>OX463772.1:10685738-10754448 GCA_949825005.1 Gasteruption jaculator | reverse complement strand
GCTATTAACTAAAACCCCCGTTCGATTTTCAATGAAATTTCCTCCCATTTATATGGAGATCAACGTGATTTGCCCAATTCGCGTTTTTCTTCCGCTTCGGGTTCGAATTTTAGCGTTACGGGAGGGTGTTGCTCGACTCGATTTTTTAGGCACACCCCCGAAAATGGGGTAAAAATTAAAGTTTCGAAAATGGGGTTGGACAAGTCATTTCTAGGAGTAATTTTTCCCGTAGAATCGATTCCCAAGATCGAATTTGACGAAATCCCAGCGGAAGTTGGAAAAAAGTAGGTTTTTTGAGGAAAAATCCTATTTCCCGTTGGATTTTGGTAATTTTGACAATGAAAATGGATTCCTCGGAAAAAAATACATCGGATAAGGGTCTCCCGAAGTTCCAAAAAAAGTTTCCAAAAGTCGATTTTTTTGGGCATGCCTACCCCTTCCCAAAAAATGGGGTAAAAATTAAAGTTTCAAAAATGGGGTTGGACAAGTCATTTCTAGGGGTAATTTTTCCCGTAGAATCGATTCCAAAGGTCAAAATTGATGAAATCCCAGCGGAAGTTGGAAAAAAGTAGGTTTTTTCAGGAAAAATCCTATTTCCCGTTGGATTTTGGAAATTTTGACAATGAAAATGGATTCCTCGGAAAAAAATACATCGGATATGGGTCTCCGGAAAATTAAAAAAAAAGTTTCCAAAAGTCGATTTTTTTGGGCATGCCTACCCCTTCCCCAAAAAATGGGGTAAAAATTAAAGTTTCGAAAATGGGGTTGGACAAGTCATTTCTAGGGGTAATTTTTCCCGTAGAATCGATTCCCAAGGTCAAATTTGACGAAATCCCAGCGGAAGTTGGAAAAAAGTAGGTTTTTTGAGGAAAAATCCTATTTCCCGTTGGATTTTGGTAATTTTGACAATGAAAATGGATTCCTCGGAAAAAAATACATCGGATAAGGGTCTCCCGAAGTTCCAAAAAAAAGTTTCCAAAAGTCGATTTTTTTTGGCATGCCTACCCCTTCCCCCAAAAATGGGGTAAAAATTAAAGTTTCGAAAATGGGGTTGGACAAGTCATTTCTAGGGGTAATTTTTCCCGTAGAATCGATTCCAAAAGTCAAAATTGACGAAATCCCAGCGGAAGTTGGAAAAAAGTAGGTTTTTTGAGGAAAAATCGTGGTTCCCGTAAGAAATCTGGAATTTCGACAACGAAAATGGATTCCTCGGAAAAAAATACATCGGATAAGGGTCTCCCGAAAATCCCGAAAAGATTTTTCCAAAAGTCGATTTTTTTCGGGGAAAAAGCGATACAGAAATCGTCCCGAGCGTCGCTCCTCCATCCGGAACCACCCACCACCATCCAAATTCGCGTTATCAATATTTATCACTATAATCCCGTACCGGGTAATTTCCTCGAGAGCTGCTTTTTTCCCTTCAATTTCGCTGCATCTCTCATTTGGATTCAGCATCACGGTTACCGCATTTGCGTTATCTGGAGGAATTCTCGGCAAATAAATGGCGTTCCCCCCCCCCTTTTTTTTTCTTTTTCTATTTATTCCCGAGACACATACGTGGATACAAATTCGACTGGTCCTTTTACATACGAAAAAACGCGGTCACGTCCGTCGTCGCCTAACGAGTTGCCGAGTAATCGAAAATAGTCGCGCCCAAAAGACGGAATGATACAAAAAAAAGAACAATAATAATAATAATAATAATAATAATAATAACAATAACAGCAACATTCGAGATAATTAATAAATTGCCGGGGTGGGAAGCGCGTCAATTTGCAAGAAAAAAAAGGTGTTTCCCTGCGGTTGCGATTTGATTGATGAGCGACGCAGAGGAATAAAACGAAGGCGATAAAATCCTTTTTCGTTTCACCCGACGCCGGAGAATCGTCAAGACGACAATCTTGACGATCTCGACGAATCTTGATGGTTTTTCGGATATCCTGAGTGGAATATCAATGAGGTTTAGTCGAGCTTTTCCTTCGACTCCTTTTAACCTTACGATGAAGCAGATCGTCTTTGCATTTATATTGGGTTCTTGGATTGCGAGAGATTGCCGAGAGAGGGGGCGCTGTTCGTTTAACACCGAACTACATACATACATGTATATATATACACCTATACGTATCTAGGGATTTTTTTTTTCGGCAATTTATTAATTATCTCAAATATTATTGTTATTATTATTATTATTATTTTTTATCAACTCTGATACCGAAGATATTGAAAAACAAAATATATGGTTCCGAATTAACGCGAGATAAGAGCGAGAGAGGAAAGGGGAGGGGGTATCGGATGGAACTCGAGATAATGAGAAATTGGGGGGTTGATGTGATTTGGGATATGGCGAATATGTGAGTTCTAATTAGACGTTATCGGAATTAACAATCATGAAATTGCTCGGAAAGCGAATCAGTCGGTATAAGTTGGAGTTCTGATGCAGTTTGGGTAGTTAGTCAGTCGGATACTTCGGCGTGACTGTATATTATCGGGTTGTTATCAACGCATCCGAATTTCAATGTAACGAGAATTCCCGTTATATTAATTCGCATAAGTTGATATCATCGTATTATAATGTTCTAATTGCGCGGGGCTGATGGGAAGGCGAAGTAAAGTCGCGTCTCGAACTACTTGCACGGGAGTTCAAATAACGCCGGAGCTTTCCGCGGCGAGCTTTCGAGCCCCCCCCCCCCGTGGTGGGAAATTAATATTTCAGCGGATCCAGGAGAAACGATAAAATTTTCGTATTTGCATTAATCGGAGCGAAAATTAATTCGACCGGTGCTTCGAACGAATTTAATCGTAATTAGCGTAATTTATTGATACGTTTTTTTTTATCGTATAATATTAATTAGGGAAATTGATCGATCCGTGGAAATCGCGCGATATTATTTTTTTTATTACGCTTCGATAATTGATTTTTTTGCGAAAATTTGAATTGAAGCTCTGGAAAAATCAATATTCAATTATTTTAATGTTATCCAGAAATTTGTTGCTATCAAACTTGGTATTCAAATTATTTATATAAATTTGTTATTATTATTATTATTCGAAATTGAGTAGGAATTAAAATTATCTTCTAATTTTTTCGAGCAAATTTATAATTATACCAATTTACTTAATTTCCAAAAATTGCGATCGATACATTTTTTTATTATCCCCCGCAGTCTCCACGAAAACTCGAATTATATTTACCAGAAGCAACCCCGCGAAAGCCGAAATGTAATTTAAAAATTCAAAAGTCACACCAAACCCCGCAATTTCAATTTCAAACGTTCGCCCAAAAATATTTCTCGAGTCCCTGGAAATTCCAAATACGCCATAAAAATTTGCCCCAAACGTGAATATTCCACGAGAGGGTGGTCCGAGGGGGTGGAGGCACCCCCATCCCCGTTCTCTCGCAGTTTCCTCGAGAATTTGCGGATTGGACTCATTTTTCGAAATCTCATAAAAAATTTCGAAGCCGGCGTACGAATAACTTTCAATTCGTCGAAAAAAAAATTCTTCAGGGTGGGAAAAGGGGTAGAAAGGGTGAACGAAGCCTCGAGTTGGCGCTATTTGTTGGGGGATGAGATAAGGGATGAAGTCTTTTTAGCGTTCCTTACCGAGACCCCTTCCTTCGCGTGTCTTTTGCAAAACGGACCTTTTTCACTCGGTGAAAATGGTAACGGGGATGCCAACCCCCCCCCCCCCCCCCTCCCCCACCCTGACGACTGTTTTTATGGCTCGCAACGATTCGTTAAAATAAACAAGGGAGACCAAATAACACCTCCGAGGGAGTGAGAAATAACACCTCGACTGCAATTTCCATGCAGCCGACGAAGGGTTGCCGATACTTTGCACCCCCGTTGACGGGGGTGCGAGATTGCCGGCATTAAACGATAAACACGACTTCGATTTCAAATTATTGCTGCGATTATTACGACAAGAACGAGGAGCAGGAAAGGAAAGGAAAAATTGATAAGACGAAAAAAAAAGTGCATCTTTTCCTTTTTTTTTGCAATTAATTTGTTTCGAATCAATTATTTTTCTGTGAAAAAGTCTTCCTGGAAAAATCGGTGGAGCGCGAAAGTCCCGGTAAACCCCGTAAATATTTGATAAACTATTTTTTTTCTTTTTTTTTTTCGAGGAGGGAATTTACCCGAGATTGGATAATGCAAATTCCATCGGATTGCAAATCCCTAGGAGACACTCTTTGGTTGACAAAGAGAATGAATGGTGTTTCGGTATAATTGGAAGTCTCTCGATGGCGAAAGGTTCGACGAGAGCGATACGGACGCACACTCGCACACGTACGGGGAGGTACAGACACACGTATGCGTATTATTTACGATGACGTATCGCTCCGGTGTTAATTTCACCCGCGGTATTAAATAACCCACGGAGGAAATATCAGCAGGGGAGCAGGAGTCGTTGAGGTAGTATCTGGACACCTTTGGAGGCAACCCGCCTATTCCCGAGTCGGTAGAGGGGGAAACTGGGTGTTTTTTTCTTCAATCCCGTTCGGTTCAAGGCTCCAAAGTTGACCCGAACTACTTCGGTCACTATTTTATCGCGATCCCCACTCGTTCGAATGCTCCAAAGGCGTCTTGAACTACTTGGACTGCAATACTTTGTCATTCCTCCGTTAGGATTTTTAATTAACCCCCGGGTTTCAATTTTTTCTTTAACCGCACACTCGAGCGGGTGCTCCAAAGTGGATCTGAACTACTTCGGTCAGTGTTTCACCTCGACTCCCCCTCGTTCCAATGCTCCAAAGCTGTTTCGAACTACTCCGATCGTTATTTTGTATCATCCCTCTCTTGGTATTTTCATTTCACCCCCGGGTTTCAATTTTTTCTTTGCCTCCCCTCCCCTCCCCCCTCGATTCGGTGCTCCAAAGTATACTTGAACTACTTCGACCATTATTTTACCTCGACACCCAATTTAGATTCTTATCTTACCGCTCTCTCTCAATTTTCTTATCCATCCCCCCACTCTTTCCAACGCTCCAAAGCTGTCTTGAACTACTTGGACTACCATTTTTCGTTTCCCCACCACTTCGTATTCCTACGTAACCTCCCACTTTCGATCCTTCCTTCCACCTCCCACCCTCGTGGGTGCTCCAAAGTGGACTCTGACTACCTCCACCGTTACCCAATTTTTCCGAATCCGCTCGAAATCGCACGGAAGCGGGTCCAAGCGGAGTTCCGCTTGGACGCGCGACGACGGGTAACAAAAAAAAAAAGTGCAGGAAAAATGAGGTCACGGGAACGGAAGCTCTTAAGATTGAATTTCAAAGTCCCGGTGGATGTATGGAACCGTAGAATTTATAGCAGCCGGAGCCGAGCGAATGAGCAAAAGCTGCACGGTATAAACGAAGCTTAGATTTATTGTTACCTCGCTGTTCCAGCGGCTCCCGCGTACGTTTCCTCCCCGCGTACCCATGTAGTACGTACAACAGACGTACGTACGTACACACATACACACGCCAGTCGTAACTCCGAAAGCTACGAAAGCCACGTTTCCTCGGGATACACTCGGCACTACTTATTCCCTCCGTCTTGCTCTTGGTCTCTCTCTCTCATCTCGAGTTCCCGGCGCGCTTGGAAGTAGCTACTTAATAGCGTGCAGCTACAGACCCATCCTCGGAGCCACCACATACTGCATCCCCCAACCACCACCACCACCACCACCACCCCCTTCGCCACCTCCTCCATCTCAATATATTTCAAGTAATCCATTCTCTTAACATCTTCGAAGGGAACCCGTGGTTTCCGTTCCTTTGAAGCTTCCCTCGCCGGCAATTCACCCCCTTTCACCCCCGGCAGCCTTGAAATTAACTTAAGATTGACTCCGGGGTCCGCCATTAAATTTACATTTAAATTATACGCACTCGCCTTTTTCGATTTTTGCGAAGCTCGGCTTCGCGTTACCATCCCCCGTGGCTGCTACCGATGAAGACGAAGGGTCTTCCAGGGGGTGAAGTGCAACCCCGGCGATACGTTATACACGTGGAATTATAATTTCAAATGCAATTCTTTCGGAGTAAAGATTGAAAGGGGGAGAGGAGGGGGCACGGGGGAAAGCCTTTCTTCGGAATTGTGCCGGAATACGTACGCGTACATTTGAAACGCCGTGACAACACCATAAAATAAACCACCCCGCAATTTTTATCTCCACTTGCGGCCGCCTCATACGTTACTTACCGGGATTAAACGTTCCGTGCGAAGCGGATGGAAGGAAGGAGGCTGCTTCCGATAACTCGTGAATAAAAATTCGTCACTCGCCGCTGCTACGCGGGTCTCTTAAGATAATGAAAGTGTTCCTTCCCGCTGCTTTTACACTTAATTGGATTAAAACAATCAAGGAGGTATTTGTCCGGAGGAAAGAGCCGGCAGAGAGAAAAAGGGTAGATTTGCTTGTATCCCAATTCCATTTCATTATTAGATACAAGATTTCCCGGGTCCTGGCTTTTATGTGGTTTCGAGTCCGAGTGCCCGGGTGCCGGCAATTAAGGAATTGCCGAGTCTCGCGTCGCAAGGGGTTACCCGGGATTAGGTGTTAAGTGCACCGGGAGTTACGATTCGCAAAATTTTACGGGGAATTCATTGGAAACGCTGGGATATCAATTTTCGAAGAAATTGGATCTCGAGAATTTTTGGGGTCATAGCTTTTTGGGGGTTCCCACGATTTTGTAAAATTGAAAATTTGATTTCGGACGAAATTGCAAGGTTCTGAGAAATTGGATTTTTCGAATTTTTGATTCTATGGTTTTTGCGGGTTCCCACGATTTTGTTAAATTGAAAATTTTATTTCGGGCGAAATTGCAAGTTTCTGAGAAATTGGATTTTTCGAATTTTTGGTTTCATAGTTTTTGGGGGTTCCCACGATTTTGTAAAATTGCAAATTTTATTTTCGACCAAATTACGAGTTTCCTATTTTTTCCAGCATTTTTGATATTTCGAGCTTTCGAGAATCGAATACGAAAAATTTTTTTCCTCATGCTGGCTTTTTTTTCTAGTAATTTTCTGGTACTTTCGGGACCAAGTTCGACAGAGAGGAAGAAAATATTAGGTTGACCCATAAGTTCCTTCCTTTCCGGCACGAGGTCGTACGTAGCGTGACGCGGAAAAAACTTACGGGACAACCCAATACTTCGGGGCTTCGCTTTCGAGACTCCTCCGCGCGAGGTGGGCCGTAAATCATAATAAACCCATAAGGATGTTCCCCGGGTAAATGTTCGTTTGACTTCGGAAAATATATCCAATTTTGAAGGTACACATAATATCCATAAAATGTATTTGTCAGTCAGCCCGCGTGCCGATAGGTGAAACGGTGGGTATCTGCATGGAAAGGAGGAGGACGTAGGACGTAAAAAGAAGTTGTAAATCTGTCATGAAGATACGTGCGCCCCGAGTCTGACTCTCCTTGTCTTTCATCCCCTTACATCCATTGCCATATATTATACGGATAATATAATAATAAAATCGACGGGCGAAGCGAAGTAACACACAAAACCTTAGAAACTATTGATTTTGCCGTCTAGTCGCTGCTCCATAACTACCCCGAGAGAGGATGAAAGGTTGACAGTCTGGCAGATCTGGAACATGCAACCCCATCCTCTGGAACCACCCCGTTTTCCCCGGGTTTCCATACAACCTTCCCAAAAACCAAAGGCTTATTTGGCTCTCTTTCTCTCGCTCCTTTCACCCCCACCTCTCTCTCTCTCTCTCTCTCTCTCTCTCGTTGGAGAAATTGGAAGGTAGCCAAACTGGCTGGAACATCAACATGGCCGTTGGTTTAATGTTCTCCGATCGAACCTCCGCAGCTTCGGAGAGAAAACCACCCCCTCCCCCCTTCTCTCTCTCTCTCTCTCTCTGTGTTACGATTTCCAACCAATCGGAGTCGTCCATTTGCAAGAACAATTCAATCTTCGTCCGGTGATTTTATGGCCCTCGTCTAATGGACCGAGCTCGGAGGAACGGCGCTGCTGGAAATTGACTCCAAACTCGCCCTGCAAGCTCCGAAATTCGAGAACCCACCTCGAAATCGTGACCCAAACCGCGGGGAGATGAAATGGGATGGCGATGGGGCGGAATGGGGTACCTATGGGGCGGAATGGGGTACCGATGGGGCGGAATGGGGTACTTATGGGGCGGAATGGAGTACCGATGGGGCGGAATGGGGTACCGATGGGGCGGAACGGGGTGGGCGAAATTTCCACGGGTGCGGTACGAGGCCGTTGCCAGGGTGAAATTCGCGCCATGAAAAATGCAAAAGCGCCAAAGTATCTTATTTTAGCGAACGAAGGGAGTAGCGGTAACGGCGATAGTGGCGCTAATGGCCACTGGACACATGAAAGAGAAGGGTGGCGGCTATGGAAATTTAATAGCGTACCTATCGTCGTTCCAGATCTAATTCGCTTCTGCTTTCTGGGTTAATCGGCTTAACTATGGTAGTGGAGATGCGGCATTGGTCCAAACCAGACAATTTCCAACATCTACTTTAGCCCCGTGCTTGCTCTCCTTCTTTTCCACCTTCCACGCCGTAAACCCGCTCGATCGGTTCATCAGGGGAACTTCAATCGCGCTTCCCGTCCCACGAAACCGCAACGTTTTTGGGGATTATAGCGGCAAGATGGTGAGATTTTCGTGTTCTTAATAGGATCCCGCAAACGGTGCATTTCATTTCCGGTTGGGTACTGAACCTGTTTGTTTCAGTCTCCGGAAATTTGGGGGAATTTTTTTTGGGGTTTTTTTGTGAGAGGAAACTTTGTTTGAATATTTAAAGGGGGAAAATGTGTAATAGAAAATTCTGAGAATAATTGCAAGCCCTAAAAAGTATCGTATCGAGGGAAATGGAGTTTGGAAAATTACTTATTTTCGAAAACTAAAAAAATCACGTGTTTTAGGAATTTTTTAAATGCCAATTTTTGAAATTTCTGGAAAATTGCAAAATACAATTAGTTTTCGCGAAAAAAAAAATTTCGAAATTCTAAAAATACCATTTTCCAAATTTCCGAAATTTTGTAACGCAAATTTTTCGAATTTCCAGAAAATCCAAAAATTCACTTTCTTTTATTTCCTTGTCAGTAAATAAAAAAATTTTCGAACCCACCAAAAACAATCAAATTCTCGCGCAAAAAAAATTCCAAAATGCCCGAATCCTAAAATATCAGGAATTTTCCAAATTTCAAAAATTTAATTATACAAAATTTTCAAGTTTCTCGAAAAACCAAAACCAGAATTATTATTAATTCCACGTAATTAAATACAGAAATTTTCGAAACACCCAAAAAAAAATAAAATTCTCACAAAAAAAACTCCAAAAAATTCCCAGTCTCTAAAATCCGAGAAATTTCCAGAATCTCGCGAATTTTCAATTTCCATAAAATTCAAAAAAAATTTGCAAATTATGGGAAACTACGATTACCTATTCGACAAAAACCGCGGGAGACTGCAATTATTGTGGCCGTGGAAAATCGTCGAAGTGCCGTCGGGCGCATTCGCTCACTTGACTTTTAATTGAGGGGTAGTTTGTATCTGTGGGACGGGGCACGAAAAAAAGGGGTAGGGGGGGGGGGGTACTTCTTATTAAAGAATACGGGGAAAATGGGAGAAGAAAAGGAGCCGTTGAATTATGTACAAGACGAAGGCCCTTTGAATGCAATAAAAATGAAGTTTTAGCCATCAAAGAAAATGCGGGCACAGGCCGGGGCCAAGTTGTAGCTGGAAAAAGCTTTAAATATGACATTAATAGTAATTCTTAGCACGTTTCGTATTACCTCGAAAGTAAAGTTTCATCATCCCCCGCTATTTTCCGTCTCGGGGCGAAACTTCCCCGCGCGAGGGTTCGAAAGTTTCCCGGCCACGGGTGGCGGGGGTGGAAATAATAAAAAAAATAAAAAAGTCGGTTGCTATTTATTCAGGTTCGGGAGAGAAAAAAAAAAGAAAGGGTTCTTTGCCCTCACGTGTCCAGATTTCGCGCGCTCCCTTATCCACGCGATGGCCCCGCAGCGCCCTCTTTTTTTGGCCGACATTGTTCTCGTGTTCGGGGCTCCCCCTAGTGTCAATAAAGGAAGACGTTTACGTCAGACTCATTTGTCAGAGATAATTCTCGAGTGTAAACGCGAATTTCATTATCCCGCGTTGTTATATTCCTCGAAAGGGTGAACGAGGGTGGAAAAGAGAGACAGAAGGGATGAAAACTGTCTTGTGAATTATCCCGTAATGGTGGTTTCACCCTCGGGATCTGGGATAAGATCTATACCGGCATTCTACGTGACTAATTAAGGAAAACCATCATTTCACCCCTAAACCCCTTTTTTCAACCCCTTTTTCCCTGCCTCCGAAGGTACTCGGGGAACGAGTTTATTAAATACCCGTGGAAAAAAAAATTGTAGGTGCTACGTAGGTAGTCTTCTCCAACCCCGGAGTCCTTAGGAATTAGGGTATGATTTTCTTTTTTTTTTTTCATCCCTCTTGGAAAAAATTGACAATTGCGAGTAAATAAATGAATGAAGTTTGTAGGCGCTAGCGTATGCGGTGTTTTTGGACCCTTAGAGTCCTTATGAAAATAAGGGAGGATTTTTTTTTTTCATCCCTTTTACAAGAGAAGTGCATGGGGATGCGCGGGGTGCAATTAAAAATTGCTGATAAATAAATAAATGCGCGTGACAGCCGTGGAAAAAATTGTAGGTGTCACGTAGGGTGGTGTTTTCCACCCCTAGAGTCCTTACAAAAATAGGGGAGGATTTTTTTTTCATCCCTCTTGGAAAAAAAAAATTAGGTTCGGACTTGCGTGGTGCAATTAACCATTGCAAATAAATAAATAAATGCGCGCAACAGCCGTGGAAAAAATTGTAGGTGTCACGGAGGTGGTGTTTTCCACCCCTAGAGTCCTTATAAAAATAGGGGAGGATTTTTTTTTCATCCCTCTTGGAAAAAAAAAATTAGGTTCGGACTTGCGTGGTGCAATTAACCATTGCAAATAAATAAATAAATGCGCGTAACAGCCGTGGAAAAAATTGTAGGCGTCACGTAGGGTGGTGCTTTCCACCCCTAGAGTCCTTAAAAAAATAGGGGAAGATTTTTTTGGTTTCATCCCTCTTGAAAAAAATGCATCGGAATTTGCATTTTGGGTCTGATGCAATTTTCAATTGCGTATAAATAAATTTAAAAATGTGCCATTTCGGTGGAGAAAATTACGGGAACTTACTTTGCACCCCCAGGGGTTACCGGAAAAATGGGGTAAAAATTTTTTCTTTTTCCATCCCCCTTGGAAAAGGAGGCGCGTCGGGATCCGCGTTGCCCGCACGGAGCAACGAACAATTGCACATAAATAAATAAATAAATAAATAAATAAATAAATAAATGTACGCCGGTAGGCGGTACTTTTAATTAATTTCAGCGCGTTTGCTCCGGATGTATGAGGAATAAATGTAGTCGTTGCCGTGGAACTTTTAATTGCAGCTGTACCATTTTATTCAATGTAATAATATGCAGTTACACGCCGGCAGAAAACAAGAATCTTGTTTATTTTGCGGAACAAAGGCCACTCCACGGTATGCTAATAGAAGCTGTTTTTAATTAAACGTGATTGACATCGGGCATTTCAACCTTGTTAAATTACGCGTGCATGCAGCTCTTCGGGTTTCGTGCAAAAACAAGCCGGGAGGGAAAAGGGAAATTTCCAAAAAAAGAAAAAAAGTAAAAAAAATCCAATCGAAGAAATTCCACTTCGATACCCGTTATTTTATAATCACGCGTTACGTCATATACACTCGCGTGTGTGTATGTGTACATGTGCGTGTACATGTGTGTGTGTGTACAAAATTAGCACCCGCGCGTGTGTGTGTGTACATGTGCGTGTACATGTGTGTGTGTACAAAATTAGCACCCGCGCGTGTGTGAGAGCACGGGCGCTTCGGAATTCGACTTATTCCTCGGGGCCATAAAATACCCCGCTGCTAAATAACGTCCAGTTCTTTATTACGTTTCCAGTGTATATTTCTCCGCTCCAGCGGCATCCAGCCCGAACCTATTTTTCTCTCGCATGTTTCAACCGCAGGAATTCTTCTTAATCCTATACTTATGCCCCTTTCCTCCCGCCCTCTGTCTGTCTGTCTGTCTGTCTTTCCCTTACTTTTCCCGGCCCCTTTCGCTCCGCAGCATCATCCCTCATTCCGCCCCGGCAGGTTCTTCTCCTCCTCATCTCCATTCTTTTCCCTCTCGGACGGGAACTTTCATTAAGAGTCACTTTATCCGTCCCAACATAATGGCTTGTACCGAAAGATATACCTTTAATAATCCCCATAACGAATGCTTATAAAAGTATAACGCGAGGGGTGGAAACGGGGCCGGAAAAATTCCGCAACTAATTTATTGCCGTCGTATTTATTCGACCCCCTTCGAATTCCGGAAGCTCGATGACGTATCGCGACTTCCGCAATTTTTTATTTTTCCCACACCGGGACGCGAATCCGCGTCCTAGTTATTTTTTTGCTTTTTTTTTTTCGTTCAGTAATTTTTCCACCCCTTCGACCGGGAGGCAAAAATAATTTTTGTAATTTTGCATTATTTATTATTACATTCCACCATTATTTATTTTATACAATTTTGATTTTTTTTCCCCGTAACGGGAAAAAAATTATTTTTTTTTTTTCATCCCTCCCGATCGCAGTAATTTTTCAACCCCTTGGATCGGGGTCCAAATACGATTTTATAATTCGATATTATTTAGTTTCTGTGTATTTACTTTGTGCGATATTATTTTCTAATTCTTGGGATAACAATGACAGCGAAGGGGTAGTTGCGGCTTATCGCGGCGATGCGACTCGACGCAATCGAAGCACCCCGCGATATTTTTATTTTACTTTTTTTTTTCCACCCCACCGGTGCCACGCCGGCAACGAACGTATTTATTTTGCGAGGGGATTTGCCTGTCCTTCCGCAAATTCTTTCATTCCGGGGGTGAAATGCAACGTGCAATTGTTTTTTTTTTTTTTTTTTTTTTCCGGTGCCGGCGCAGAAGTCAAAGAAACATCGCCGGGGACGCGATCCTCTTAAAGGGTTTCCCCGAGAAGAGGAATCGGGGGCGGGACGGGGGCACGGGGGATGTTTCCTTAAGGGTGCGGTTTCCAGTTACGTGGAGAAAAAAGCTCGTCGATATCTCGAAAGCCAACGTATGGTCGGGCTTTTACCGCGGAGCCAAAGAAACGGACCATGGCGGGGGGATGGAAACAACCCCCTTACCGGGGGTTGTTTCCTACAGTCTGTTGCTCGGGATCTGGAACACGTACATGCTTTGCCTCCGACCGAAAGCTTTTTGGGCTTTTCTAATAGCCCCGGCTCGACTGCTTGCCCTCTGCACGGGGGAAAATATCGTAAAAGCTTTCCTCCCCATTCGCATCGGGTATAAAACCTACCCCTTTTTCCCTTTAAGGCCGGTACCTCTCTATTTCGGCTCCCTTTTGTCGGAGCCCGCACTCGATCGGATGAATGAACCCCGCGGGTTAATCATCCCTCAAAAAGAAATACCCAATCGATCGGAAAACAGCTGTTTTCCACCCCCACCCCCGGGAATCTTTGGGGAGGGTAGTCAAATTTGCGGGGAAAAAAAAAAAGCCCGTCGACCTACTCGCGAAAGTTTCGAGGGATGAAGCCGGGTATCCACCCTGACCTGCCTCTACGACCCACCCTTGGCGCTATTGCTGAAAAGAAATAAAAAAAAAAAGAGAAACTACCCCCGTCGGTGATCGTCGATCATCGAGATTCCTGGACCTGACACGGTGGTTTTTACGATACTCGACTCGGACGTAAGCTCATTTCGAGCCGAGTCCGCCGAGAACCACGGTGTGACGTCAGCAAGGGAGGAAGAGGAGGGGGTAGTTGCCACAAAGTTTTTCGGAAGCGGAGACTTCGAAAGTTTGCAATTTTTTTTCCTTTTTTTTTTTTTCGTCGCTTCTCTTCCAGTTTTCTTTCCCTCAAGTTGGAATTCAATTCCGATTGAATTCGAACATCAATTTTATTTGCCTGTCCTCGACTATTTCTGACAAAGCGGCGGCAATCCGCGACGTTTTATGGGATATAAAAATAGTCATTTTAGTCCGCCAGCGGAGGAAACGTTCCAATCTTTCCAATGGAACTTTGTAACATTCATTGGAATTCTTTTTTATGGGGGATGAACGGGTTTCTTGCGTGGACTGAATTTTCTTATTTTTTTTTTCACCTTTAGAATTTTTTCGGAATTTCGATTTACACGTTTGCAAAGTTACCGAAGCTCTTCAAGAAGTACCGGGGAATTAAAAAACTTTTTGAAATTTTTTTTTTTGCGAATTTCGATAATTTTGGGACCCCCAAAAAAATACGATCACCTGCAATTTGACTTTCTTTAAACGGAGCGATTTTTAAAACCTCCAAAAATTACCGAAATCGTGCGAAAAAAAATTCGAAAATTCCTAATACTCGAATTTTCAAATATCAGAATTTTTTCTAAGAAATATCGAAGATCTTGGGACCCCCAAAAAAATACGATCACCTCCAATTTGACTTTCTTTAAACGGAGCGATTTTTAAAACCTCCAAAAATTACCGAAATCGTGCGAAAAAAAAAATCGAAAATTCCTAATACTCGAATTTTTAAATATCGGAATTTTTTCTGACAAATTTCGAAGATTTTGGGACCTCCAAAAAAATACGATCACCTCCAATTTGAGTTTCTTTAAACGGAGCAATTTTCAAAACCTCCAAAAATTACCGAAATCGTGCCAAAAAAATTCGAAAATTCCTAATACTCGAATTTTTAAATATCAGAATTTTTTCTGACAAATTTCGAAGATTTTCGGAACCCCCAAAAAATACGATCACCTCCAATTTGAGTTTCTTTAAACGGAGCAATTTTCAAAACCTCCAAAAATTACCGAAATCGTGCCAAAAAAAAAATCGAAAATTCCTAATACTCGAATTTTTACATATCAGAATTTTTTCTGACAAATTTCGAAGATTTTCGGACCCCCCAAAAAAATACGACCACCTCGAATTAGAGTTTCTCGAAACAGAGCGATTTTTAAAACCTCCCGAATTTCTCAAAATCCTGTAAAATAAAAAAATTTCCAAAACTCCTGGAAGCCGAATTTTTAAATATCCACAATTTTTCGAATTTATTTAAACAAATTTTGGGGGATTTTGGGGCTTCGAAAAAATACGAGTACTCTCGTTTCGAGTACCTCCGCGTGAAAGAATTTTCAAAAGTGCCTGAAATTGTCGAAATCGTGTCGGAAAAAATTGCCGAGGTTCCGAAGTATCATCTTTTAGAGGAAATTCAGGGAAAGTGTGAAGTAAAGCCGGTAGTTTCCTCGGTTGCAGTCGTGGTTCGGTTATGGCGAAAAAACGAGGAGGGGTAGTTTGAGCTCCGTGGGTGTTGATGACTTACGCAGCTATTTTTTTTTCCACCCCAATAGAGCCGTAAAAATTCCCAGCAGCTTCGGCGCAGAATGGGTGGAAACAGGATATTGTGTGAATTCGTAAAAGGAAGGAGGATGTAAAGTCGTATCGTGAGTCTCGAACGTTACTTGGGGGTTGTAAGTGTTGGGTACACGTATGTAGTGTATATTTGCAGTATCAAAAAAAATAGAAAAGAAAAACGTCTTCTCCGCGTAATACCAAAACCATATCCGCCTTACGTGTTACGTCCGTGTACCGATCTTAACGGCGATCTTTAAGAGAGTCGTTTTATTACACCACGTCGTCAAAGTAACCCCTTTTCTCAAAGGTGAAACATTTCACGATTACGGAAAGAGGATTTCTGAAATATCAACGCTCAACATACGTATTCTTTTTGGTTTACTTTCCTCGGATTAGTCTCGAAGGAGTACACGATGTTTCGGAAGCTTCCGTTCAGGAATCGGAAACTTTCCGAATTTTTTTTTGGCACGATTTTGAGAATTTTTGGGGATTTGAAAAATTCCTTGAATTCAAGAAATACGAATCGAAAGTACTCGTATTTTTTTTAGGTCCCAAAATTTTCGAATTGTGCTTAAAAAAATTTTTTAAGTATTGTGGAAGCCGTGGTAATTTGAAAATTTGAGGATCGGAAACTTTCCGAATTTTTTTTCGCACGATTTTGAGAATTTTTGGGGATTTGAAAAATTTTTTAGTTGGAAGAAACACGAAACGAAAGTACTTGTATTTTTTTTTGGGTACCAAAAGTTTCGAAATTAGCTAAAAAAAATTCCGAAAGTATTGGAGGCTGTGGTAATTTGAAAATTCGAGAATCGGAAACTTTCCGATTTTTTTGGCACGATTTTGAGAATTTTTGGGGATTTGAAAAATTTCTTGGTCTGAAGAAACGCGAAACGAAAGTACTCGTATTTTTTTTAGGTCCAAAATTTTTCGAAATTTGCTAAAAAAAAATTCTAAAAGTATTCGAAGCCGTGGTAATTTGAAAATTCGAGAATCCGAAAGTTCCTGAATTTTTTTTGGCACGATTTTGAGACTTTTTGGGGATTTGTAAAATTTCTTGGTTGGAAGAAACGCGAAACGAAAGTACTCGTATTTTTTTTAGGTCCCAAAATTTTCGAAATTAGCTAAAAAAAATTCCGAAAGTATCGGAAGCCGTGGTAATTTAAAAATTCGAGAATCGGAAACTTTCCGAATTTTTTTTCGGCACGATTTTTAGAATTTTTGGGGATTTGAAAAATTTCTTGGTCTGAAGAAACGCGAACCGAAAGTACTCGTATTTTTTTTAGGTCCCAAAATTTTCGAAATTAGCTAAAAAAAATTCCGAAAATATTGGAAGCCGTGGTAATTGGAAAATTCGAGGATTGGAAACTTTCCGATTTTTTTTTTGACACGATTTAGAGAATTTTCGAGGATTTGAAAAATAGCTTTACCCAAAGACCTTAAAAAAAAAAGTAACCATATTTTTCTGAGGCCCAAAATCTCTGGAAATTCGATTAAACAAAAATAAAATTTCTGAATCCTGGAATTTTTCGATACTCCAGGGTGGGACATAAAACGGTTTCCCCCTTTTTTTTTCTCATCTGGAGTCTGCGTGGGTACGGGATGATCTGATTTTACAGCATTGTAGACACGACAATGTGAATTTTGCGATGTTACGCGTCGTATGATCACTGGATATATTGGATTTACATGCACGAGCGAGAAGGAGCGGTCGGGGGTGGAGTGTCGCGTTGTGTGACACATTGAGAAAGGAGGGCGAGAGCGAGAGAGGGCGAATCCGAAATATCAGTGGGAAATGTTGGATGACACAGCTCGAGCGAGACACGGACAATTTACTTCCAACGGATAAATAGAGGATGACCGGAACGAATGAAACCCCTGAGTTATCATCCCGGTGTGTACGTCCCATTAACTGCATAATATAACGCACCCCCGGTCGCTTTGTCTCTGTCCCGAGTGGGTCCGACGCCGACGAATGCTCGCCCATCGGGTGGAGGACGAAAAAACGAAGGGAAAAGCTCTTTACCGTTTTCCCCAGAAATCCCTAGATCCCGAGTTACGGGGTTTCAAAGATTCCCACCAATCGCGAGCGTCGCGTCACGTGACCCCCGGCGCGGCCGAGTCTGATTGGACTCGGGCGCGATTGGTCCACGCTCGGGACCCGCGTAATTCGAACCGGGAGAGGCGGAGAAGCTCGATTTCGATGGATTTAATTGGTTCGAAGCTACACTGGGGTCGGATGGACCCCGGGAAGGGGGTACTCGTCTCTTTCTCGAGTCGAGGGTTGCTTTTGGGGCGATTGAACCTGGAGGAATCGAATCTCGCGTTGGGGCTGAGACTCTTGCGAGACACGAGAGCGTCTTTGGCTTTTGTTGCTGTACAATAGCTTTGTATTTGCTCGGTGATTGCGGAAGTGTAATGGAAGGAGCGGAAAAATAAAGAAAAAAAGAAAGCAAAGGAAACAGAGAAAAACTGGAAAATCTCGCGAGAGAGAGAGAGGGTCCACCGTCGCCGGCGAGGCATTATGCCACCAGGGAGAGGCGAAAGCTCGGGAGGAATAATGAAAGAAAACACAGCGGAATGTATCCCGGCGTAGAAGGAGTTCATACGAGGAATTTAAGCTCCGAGCTTTTTCAATCGGGTTCCCTTTAGCGATGGAAAATTGGAAGCTTTATCACCGTTTGATTGGAAATGTTTCTTGCAACGCCGGTCAACAAGGAGAAAGAAAAAGAGCAGAAAAAAAATGCCTTAACCATCCCAAATAGAGCTTTTTTGCCCGTACCGGGCGGAGCTTGCGGAGGGTGGGATGCTTTGTGGTAAGGAAAAGGAAACAGCCGCGAGTCGGTTTATTTCTCTCAAGAGCGGATTTTTTATATCGGAAAACGATGAAGTTATGCTTCGCTTTGTTCCCCACTTAGGTGCGCAAACAAATTCTCTAGGTGGCGCGTTTGTTGATAAACATGGATAAATCAGTGCACTTTTCATTTAAAAAGCGAAAGCTTGGAATAAGCTTCCTTGACTTTTTATTTTCGAAAATTGGGAATTTTTCAAGAAAAATAAGCTTCTTCGAGTTTTGCAAATTTGCGATTGTTGAAATTGCAACTTTGATAATTTTTAATTCGAAAATGAAAAACGGTAGAAACTCCCGGTTGGTTTTATTTTGAAGCTAGACGTTCCCCCTAACATCCCTAAAAATTTCAAGTTCCTAGTGATTTTTTTCCCAAGACTAAACATTTTCAAAAAAAATTGAGCCTCTTCGAAATTCTCGAGAAAGCGAAAATTGCAAGTGCAACTTTGATAATTTATAATTCGAAAATGAAAAATGGTAGAAACTCCCGGTTGGTTTTATTTTGAAGCTAGATGTTCCCCCTAACATCCCTAAAAATTTCAAGTTCCTACTACTTTTTTTCTCTAGACTAGAAATTTTCAAAGAAAATTGAGCCTCTCCGAGGTTCTCGAGAAAGCGAAAATTGTAAGTGCGACTTTGAAAATTTATAATTCGAAAATGAAAAATGGTAGAAACTCCCGGTTGGTTTTATTTTGAAGCTAGACGTTCCCCCTAACATCCCTAAAAATTTCAAGTTCCTAGTAAATTTTTTCCCAAAATTACGAATTTTCCAAGAAAATCCAGCCTTTTCAAGTTCGTGAAAATGACAAAAATTAGAACTGAAACTTTGATAATTTATAACTCGAAACTGAAAAACGATAGGAACTTCCGGTTTGTTTTATTTTCGAGCCAAGTACCTCCCCTAACATCCCTGAAAATTTCAAGTCTCCGGAAAATTCTTTCCCAAAACTAGGAATTTCCAAAGTCGAGTTGGAATTTCTCGCACGAAGAATCGAAGATTCTTCTACCCCTTCCGGCTTCGAGGGTTGAAATCCCCGGGGATTTCGGCGAGAATTCATGGTACCCGTGCGGATCTTACAATATTCGAACACTAATGGGGAACAATGGCAGGGGGACGGAGGAAAGCGAAATCGTGCCGGTCTCGTGCAACAACACCAACACCAACACCATAGAGATTTATTGCAAAAAGAGAGAGAGAGAGAGAGAGAAAGAAAAAAAAAGGAAAGTTGGTTCCGGTACATCGAAAAGTCTGCGACTGACAGCTACTCGATAAAATGCCCAAAGCTTATGTAACAAAGAAGAAAATAACGTAACGCGATCGAATTACTACCGTTAAATTCCGCCAACCCAAATGGCACGAATCAGCGATTTGCGTAACCGAATGCAGCCGGTTCGGTTCGCCTTTCTATTTATTTCATTATTTTCCTTTTTATTGACTTATCAAACTTTTCCCGTTTGCGCGAATACCTTTCGTTTTATCAGTAAACTTCCTTTATTACTTCCTTTTTTTCAATATACGTGCCGACTCCGAGATACGGAGGAAATTAAAATTACGTTTCTTTGCTTTTCACCAAAAGCAGCCCAAGTGGAATCTTCCGAGCGAAGAATGCCAGAAAATTAGAGAAAAAGGCTGCTACGAAGGCCGAAACCTCTATTCTCATATTCTGGGTAAATTCCAACTTTTCAGAAAATTTTGGTAATTTCTGAAAATCAACCATTTCCTAAAATTACGAAACTTGTAAGTGCAACTTTGATAATTTTTCATTCGAAAATGAAAAATGGTAGAAACTTCCGGTTGATTTCATTTTCAAGCTAAGTCTCGCATTTAACAATCCTGTAAATTTCGAATTTCAAAAAAATTTTTTCCAAAAGTTACGAATTTTCAAGGAAAAATAGGTCTCTTCGAGTTTTTCAAATTTAGAAAAAGTAGGAGTGCAACTTTGATAATTTTTAATTCGAAAATGAAAAATGATAGAAACTTCCGGTTTGTTTTATTTTCAAGCTACGTTTCTCCCCTAACACCCCTGAAAATTTCAAGTTTGAAAAAAATTTTTTCGAAAAGTTACGAATTTTCAAAGAAAAAGAGGCCTCTTCGAGTTTCCCAAATTTACAAAAAATGGAAGTGCAACTTCGATAATTTATAACTCGAAAATGAAAAATGATGGAAACTTCCGGTTTGTTTTATTTTCAAGCTACGTCTCGCCCCTAACACCCCTGAAAATTTCAAGTTTCAAAAAATTTTTTTCGAAAAGCTACGAATTTTCAAAGAAAAAGAGGCCTCTCCGAGTTTCCCAAATTCACAAAAAATGGAAGTGCAACTTCGATAATTTATAACTCGAAAATGAAAAATGATGGAAACTTCCGGTTTGTTTTATTTTCAAGCTGCGTCTCTCCCCTAACACCCCTGAAAATTTCAAGTCTCAAAAAAATTTATTCCCAGAGTTAGAAATTTTCAAAGAAATTCATCCCTTCGAGTTCCGAATAAAAAAAAAATCGATCGCTTCCAGTTTGCTACGCGTCTACGAAATTCGCGCTAACGGGGCAATTTTTCCACCCCTTCCGCGACTTCCCTCGACCTCGGTTTCGCGAGTTGGCCTGGATTCGGCTTATAAAAAAAAAGAGGGGGAGGAAGGAACAAGAAATCGCTGCATACATTATTTTTTTGCCCCATTTTCCCTCTTTTATTTTTCCTATCGTCATAAAATGATCGTCTTAGAAATCAGAGAGAGATTGTTCCAGCGAAAGAAAAGTAGTGGAAAATTGGCGGTAGAACGGGAGGCAAAAAAAAAACAGATATAGCGCAACCATTGTTCGTAGGAAGACTCCAGAGATAATGCGTAACTGTATAAAAAGAGTCGCTGCTCTTGAACGAATATTAGAACGTTTCAAGATTTTTTTTTTATTTCGAGCGAATCCACCCCCTACCCCTTTTTTTAAATACATGTATATTTTTGTCATTTTCCCGCTCGGGGAGCTTGCAACTATTTTCAAAATTGTAGTTGTGGTTTTTGTAAATTTCAGAAACTTAAAGAGATTTATTTTTCTTTGAAATTTCCTAGTTTTGGGAAAAAATTTTCTAGGGACTTGAATTTTTCAGGAAAGTTAGGGGAAACGCTTAGCTTCAAAATAAATCCAACCGGAAGTCTCTACCTTTCTCCATTTTCGAATAAAAAATTGTCAAATATGCACTTGCAATTTTCGCAGTTTCGAGAAACTCGAAGAGGCTCAATTTTTTTTTTAAATTCCTAGATTTGGGAAAAAATTTTCTAGGGACTTGAAATTTTCAGGGTTGTTAGGGGAAACGCTTAGCTTCAAAATAAATCCAACCGGAAGTCTCTACCTTTCCCCATTTTCGAATAAAAAATTATCAAAGATGCACTTGCAATTTTCGCAGTTTCGGGAAACTCGAAGAGGCTCAATTTTTCTTTGAAAATTCCTCGTTTTGGGAAAAAATTTTCTAGGGACTTGAATTTTTCAGGGATGTTAGGGGAGACGCTTAGCTTCAAAATAAATCCAACCGGAAGTCTCTACCTTTTTCCATTTTCGAATAAAAAATTGTCAAAGTTGCACCTGCAATTTTCATGAATTTGGGAAACTCGAAAATGCCCATTTTTCTTCAAAAATTCCTACTTTCGGGAAAAAGCATTTTTCATCCCTTTCTTTCCTCTCGTCCCTTATTTCACCCATTTGCCAATCCGATTTTACATTTATCGGGTTGGAAAAATCGAGGAAATTCCAAATTCCGTCGTTTCATCCCCGGGAAGTTTCCGAAGCGTTTCCAGATTTTCCCGGAACGTCGTGACCGAGATAAGGATTGTTTTGCGTGAAAAATGGTCAGATCTCGGGTAGTTCTTATCGCGAGGCAGGAGTCTGCTGGGAAATGGAGCGCGTTGAGGAACAGGAAAAAGAGGAGTCGCTCTGGTAAATCCAATTCCTGACGGAAAGAGCCAAAGAAAAAAAAAAAAGGAAGAAGAAGAAGGAGAAGAAGAAAAGGGAAAAAGAAAAAGAAAACGATGGAAGACAACGTCTCGATCTCGGGGAAAGAAAAGACCCGGCAGTTAAGAAGAAAAGTCTTTAAAATAAGTAACCGAGTTTCTTCGGCGAAGAAAGATTACAAAGCTCCCGCGGTGGAGAGCTTTCCCGGATCGATCCCACACACGTTGCGGGCGAAGGAAAAAATTCAGCAGCTTTTTCCTTGCACTTCCGGACGCGGCTGAACATTTTCTCGGGGGTGGCTACCCCCTCCCAAGGCGCCCCGAAAATTCGAGAAGGATATTTCGAGGGTTGCAGAATTTTACGAGCGTTGCTGGCGAATTTTATTGGATCGCACGCGTCGGCGAGGCACGAAACTTTTACGCCTGATAAGTGTTATCACGCCTGAGCTTTTATTAAACCCCCCCCCCCGGTGCGGCTAATTCCGTGCGAAAGCCTTCGACGCGTAGGCAGAATATTTTTTTTTTTTTGGTCTGCGAATTTTATCGGCACCGAGATTTGGGACACGAGCTTTTCTCCTTGGAATGCCTAATTAAGCTCCTAATTCGCGGCCGCTTTTTCGCGTCCGAGTAATCGAAAGCCCACGGATCAATCGAGGCTGACTTCGAGAGTCGACTTGTACAGCCACTCTCGTGGCTTAACGAGACCAGAAGCTTAACGAGCCCCCCCCCCCCCTCCCCCCGAAGCTCTAAGCCCGCAAGCTTAAAAGAGACCCTCGCCATCGATTCCACGCGAGAAATTAGCCCAAAGCTCCAAAGCTATTTTTGAAACTAGAATTTTTTCCCCGTCTTTTGAGAAATGTCAAGGTTTCCTCGAAAAAGAATTTTTGATAATTTGTAATTTCGGGATGAAAAATGGTAGCAACTTCCGGTTGGGCTTATTTTAAAGCTAAGTTTTTCCCCTAACGTCCCTCAAAATTTCGAATCCCTAGAAAATTTTTTGCCTAAAATAGAAATTTTTTCAAGAAAAATAAGTTTCTTCGAGTTTTCCGAATTTACGAAAATTGCAAGGGCGACTTTCATAATTTTTAATTCGGAAATGAAAAATGGTAGGAACTTCCGGTTGGGTTTATTTTAAAGCTCAGTTTTTCCCCTAACACCCCTAAAAATTTCAAGCTTCCGAAAAATTTGTTCCCAAAGTTACGAATTTTCAAAGAAAAAAAAGTCTCTTCGAGATTTCAAAATTTATGAAAATTACAAGTGCAACTCCAATATTTTCGATTTTTATTACAGAATCTTCAATTTTCCCCCTTATTATTTCCCCGGCGACTCCCGTTCTGCAAATCATTTTTCTCCCCGCATCGAATTCACCACCGGAAGGAGGGTAGTTGCGGCTCTCGAGGAAATTGACTCGGTCCACGCGAAGATTTCCATCTGCCCATATACATTTCTCCCGTAGAATCCAATACCGGTACCGGCCATCAAATTTCCAAAATATCCCAACCCCACGGAGACCAATTCCTCTAACATCCCTAAAAAATTCGAGTCTCTAGAAAATTTTTTCCAAAAAGTAGAATTTTCTAAAGAAAAATAAACCTCTTCGAGTTTCCGAAATTTATGAAAATTGCAACTGCAACTTTGCAAATTTTTAATTCGAAAATGGAAAATGCTAGAAACTTCCGGTGGGGTTCATTTTCAAGCTAAGACCCTCCCCTAACAATCCTAAAAATTTCAAGTCTCCAGACAATTTTTCCCCAAAACTAGGAATTTTTAAGGGAAAAATAAGCCTCTTCGAGTTTCCCAAAATTACGAAAATTGTAAATTGAAAACTTCAAAAATTTATAATTCCGAAATAAAAAATGCTAGAAAACCCCGATTGGTTTTATTTTACAACCAAATGTCTCCCCTGACATCCCCAAAAAATTCGAGTCTCTAGAAAATTTTTTCCCAAAACTAGGAATTTTCAAAGAAAAATAAATATCTTCGAGTTTCTGAAATTTACAAAAAATTACAACTGCAACTTCGATAATCGTTGCAAGCTCCCAGAGCGGGAAGATGACGTCCACGTTTGTATACTCCCCAAACACACACACACACACACACACCCTCACCCTCATACATGTGTAGTTTATGTCCCACCGCAAAGTTGCTAATGGGGCTTAAAGGATCCGGTGGTTGGAGTTAAGGCGAGCCCTAAATCAAGGGTTGTTGGTCTACCCCAGACGTCATTATGGCAATCCCCCGGTCGACGCCTGGGCCCGGCCTATGGAACCGCAATTGCAACTCTTCGCGATTGCATACGCAACTGCACGCATCTCCATGGCATGTTTTATTTATTTCTACGCAGGCGACCCCGCGGGAAATATTATCGCTAATGTTATTAGACCGGCTGTAACGCTACATCCGGATTAATTAATGCCATCGTTCCGGTGACCGTTACACGGATAGATTAGCGAACGAGCTCATAACTGATTCCATTTTCATACCAAAGTTGATTGATTCGGCTTGGGCTCATATTTATTTCACGAAATTATGCAACCGTAATGGCGGTGCGCCGATGCACCGTCCTACGGCCAGACGCACGCTGGGGTCGATTAATAATTACACCGTTCCCGTTGTACCGCGAATATCGAGATAATCAAATAATGCGAATCGGTAATCAATTAACGCAGTCATCGTCAATTAACGAAACTTTTGTTTCTGTGTATATATATATATATATATGTATATATAATTTTTCGAAATTTAAGAAAATCGAAGAGACCTATTTTTCTTTGAAAATTCCTGGTTCTGGGAAAAAATTTTTTTTCTACTTGAAATTTTTAGGGATGTTAGGGGAGGTACTTAGCTTGAAAATAAAACAAACCGGAAGTTTCCATCGTTTTTCAGTTTCGAATTATAAATTATCAAAGTTGCGCTTACCATTTTCGTAACTTTGAGAAACTTCAATAGGCTTATTTTTGTTGGAAAATTCGTAACTTTGGGAACTATTTTTTTGGAAACTTGAAATTTTTAGGGATGTTAGGGGAAACATTTAGCTTGAAAATAAATCCAACCGGAAGTTCCTACCATTTTTCATTTTCGAATTATAAATTATCAAAGTTGCACTTGCAAATTTTGCTATTTCGAGAACCTCAAAGAGGCTCAATTTTCTTTGAAAATTTCTAGCCTTGGGAAAAAAATCACTAGGAACTTGAAATTTTTAGGGTTGTTAGGGGGAACATCTAGCTTTAAAAAAAATCCAACCGGAAGTTTCTACCATTTTTCATTTTCGAATTATAAATTATCAAAGTTGCACTTGCATATTTTGCTATTTCGAGAACCTCGAAGAGGCTCAATTTTCTTTGAAAATTTCTAGTTTTTGGAAAAAAATCACTAGAAACTTGAAATTTTTACGGATGTTAGGGGAAACATCTAGCTTTAAAATAAAACCAATCCGGAGATTCTACCATTTTTTATTTCCGAATTATAAATTTTCAAAGTATACATACATACATAAGAATGCATGTGTGCGCGTGGGGGGATGCAGCTGTTGGGTATGGGGTTGGGGTTGGGGATGGGGATGAAAATGGGAAAGAAAAGGGAATAGTCCTATGACGAATTCGAAGGATGTCGTTGTTGTATAACATCATTGTTGTCCCGTCGATAAAGCACTCGTCAAATGGAACGTGCGAAATCCCCACGTCAGTATAGTTTCATGGATTACCGGCATTCACGCGGCAAATTCAATTGCTTGTCGATACCAACAGGCGCCGGACAATTGCCCCAATTAATTATGCCACATGAGAGTCGTTCAACCATTGCACCAACATACATTTTGAAGGACTGCACCACTGCCGCTGCAGGTAGCCGCAGCGAGACTCGCTGTCTTTGTCCGG
This sequence comes from Gasteruption jaculator, assembly GCA_949825005.1. Lineage (NCBI taxonomy): Eukaryota > Metazoa > Arthropoda > Insecta > Hymenoptera > Gasteruptiidae > Gasteruption > Gasteruption jaculator. The sequence goes on along the minus strand of OX463772.1, from coordinate 10,728,351 downwards.
CGATCATCCTCCACTCGAGTTACTTATCAACGCTCTGATATGTGTCAGGGAAAAAAGAAGAAAAAAAAATCTTGCCTGTCCCCGATAAATCGGAGGGTGTAAGGAAAAATTACCAAAAAAAAAGAAGAAAAAAAAAGAAAAAAATATCCCCACGGTAAATAACGCAAAAATCAACGAATACGGTAAATAAAAAATAGCGAACGGGGTTGAAAACGAAAAGGGAAGAAAAAAAAGGAGGGGGGGGGGGGGTGGTCCCGTTTTTTTTTCTTTTTTTTTTCGGGCTCCTCATTTCGCGGTATTTTAGATTCCGGGAAAGAGGTACGAGTGTATATACCTCCGGGGTTGGATCTCGTTTTGGATGTATGGGTATAAGACGAGTCGAATCTCCGAGGAAATCCAATTCCATCTGCCGCAGGAAGTTTTATCCCAATGGTGGGATTACACCCGACCGTCAATATTCCACCCCCCGATCCACCCCCGGGTTAACCGTAACTTCGATTAATCGTTTATCGAGTTCCGAGCCGATAAACAGCTACTTGCAGTCTCTCCGCTCTGGATTTTCGGACGGGGTGGAAAAAAAAACATCCCCTTCGCTCTCCCGGGGGATGTTTTTGCCGGTAGCCAATTAGCGACTCGGGATTCGCGATTTCTCGCAGGCTCAAGTTCAAGGGCGAGTCTCTCCGGTTGTCGTTATTATTATTATTATTATTATTATTGTTGTTGTTGTTTCGGACACGGGAAGGGTTGCAAAGATTTATGGCCCCGAGTATCGGGGGGGGGGGGGGGGGGGATTACGGTATTTTAAAATTACGTGCGAGCTTACCTGGTCCGAATGGGGGTGATTTTCTTTTCTTTTTTTCTTCACTCCCCCATATTTCTGAATCAATCCGATAACCTACCCCCTTTCAACCCCTTCGCTCTTAATTTATTTTTCCTATTTTCCGAGATTATTTTTTACTTTTTGGGGGGAGGGATTTTTCGCCGAATTATTTTTCTATTGTTATTATTTTTTCTTTTCGAATTCATCCCCTTCCCAAGCGGGGCGTCAAAAAATTGGAACCCGAGGATTTTTCTTTCGCCAGGAAATAAATGAATCGCCGCGAACTGGCGAGCGTTTGTTTAAAAAAAAGAAAAAGAGAAAAGGAGAGAAAAGCGAGACACAAAGCCCGGAAGATTGCAGAGCGGCGCAAAGAAGCATTATGCTTTCGTGAAAAGTACCGACGGGGGTTGTATTTCAAATCCGGTATTGTCCGCGAAAGCCACCCCCTCGCGAGATGAAATAAAACTATCCTTTGCACGCGTTGCATTCAACTCGCGAGGGAGGGGGGGGGGGATAATTCTTTTAATTTCCACCCCTTCCTTCCTTGCACCCCTTCATGCCGCCGAGCCACCCCCGCAATTATATCCCACTTATCTCTGCGACGCGCCGGAGATCCGCGGCTCATCGACTCAATTGAGAAAAAGCCGCGCCAGCGAAGGGGTGGTTTTTCTTCTCTTCCCGGATTTCGTCCGCGAACGGGCACAATTTTCCCCGAATTTCGAGGACCCGGAACCCCCCACCCCCGCTATTATTACCGGGTATAAAATTCCTCTCTTATTCTCAAAGCAGCTTCGCCTTAAGACGCAAATGAACGCCCCGGCACCTTAAGACCTTAATTCCCCGCCCGCCTCTTTTGCAATAATTAAATTGCAAGCGGGGTAGGCGAGACGCGACTGGAGAGTAAACTTTCGCAATGGGGATGTTGATTTCGAGCGGGTATTTATGGTCTTTCGAATATAAGTCCGCTAAGCGCTATTCATGTATTCATTCTTCTTAAGGAATTATCGGCTTTCTTTCCTTTTTCCCTCTTTTTCTTTTTATTTATTTTTTATTTCTATTTTTTCTCAAACTGCCGGAGAGAGCATGAAGAAAAAAAAAAAACCATCTTCCCCGTTCATTCTCCAGGCTGGAAACGGACTGGAATATTGCTAATCAATTATTTATTTTTCTTTTATTTATAAATAATCTGATTTTTTTTCAAATTCCACTTTTTTCCCTTTGCTCATAAATTTTCCGACATAATTAATATAATAATAATAAAAATAATAATAATAATAATAATGAAAATAATAATAATAATAATAATAATAATAATAATAATAATGAAAATAATAATAATAATAATAAAGTACGATTTTAATAAAAACCGATTCAGGTTAAGCAAAACTTTCTTTTCCTAATTAAAAGCTTCTTGGAGAACCCACCCCCTCCGGCATCCCTCCACATACGTCCGGCCCCCCTCCTTTCGCCTCCGGGCAGTGATTAAAAATATTACGGGGAAGCGAAACAACCCGGAACAACTTCTAATAATCCTGCAGTTTCCTCTTTTTCTTTTTTCTCCCTTTTTTTAGAAATCTATTTATATATTTCTATATCTATATTTCGTATATTTCTTTTTTCTCGATAAAATATCCGAACGACCTACGAATTTCGATGAACGCAAGAATAAAAAGAAGAAAAAAAAAAATTCGAAACCCGACCGCGGCCTTATAACGAAACCCACCGGATAATAATAATAATAATAATAATTCGATGAATTTCCCGTTGGGCAACCGCGCCGAGGGGGTGCAAAAGGGTCGAAGCAGGGGAGAAATTGTTTCGGTTTGGCCGATACGTCCGACGATTTTCGAGCTGCGGTGTCTGCACGGGGGTTGTAAACTGTTCGGCAACTATCGGTAGAACTTCCCGCATCACGCACACACACACGCACACACACACATACACACATTCGCAGGCGTACACTTTATGCACTCGCAGGTATGTGGAGACTGTGTACATACATTTTACATACGAGCCACACCGCGCACACACACACACACACACACACACACACGTGTGTGTGTGTGTGTGCGGGGGTGGGTGTGGGCGTGTGTGCGGAGGAATCCATGGCCGACCATCATTCAAGTTTGGAATACCAACCCCTCTTTTAAAAAAAAAAAAGGATAAATACAGGGAAAAAAAGTTCCACCTTCCCCGGCGCGCAGCAGGCAGGAAGCGTTTCCATGTTTCTGCACGGCAAAAAAGGGATGAAACCCTAGGAAATATTTCAGCGGGAATAGGAAAGCCACGAGAAAAATTCGTCGTGTCATTCAAAACCATTGATCTTGTTTGAAAGGAATTTCTATTGTTTTTACAAAAAAAAAATAAAATAAAAAATAAAATAACGGAGGCTCTGACGTGGGTGTATATATATATATATATATTTTTTTTTTTGTTGGTTGCTGAATTTTCTGCAACTCATATTTGCAACCCCTCGAGCCTTTCCTTGTGTTTCGAATGAATAACGCGTCCCGGAATTCTGGCGAAATAATTTTTCGAAATTTGAAACCTCGAAAATCGTTTAAAAAAAAAAGTCGCCAATCGTTACGTCGACCTTGTCCATTTGAAGGTCACTCGTTGCGAGGTCGAATGAAATTCGTACCGCGACAGTCCCGGCGTTCGCGAATTCTTTTTCTCTTTTTTTTTCATCACCGCGTGTCGGTGGTATGCGTCAGTAAACGTTACCGACCATAAATCCTACAAAAAAAAAGAAGAAAAAAGAAATCGGGGGTGAAAGACGCATCCATATTTCCGTCAGCGAGGCTCTCGACAGAAGAGCATAATTATCCAATCGTTAAAAAAAAAAAACGGCGAAAAACGATAGAATGAGTAATGTTTCCAGTTAATTGGTACGGACGTGGCTCGAGCCCTTGCGAAACTCGGGGGTGGCTCGTAAATTCACGTGCGCGTGTCCCGAGGGTTGGAGGAAGGAAGGAAGGAAGGAAGGAAAGAAAGAAAGACAGAGAGAGAGAGAGAGAGAGAGCCAGAGGGTGAGTTCGAAAACTCGTGTAAGGGTGGTTTACGAATTAGCGCGACAAACCACCCCCTTCGAATGGGCACGACCTCGTTTCACATCGAAAGGGGTAGGCACGCACCCCCTATTCCATTCCTTCCATCGTCTTGGACCTGCCTCGAGCCCCACCGTGGGCCCCTTTGGCACCCCTGGAGCCATCGAATGGGTGCTCACCCCCGAACGTGGGGCACCACTTGGGAGGAGGAAGTCCGGGTTCGAGGCCTCTCGAGCCATTAGCGATATTCTCAGTCCTCGTTGCACCCCCATTACGGGGCGAGAGGGAGGGAAGTGCATGAACAGGGGCGATTATGGGGTGGAAATGGGAAAAAAAAATGGAGAGGGTACGAGTCATTTGTCGAATATCACTTCGCATCCCCTTTTCCGCGTTTCTTCAACCCCCGCAAGGGGAAGAAAGTGGACGGAGATCGTTATCGTTCTCGGAAGACATCATCCCCCTCGGTCGTGGGGGTTGCGAGAGAGAGAGAGAGAGAGCAGGTAGAGAGAGGAAGTAAATGCTCGCAGCAGCCTATTTATCTGAAGTGGCAGCCTCACAGGCAGGCACGTAATTTTATATGGGCACGAATGCCATTCTCACCCTGTCTTTAGGCGGGGGGAGGGTGGTGGGGTGGTGGGAGGCCATCAAGGAACTATATTAAGGATTCCGTCTCTGGTTTGGTCGTTGCGGACGAATACCACCCGAGCCTCGGAGGGATGGGGCCTTTTAGCCACCGCTAAATGAACATTCAAGGCATTCAATTCCATTTTCTTTTTTCTTTTTTTTTTTCTTTTATCGCCCCTTTCTTCGCCCCATCCGCGGGAAAAATGCCACCCCTACCTCGGAGCCGCTCGACTCCCGGTGTATATGACGCTTTATTAAATTTGAATTGAACGTCGGAATGGAATTTCAAATGTCTGCGTCGCGTATCGACAAATTAAAAAAGCCAAAGGACAAGACAAACGTCAGGAGGAATAAAAAAAGTGCGCTGAGAGATAGCGGCTGACTACAACAACAAAAAATCCTCTTTCTCCTCGTTTTTGCTCCCGAGGGTGTGTGAGCGCGCGCGCGTGTGTGTGTGTGGATGTAATTCTCTCCTGGAAACCGAACGAATTGCTTTTGTTCGGTATGTGTCCTGAGGTAGGACATAGTCGAGCTGCCATGTCAAGGTCTGTTGAACGAATCCCCCAACTGAAGTACTTCTCAACGTTGCTTGCCTCTCTCCACTCCAACTCGAGCTTTGCAGGGCTTTCGAGTTATTGGATTTGAAGACACTCGATCTCCATTCGAGTATGGCGTGTCCGACGTATAATGAGAGAGTAGCCGGAGTTATTCCTTGCCCGTGCACACGCGCTTCTTTGGTTTTTTTTTTCTTTTTCCTTTTTTTGGGTTTCACACTTATTCGATGCACGCGAGGAATTTTTTTTTTTTTTTCAGCGTTCGGGGGATCCCCGAGTGACTTCCGCCTCGGTGTCCGGGGTGGCGATCAATCGCTGGGTTATATTATTTTTTAATTAATTAATAAAAACACCGGTCCGACCGCCGACCGCCCCCATTCCATCGAGCCACGTTTATTAATTTCCCCACCCGCCGTGGGGGGAAATACCTTTGCCCGTCTCCCTGTAATTAGGGGCACGTCCGATTCGGTAACGCGCACCACCGATCGTGGGTATCGGAATTATTATCGGTTTGGGGAGGCTCGCCGAAGACAAAATTCCGATTTTACCGAACGGATTCTCGCGAAGGAACGATCGATGGCCGTCGAGCGTACAATTATTATCGGACGCCGCACGCAAATTGGAAGACCCGAGGCCCGAGCGGTGGGGGTTCGTGCGCTTTGCGTACCGCCTCCCCACGCGCGCGGTATAAGTCTCTGCCTCGCGACCGTTCCGGCATAAATATTCACGTTCCCCGTCTCGGTCGTTTCGACTTTCGAAAATATGATATATATATATATGTGTGTGTATATATTCAGCGAAGGAGGGGGGGGGGGGGTACAGAGGAAGCTCGAGGCGATGGTTTGGGGTGAATCTCGACACGGACTCTTTCATCAGCCAAACCTCTTTCTCTCTTTCTCTCTCTTTCTTTCTCTTTCCATCGCGTGGCCATATTCTGCCGGCGCTTCGTCTGTGTAGCCGGCAGTTGGCAGCAATAGTCTCCTGCTTACTTGCTTACTCGCTCGCCCGATTTTATGCAAGCCTTGCAATTCATAATACAACGATAAAGTGTGCCATTGTTCCTCGAGAAACTTTCCAAATGCTAAAACAGGCCAGAGTGGATGCGATTCTCTCTATAACAAAGTTTAAGAACACGCTATGGAATAATTCATGGAAATAAGTTGTGTATATATATATATATATATGTACTATATATATATATTTCCAGCCCTTCGTCGCCACTTCCCTAAGCTTCGGGAAACCAATTAACCTAATGCTTTCCTTATAGGCATCCTTTAATTAATAACCCCAACTCGGATACCACTTCTGGGGAATTTCATCCCCGAGACTCGACTTCATCCGATCTGGTTCCACCAAGGAAACCACTAGATCACTTTTGGTGACTAGCAAAATTCATAGACCACTTTTGGTGACCAGAAAAATTCGTAGACCACCTTTGGTGACTAGAAAAAATCCCTAGACCACTTTTAGTGACTAGAAAAATTCCTAGACCACCTTTGGTGACTAGAAAAAATCCCTAGACCACTTTCGGTTACTAGAAAAAATCCCTAGACCACTTTCGGTGACTAGGAAAATCCATAGACCACTTTTGATGACTATAAAAAATTCCTAGACCACTTTCGGTTACTAGAAAAAATCCCTAGATCACTTTTGGTGACTAGAAAAATTCATAGACTACTTTTGCTGACTAGAAAAAATCCCTAGACCACTTTTGGTGACTAGGAAAATTCATAGACCACTTTTGGTGACTAGAAAAAATTCCTAGACCATTTTCGGCGACTAGACAAAATCCCTAGACCACTTTTAATGATTAGAAAAATCCGTGGAGCACTTTTGGTGACTAGCAAAAATCCCTGGACCACTTTTGGTGACTAGATAAAATCCCTAGATCACTTTTGGTGACCATAAATATTCGTAGACCGCTTTTGGTGACTAAAATAAATCCCTAGATCGCTTTTGGTGACTAGAAAAATCCGTAGCACGGATTCCCAGGGTTTTTTTAATGACGCCCCAGATAGGATTCGAGTACGTGCATGGCGCTGCAGGTACTACACGAGGTTGTAAAGCGCCCGAAGGGAATCGTCGGGGAATATTATTATGCATTTCCAGTTTGCACGGCTACGAGTTTATCATACGTACGGTTATCTGCATATACACAGCACTTATCTGCGAGATGCGCATTTATATTTCTGCACCTCATGGGACAGAAGTAGCCGAAGTTACTCCTGACCAGCGGCGGCAGATGTTTCGCTCCGCTATCGCGGTTCCACTTGCGGCAACGTTATCACGTTCTCTCGTTTCTGCAGCTGTGTAATTGTCACGATGAAAAATTCCACGTCCGATTCGAAGCGCGTCACGAAATTTCCCCCGAACTTGTAAATTTTCCCTTTCAAAATCATCCCTCTTAGATTTTATTTTAATTTGATGGAAAAAGAAAAATTCTAAGCTACGATTTGCAATTTTAGAAAAATAGAAATTTCAGAAACGTAATTAAATTTTTCCATTTATTTACGAAATTGCAGTTCATAAAAAATTTCCAATATTTTATTTTCCGTAAAATTGGAAAATCCGCAACTCGCCCGAACGTGAAAACACATGTTTTCGCGGAAACGCGATCGTTTCTTTCGTCGACTGAGCGCATAAGTTTATGGCTGTTGCATTTATTCCCGCGAAAATCATGTCCCAAGTGCACGCAAGCTCCGGCAGAAGCAGAAGCAGAAGCGGTATCGCCGATACGCGACTACGGCTGCAGTTTACAGTGACACGGTCTGAATTTTATGGGCGCTTTATACATCCAAGGGATGATGGGTTAAACTTTTTACCCCTTTCCCGTGACACGCCGCGCGCCTACATGCATTCTCCCGTGTTTATCATAATGACGTAATAAAAGTTACAGCCGCGTATGATTTACGAGTGCGCAAATCAGCAAATAAAGTCACTAAGAGGATTATCGTAACACCGGCTGCATAGCTCCGCGCCGAATATGTATCGAATCTGGACTTAATCGCCCATTTACGCGGATTTGGGTATTTATTTTTTCCCCAGAAGGATCGATCTAGGGGAAAATTCGGGGGACCCCCCCCCCCCCGGAAAGCAACCCGGAAATTTCCAGAACCATTACCTCACCCCCCCCCCCCTATTTTTATTTTCCTTTTTTTGTAATTAAATTTACGGAGCTTGGGAAAAATATCCGGAGCTTTAAAGCTCGGGAAGTTTCGAAAACGGTATCAATTGCCGACGAAGGGGGGGGGGGGGGGGGATCGCGCCGAGAACGAGCTCGAAACAAATTTTCCTACGAGTCACGTACGCCTGGAACCGAATGAATGAGCTTTTTTTTTTTTTTTTTCAGGAGCGAGAGACCGAAAGGGAATGCCAAAGAGAGCTTTTTAGAAAAGACCCTTTCCCGGGTACTTCCGTTTGATTGTTTTCGACGTTTTCGTTCCTCTCTTTTCCTCTTTTTTTTTTTTTCTTTTCTTCTCCGTCGAGTCAATTGTTGTAACAGTAATAGCCGCGATTTTCATTTCCCCCTCGCAATTCAAATGCTTTAATTAAAATTTATTTCCCGGTCACGGTAATGAGGTCGCTAATGAAAACGCAAAGGTAAGCTGACGAGTGAAATTAGCGAAACGTTCCACGCCAAACCTCCCCCCCCCCCTCCCCCCTCTTCCTTTCGTCGCTCCTTGATTACCGCGGGCAAAAATATGGGCAGCCGAGGCATTTCCGTCGCCGCGACGGGAAATTTTTCAATTTACGTGCTCGCTCGGTCGGGGCTCGGGCGCGAATTGAAAAGAAACTGATTAGTTCCATTTGGATACAAACGGTAACTCGAATCAGCTCGCAACGGTGAGCGGCGGCGGCGACGGCGGCCTTTTGCCTCGCATGCAAATAATAAAAATAATAATAATAATAATAATAACGCCACTTGGGGCGCTAGGGGTGTCGAGTGGCGGTGAAATAGAGACGGCGATGTAAGAAAAATGAAATTGCATTTGCGAGGCACGATGCCGCGTAAGCGGAATCCGCTCCGGCGTTTCTGCTGAGTTCGCGGATTCTCGCAAAGTACCGTCTCTCTCTCTCTCTCTCTCTCTCCCGTGGCTCTCGAGCTCAGTCCGAGAGAGGCCTCCAGCGCCCCGTAGCGAGGCTAAACCTCAACATCGAAAATAAAGATTTAATTGCAAAAATTTCTCAATCGGGGACCGTGAAAATTTTGAGCCCCAAAAAATAAATAAGTAGGTCCCGATAAAAAATTTAAAAATAATTTATAAGACGTCGGGAATGGATTGGACAAATTTTTCAATTGGTGACCAGGGAAATTTGAGCCGCAAAAAATAAATAAGTAGGTTCCAGCAAAAATCGAAAATTAATAAATGGGTCCTAGTAAAAATCAAAAAGACCAAGACCGATTGCAAAAATTTCGAGAATTAAAATTTTCTCAATCGGTGACCAGGCAAATTTGAGCCGCAAAAAATAAATAAGTAGGTTCCAATAAAAATCGAAAATTAATAAGTAGGTCCCAATAAAATTAAGAAAATATCATAATTAATAAAACGTCCAGGGTCGATTCCAAAAATTTCTCAATCGGTGACCAGGCAAATTCGAGCGTTTCTCCAAAGTGCCATTTGGGGGGACCACTCCGAAAGTAGCTGTTTCCACGATCGTAGCGAGAAAAGGGACGGGAATAAAGGGACGATGATAGGTGCACGCTATAATCTCTTCGACAAAAGCCAGCCACCATTCCCATACCGCAATCCGAAATCAATAGCTCGGTGGTTTGTTAACACTATCTGCATTACGGGACGTATACCTGACGTCCGTTGGCTGTATCTGCGTGTACGGCCAAGTATGCCGTTTAAAAGATAAGGAACGAACGAATGATAACGGAAGCGTTGGAACGTGAAAGCTCGGCGATAGAGGAGGAGGAGGAAGAAAAAAAAAACAATAATAAAATAAATACATACATCGCCGGCGGTAAATTGGGCCTGCGAATTTTCGTTTCGGTGCCATTCGAGGATAGAGAGATAACAGGGTGGGGGGTGGAGGGGGGGGGGGGCACTTTTGTTTCCCTTTTTCGCCGTGAAATTCACGGCAAAATTTTTGATTACATCAGCGGTTCTTTCAGTGGCCCTTTATCGAATAGATTCTGCGCATGTTATAACAGCAGCATCAGTAACATCGATTGCAGTGATATGCCTCCACACAACATGTAACCTTATCGAACACGAGTGCCATTAGACGTGTTCTTCGTCCCCGTTCCTTTTTGCAATCGCTTGCAAATTTCTTACGGATTTTCCTTCGTTGAACCGGCGATGAAAAAAAAAAAAAAAACAAGAAATCGCGATTTATCAATTTTTTCGACAATCTCCAAGGTGACGGTGAAATAAATTGGAATAGTAGAAATGTATTATTATTATAATAATAGTAGTAATAATAATAATAATAATAATAATAATAATAATAATAATAATAATAGAATTTGAAAGAAATTGGAAATATTATTTAAGCAAAATTTATAGATTCACTGGAAAAAGGTTAAACGTCAATAAAATAAAATTGAATGAAAAAAACCTTGGGCTTGAAATTTTGGAGGAATTTTCAATAATCAATTTTCAATTTTTTCCATTCGTTTGCAAATTTTTTTTTTTCTTTTTGAATTTTCTTCGTCGGACTCGCAAATAAAAATATTACAAATATTGCAAATTTTATTATTATTATTTCCTCCTATTATTATAAATTCCTCCAATTTATGAGTAATAATAAAATAAATTAGTATATTAAAAATATAATAATAATAATAATAATAACAATAGAATTTACAAACATTATTTAACATAAAAAATTATAGGGTACAACAATAACAAAAAAAAGAAAAACCTACGAAAATAGGGGATGGAACTTTAAGAGGAGATTCGAATCTTCCAATTCGCTTTCTCTTCAATCCCGTGTTCCTCTTTCCCTTTCTCTCTCTCTCTCTCTCTCTCTCTCTCTCTCTCTCTCTCTCTCTCTCTCTCTTCAACCCTAGTTGTCAATTAGAGGAAAACAATTCCTCGTGAATGTTAACCGAGGCAAAGAGAGCTTAGTTTACATAGAGCTTACAAGTATAACAATAACATCAACATCAAGAACAACAACAACAGCAACAACAGCAACAACATCAACAACAGTAGCGACAACTGCCACCATTGCTGTCTCTTTACTTCCGGTATTACTATCAGTCCACTGCCAGTAATGGTGATACCACTGTACCACTGTACCACTGTACCACTGGCACTGGCACTGGGCACTGGCACTGCCGGTAGCCGGGAATCTATAAATGCAGCTTTTAGTTGCCGTTAGCATTCTATCGATGCTAAAAGCTGTTAACGCCATATGTTGCTCCGTTTATTGACCGTAAAATTGGAGCGTTTCGGTGCGTGAAGCTACGCTTGTTCCGATGAGAAATACTCCATGAAATATGAAACCGATTAATTATAACACATGCAGCGGAAGATAATGTATTACTAATTGTAAGTGATAACGAAATTCGCCCAAGCGCGCGTACTTTCGACATTGAACATCGCGTCAACCACCCGACCCTCTCCCAAATTTCTACCCCCCTTTGAAACCCCATTTTCCGGGGGGAAAAAAAATTTTTCCAGAGGTCATGGGGAATTTTTCTATGGCAAAATCCTTGCAAAACTATTAAAAAAAAAGGGGATGGAGCTTTTCCCCATCACCAACTCGTACCGAAACCTGACTTTTTTCCCAATTTCTACCTAGGGGTTGTCATTTTTACAACCCCCAACCAACCCTCTCTTGAAAAAATAAATATTACGCCCCGTTACCAAATTTCCACGCGGGGGGTGTAATTTTTACACCCCCCACCCTCTGGAAAAAGTATTATTACAGCTTGCGCGGAATTTTTACGGCAAAACCCTGGCAAAATTCTAGCAAAATCCCGGCAAACTTAATTTCCACCCACCCGAGGGTTGAAATTTTTACACCCCCATCCCCTGGATCAAAAAAAAATTTCCAAAACTCACGGAGAACTTTCACGGTAAAATTCACCCCACCGGGGTTGGATTCACCCCAAAGGGAAAAGCCCACCCCCTTGGAACCGCATAAAAGGCATCTCGGACGAAAAAAAAAAAAAAAAAGAGTCTCCACGGAATCTTTCGCGGTCCGTCGATTTCCCGATGAATATTTTCGTGGATACCGCGGAGTTCCTTTGCGAGCACTCAAATCTTCGAGCAGTTGCTTATTCGAAAATGGACTCCGTCGATATAAACCCACCCCCTTCTTATTTTTTTTTTTTTCCTTCCTCTCCGAAGAAAAGCTCGCCCGCTCCTGCTTCCGCCCGAAACGTGAGCTTTCGGATAGAATTGGTATTAATACCTCCGGCAACCCCCTCCCCCCTCCCCCCTTTTCCCTCTATTCTCCATTTCTTGAATAGTGGTCCAAATAAAAGTGGAGCGAATAAATGCCAGCCAGTGTAAGTTCAAACCTTATGGGTTTAAGGGATGGAAGGGGAGGAAGAAGAAGGAGAAAAAGAAAAAAAAAAATATTGGACGAGGAAAAAGACGCCCGACGAGCTCCGAGGGGGTTGGAAACCTGCCCTTTCCTTCCACTTTTCCATTACGAATTACCGTACTTCTACTTTGGCGAGCAGGGTATTAGTTTGCTTCGGTTCCTGCGACGACTCGGTCACAAAGGAAGGCACGGAAGTTTCGGTTAATGACACAAGTTTTATTGCGGCCCATCGTTCAAGCTGTCGTGGGGCGAAGCTACGAAGAAGCTACGACACGCTATTATTATAGTTCTCCTTCGTCTTCCACGATATAGGACGGATGCCATGGCAATGGCCCGAGTATTTGCGTCCTGCCGCCCTTTTTTTTTTTTTTTTTTTTCGCCCACGCTCGAGTGGCCCCCATAATTCTTCCGATTTTCTTTTGACCCGACCCCGAGCGCATTTCTCAAAAGACCATCTTTCACGCTGCACTTTCCACCCGAGGAAAAGGTTATCGTTCGTTCGTTCGTTCGTTCTCGCCTTGATTCCGAGCGACCGGTCATCGAATTACCCGGTGCCCATTACCCTCGGGCTGAAAAATGTCGATGAAAATCCGGAGGGTCGACGAGCAATTTTTTTTTTTTTTCCTCTTACATTTTTCAAATTTTTCCGTCGTTGGAGTTTTCGCGATTTTATAAGAAAAAAAAATATATATATATTTTCAAGAGGGAGCTACGTTGTTCGTAAAAATATTGTTTGTAAAGAAATTGGTAACGAAGGATCAATTAAAAATGAGTAGTCGCGAATATATTTGATTTCGCAATTATTTTTAATTACTCGGAATTTCGTAATTTCACGAAAAAAATTGCTAATAAAATTTTACCGACGAACGGGTAAAGATGAAAATCGCGAATTATTTGTTTTTCCAAGCGAAAAATCGAAAAATCGCAACAAAAAAAAATGATAAATACCTTTGACGGCGTTGAGTTTGTTCCCGACCATCTGCTTTGCCACGAACGCCGCCATCCTGCTGCCGGTTTCCGCTTCCCTCGGGGGTGGTGCTCGGCTGCGAGTCCCTCTTCAAATTCTGCAACAGGGAACCAAAAATGAAAAAAAAAAATTGTAAGATTGACGATTGGACCAATCCGTCGCTATATCCTCCTCCGGCGGGACAACCGAGGCGATTTGATATCGGTGCAATTCCCACCCCCAACCCCCTCCCGCCTTGGGGGTTCTCTCTGAGAGACTTAATTAAAAATTGAGGGAAAATAATAACGGAATCGATATCAAATCTACCGAGGGAAGAAAAAAAAGAAAATAATAATAATAATAATAATAATAATTCTACAAGTTCAACCCCCTCCCTACAATGTTAATTCCATGCCGGCTCGGGTCGGAGGGGGTGGATTTTTACACCGTACGTGTTTCGCCACTGTCTTCGAGTGCAAAATGGAATCCGTCATCGCCATCCCCCGGGACCGGGGGAAAACGACCTCGGAGTGAAGGAAGAGCACATTTTAATCTTGCCCCGTGACAGACGTGCGTCAGGAGCGTCATGACGAGCCTCCTTCCAACCCCCCCCTCCCCCCTCTGGATACATTAAATACCCCCGTCGGCCCTGTCCCGGCCGTTTACGGCCCAGGATCGGGCCACGGGGGTGGTCGCCACCCCCGTGACGACGTTGGACTCGAAAGAAAAGTTCGTCTCACCCCGTATCGCCCGGGAAAAGTATCATAAAGCGGAAAGTACCCGAGGAATATCTCGGGGGAATTTCATAACAATATATATTCCCTCCGTGAGAGAGAGAGATCGATAACAAAGTGCGTGTTGGAAGCTGCAAAGACGAGGACGAGGTGGTTCGGCGTCGAGACGTCTCGGCGCCGCGGCGCTTCGCCATTCCGATGTGATTTTCCACAACAACACGACGTTTCGGTGTCCCCCTTTAATGGATAAGACGCTCCATCCAGAACCGCCACCCCGTGTTTTTTTTTTCTTCTTTTTTTAACTGCTCTTTTTCCCCTCATTTGCTTAAGAATCCCCGGTCCTTATCTCTCGAGAGCGGGAGCAACACGAAATTATGGGGGATGATAATCGCGCGTATATTTTTTCTTTTTTTTCTTTACGCACCGAAGCTCGGTGCGTAAGGGTGGCGAGAAGAGGAGAAAAAAAAATGTAATATACGGGAAGGGACGAAATCCTACCCCGAACGGGGTAGGATTTATTTGTAGGGAATTATTCCCTCCACCGAGCGAAGCGTCGGTATGTTACTTGATAGCGAGTATAATTGGGGATCGATGTCTTCCAGGAATCGTTTGGTTTCCGGATTGAAAAATGAAATTTAGTTGTTGAAAAAAAAAAAAAAAGGAGTAAAATTAATCGTGAATATTAATGTCGAATAATTAACGATAAATATTGGAAATCGATTTCTTCGTATTTTAATGAAGAACGTTTTTCCTTGGAAATTATAATGAATAATTCGAGAAATTTTAATTTTTAATTATTTAGTTTTTTAATAATCATACATTAATAATAATAATAATAATTATAATAATAATAATAATAATAATAATAATAATAATAATTATTATTATAATAATCACAATCATAATAATCATAATAATAATAATCACGAATTTATTTATTTCTGGAAACCGGGCGGTGTAATGTAAAATTTCCACCCCCCAGAAAACACCCCAGCAAATTAAACGATGCAAGTCAAAGATAAATATGACGAATTATTGAATTTCCATCAGTTGTCCCGAATCACGAAACCATTCGTGAAACACCGTCGAATAGAGTCACTGGAAATGGGTTAATGGCGTATTCGGCTGCAACAATGGCGGGGGGGGGGGGGATTGTTATATGGAATTTTTCCTCCCTCCGTTTTGCTCGCGAAGAGGCGCCGGAGTCTAGACGGTGCGTCGGAAATGGAACCCCCGCGGCGTGATTGTCTAAACAAACAAGGTCAGTTTTCAAAGGGATTGATTTGTTCCATAAATTCTAAACGGAGGGACGTGAAATCGAACGTAATATCAAAATCAATGTGGCTCCCGATAAAATGATTTATACACGCCGCCGAGGAAAAGTCAAGGGTATAGGCGCGTGGAGAAAAAAGAAGAAAAAAAAAAAGAAGAAGAAGAAAAGGTCGTATCCTTTTATACTCGTTCCATTCTTATCCGACTTTTGATGAAGCCGGGAATCGCCGAACGCTGGGTCAAAGGTACTATAAATATCGGCCGAGCACGAGGGCCAGGGGTAAGATAAAAAAAAAAAAAATAATAATACGCGTCTAGGAGAAAATAAAAAATAATTCAGGGGGATGAAGGCAGGGGGTGGTTCGAATAAATCTTGAAACATATACCACTGACCGGGTTAATAGTCAGTTCATGGACGTGTCCCTTCTTCGACTGCCATATATGTATATGTATATATATATAAAATCGGTATATAGGGCAGCTTTAAAAAATAGAGTGGATCCGTGTCTGTCTTTTCATCGTTCGAAATTAAAACACGTCGACGTCCTTCAACTGGATGAAAATTTGCCGGTCAGTTAATCGGAGACAATGCGTTTCGATCGTTCGAGAGAATGTCCGAAATTGGAACGAATTCGATACGGTATAATAATCGCTATCGTAAAAAACGATTTTCGCATTTTTATTTATTTTTTTTTTTCAAGATGGAAATTTATTTATTTTTTCTCCCGATTCGTTGTTTTCATTTTTATTTCAACGTCATCGAAACCGTCTCTGAATTTCTTTTTTCTTTTTTTTCCATCCCTTATTTTTTGGCGTTCGAGGGAAAGCTACTCCTTTGGATACGATTTTTTTTTTTCAAGCGGAAGAATAAAATTTCGAAACGGGAGAATAAAATCCTTTCTTTTTTTTCTTCTTCAAATGAAATATTGAAAATGAAGCAACCCCTATTTTTTTATTCCCCGGAAAAAAGATACCCCCTCGGAAACGATTTTTGTTTCAAGCAAAAAAAAAAGATTTTGAATGAAAAATAATTTTTCCTTCAATTTTTATTTCAACGTCATCGAAACCGTCTCTGAATTTCGTTTTTTTCATCCCTTATTTTTTGGCGTTCGAGGGAAAGGTACCCCTTTGGATACGAATTTTTTTTTTTCAAGCGGAAGAATACAATTTCGAAATGGGAGAATAAAATCCTTTTTTTTTATTCTTCAAATGAAATATTGAAAATGAAGCAACCCCTATTTTTTTATTCCCCGGAAAAAAGATACCCCCTCGGATACGATTTTTGTTTCAAGCAAAAAAAAAAAAAACGATTTTGAAAGAAAAATCCTTTTTTCATAATTTTGTTTTTTTTTTCGAAATCCTGCCGGGCAATAACCAGCACGGATTGCAGATGTCGCTTCTTACCCCACATTTTCCGAGCTTTTATCGTAACGTCAGCGATATCTCGCTGGGGTCAAGTGAGAAACGAAGTAGCCGAGCGTACGTACGGAGAATACAGGGCGCGCGGGGTGGCTTAAAAGGGGGATGAAAGGAGCGAGGAATGAAAAGCGACGAGGGCGTGTGCGTTCTCCAGGAGGAATTAGCTGGAGATACGGGCCATAAAGTCGAAACGCGTGACCAAGCGAGAAAATGCTTTTAGAAACCCTCGTACCCCCCTCCCCCCTTTTTTTCTTCCTTTATCACCCCTTTCTATTTCCGTACGAGGCGGGGAAAAAAAAAGTAAGAAACAATCGCAAACCACCGTTTTATTTTTCCCCCCGGGGGTTGAACTTCGAACCTTTTTATTCCCTCCCTCGCTCCAGGATTCAAATTCAAGGGTCGTCTTAATTGTTCGCCACCCCCTTTTGTCGATCGTCGAACTCCACGAGGTGACAATCATCCCCCACCCCCGTAACGGGGTTGATTTTTGCGAGAAAAAATGGCACCCCTTTTTGAAAACACCTTACCACCCCTTTCGTAGCAAAACCCCTTTCCCCCGAGAGGTCATTCCGTAAAAGCTCGTAGCCCAAATTTACGAGCCTCCAAGGGGTAGTTTTCCCTCCGAGGCTGGATATCCTCCGAAATTTGCACACACACACACACACACGCACACACGAGGGGGTTGCAATTGGCGAAGAATCAATGGCAGCGTTTCCGGTTCGGATAACAACCCCCAACCCCCAACCGCCATCCCCCTCGCAAGCTCCCGATGACTTTGCCACTGGATTCCACCCTCGTTTCGGCCGCTCCTACCCCGCTCCCCTTTCATCATCGTCATCTTCCCTGCCCCGTCTTCTTTGCTTAGTGTCAGCGCACCCCCCGAAGGTATTTTACGTTTTTATGCATGAAATATTAAATTACACGACATCGTCTTTTACTCTTCTGCAAAAAGCCACTTAGCCGTCCTGCGCTTTTCACGAGGAATTTCTTTGTAACGCTCCGTGCACACGGCCAAAGGGGATGAAGGGGCGAGAATGCGAGAAAAAAAAAGGAGACGAAGAGTGGGGGTGGGAAATAAAAGACTCCCCATCCTCGGACACGCTTGACGAATTTTTCGGAGGGTTGCTTCCGTGAATTTCCGAAAAATCATCCCCCAATGGCATCCGCCACCCCTTAAATCCTTTCGAGAATAGGAAAAAAAGAGGGAGGGGGATGGGAAATAAAAGACTCGTCATCCTCAAATTTCGTGGGGGTCGTTTCTGTGAATTTCATCCCCCTGCAAAAAATCATCCCCCATCCCTTGAATCCTTTCGTATCAATTTTCAGCTTCGTGGGTATCGTAATTTATTGCTTCTGCCCCCCCCCCTACCCTCTTGCGTTTTAATATAAAATAAAAAAAAAAGGGGGATGCGGAGATACTCGAAGCAATTTTAATAGGGGTCGTCAACGAACTAATAATAGAGAAAATCGATCGTGGTCGTCCTATACCGTAGAATAATAGATTCTACAGTCTGCAGTGCAGAATGCAGAGTCGAGAATGTGGATGAGGCTAAACCACCCCTGCGGGGTGGCTTGGCCCGTGCCCGTCTCTAAGGGCTTCCGGCGAGTGCGGACACCCCCTCAGCTCGTGCAAACGAGCAATCTTTGATATTCGCTACCTACCCTTACTTAGCGAGGGGGAGGGAGGGGGGTCCCACTTCGGGCTCCCGCGGTATTTCTGGATTTCTTCCAAATCCAGAAACTCGGGGTAAATTTAGGCAGCAGCTGACCACCCTCGTGTTTATTTCTCCCTCGCACTCTACATATTTAATTATCGATCTACTTTAAAGCTTCGCCTTGAACTGTATCATATATAGAACAATGCAGATCCATGTGTGTATGTGTATGTGTATGTGTATGTGTGTGTGTGGCTCCCGTTAAGCTTTTCGCCGACTCGAAGTGGCCCCAGAGGGGGATGGACGCCGCTTCAACCCTCCAAACTAATTCATTGAAAAAAAAAGAAAAACAAAAATAGGATAGTCAAAATTTCCACCCCCGAATTTTATTTTTCTTTTTGGAGAAAAATCGAAATTTTCACAAAAGTCGGATCCAGGGGATGGTTACGTAAGGGACGCACACGGGGAAGGTGAGAAAATGTCCACAAACGAAATTTCCACCCCCCCAAATTTTTCTTCTTTTTTTTTCTTTTTTGGAGGATAATCGAAACTCGATGATTTGGGGGTAAAGTGAGATCCAAGGGGGTGGTTTCGTACAGGACACACACGGGGTAGGTATGAAAACGCTTACGAGTGAGCGAATTTGAAATTGATTTCAAAGGTTCGGCTGCTTCTCGTGAGCTGCTAAAATAGAACGTAAGGCCTTTGATCCGTCCGTTTCACGGAGTTTGAGAAAAGCAGGACCCACACCCTCCCTCGTCTCTACCCCCGTTCTTTTTCACCGACGGTGGTTTTAACCCTCAGTCTAATAGGCGTCGATGCAAATCAAATATGGAGGGTTGATACGGGTAGATGGATAAAGGAATGAATAGCCATGGGCTTTCTCTCTGTCTCTCTCTTTACAAATTAAGGCCATGTATATACCCCCCCCCCCCACACTCTCACACACACCCCCTCGTACCTGCATACCTATACTTTCCTATGTACGTATGAGCGCGAGTGTCAGCATGTATGTGTGTGTATGTGTGAGTGAGTGCATATGAGTAGATATCGCATCTTTGAGTGTACCTGAACCTGTGTGTATGTGTATGTGTATGTATGTGTGTGTGTGTGCTACCCCCTTTGATCGATACAGAGTTACCTTCTGTTATAGCACTCGTCCAACTTTACCTTGTTACACATTAATCTTACGGTTCATTAATTTTTCCCTCATTTTATTGATACCTTTTTCTTTCCTTATCTCTCGTTACCTTTCCCTCGGATTCTTCGTCTCCTTTTTTTTTCTTCTCTTATTTTTTTCTTCCCTCCCCCCTCCTCCCACAAATTGTTTATCTCCCACGGTTTCCTCGTCGTCAGTCGATTGGAACCCGAGACCTCGGAAAGATTGCGGATAATAAATGGCACCGATTTGGGCCGTTAATAAAAAATAAAAAAATATGTACACCGAGAATCGAACCCGGGGTTCCTTCCACCCCCTTCCACCCTCCCTCGAGCAAACATCGGAAGCGGTACCGCCGCGTAATCCGGGTAGGTAACTTAATCCAAATCAAACAAAGCGCGTTATTCCTCCTAAGCGGCGCTTTTTCACGAGCCAACCCACCCCCGGAGGGAGAGCAAACAACCCCCTCGCCCTTGCCGGAGATTTTCCGGAGCCGAAGTGGGCCTCAAATTAAAACCCACCCCCTACGACCTCGACTCAGTTGGAGCTGAGAGGCAGAGATTTCTAGGAATTCTTTCGTTCCCTTTGAAAATTCGTAACTTCGCGGGGGAATTTTCTGGGGTCTTGAAATTTTTAGAGCTTAAAGGGGGCGTAATGAGCTTTCGAATCGTCGCGAGCGGAAGTTCCTACGATTTTTGTAACTCGAGTTATGAATTTTCAAAGTTGGAGCTGAAAAACAGAGTTTTGCTTAATTTCAAGAAACTCTTGAATTTTTTTGAAAATTCGTAACTTCGCGGGGGAATTTTTTCGAAATCCGAAATTTACAGGAACAAAGGTAGGATTTTCGAGCTTGAAAATGAGCCATCGTCGAAACGGCTACGATTTTCCAATTTCGAGCTACGAATTTTCAAACTGTCGCGGTCGAAAACCCACCCCCCACGACCTCGACTCGAGAATTTCCCGGCCAACCCCTACGACGAAATCTCCCGCGCCTTATTTCCTGGACTCGAGGCGATTAACCCCCGGGGCGACCGGGCCACGCGGGGGCCGTATCACGGGCACGGTATTATAAAAACGACTAATCAGCGGTCGACGGGGTGGCGCAAAGCAGCTTTTCGCGACTTATCGCTAATTATTTTCCCGGTCGATTCTTCGAAAAGCCAGGGGGTGGCAGGGGGTGGCAGGGGGTGGCAGGGGGTGGGAAAGAAGATACGGCGCTTCCCAGGGACTTCTCGGGGATATTATTTTCTACGTAATCAATTCCGTGCCGGGACACGCGATATCCCCAATCAGTTCCTCGGGAAACCAATGGACGTCGCGCCCTTCTCCTGCGCTCGACCTTATCGTGGCCCTCGGAAGCCCGGAACGAACCCGGCGTGATGACGTCACCGGGGGAAAAGGGATGCTGCGTCGGTGTTAAATTTAACACCAACGTCCCTTTTTTCCTCCTTCTTCTTCGACCTTTCGCGAACCGGGTCGATAAAAGTCAGGTGCGAGCTCTTCGTTTATAATATTTCCTTTAAATATAAACGAACTTTTAATGAAAAAAAAAAAAAGAAAAAAAAATTGTTTACGCGGAAAAAAAAAATTGAAACGGGACGTTTTTGATACACCTGGGGTGGATTCAACCCCCGCGTGCATCCCGCCAAGGATGCACCTGCGAGTTGCAAGCGCGTGCATGGACAAAGGCGAGGCAGGACGACGACGACGACGACGGCGGCGGAGTCGAGTCGGTTCTTGCAAGAAAGTTACTTTGAAGGGAAAATTTTCTAGACACTCACTCTATTAATAACGCGACCGGAGAGAGAGAGAGAGAGAGAGAGAGAGAGAGAGTGCCGGCCGAACGCCGTCGAGGGAAGATAATTAAATGAATTAAGCGAGATAAAAGCCGTCGCGGCGCAAGTTTTGCCGGCGCTACGTAATATCGCGCGAAAGTGCCAAGTGTAACATTTTAAACTGGGATATACCGACATTTTTATCGGGGGCTGGAGCCTCGATTGCGCGCGGGGGGTGGATCCAAGAGTGGTGAATAACGCGAAAGGAGAGGGGAACACAAAAAAATAAAGTTCCGTTCGTCCGTTCTAATGGGGTTATCGGAAATTAGTACAGAGAGAGAGAGAGAGAGAGAGAGAGAGGGAGAGAGATAAGCCGATAAATGGATGGATGAATTACTTATAGATACTTAAATGTGTTCGGATTATTCACGAAGACGAGCATTCGCGGTTTAATTTGTTGCGATGAATTTTACGCGTCAAATTGCCCCTGGAAATAAATAGAAATAGAAGTGGAAAAAAGTTTCTCAATGCCATTTTTGAAAATTCAATTTTTACCCCATTTTGGGGGGGAAGGAGAAGGTGTGCCCAAAAAATCGGTTTTTGGAATCTACCTTTACTTATTATACATTATTATAATAATAGTAGTAGTGGTGATAATAATAATAATGATGATAATAATAATAATAATAATAATAATAATAGGAAAGAATTTAGAAACATTATCTAAACAAAACTCATGACAACGAAAAATTATATATCAACAAAATAAAATATAATAAATACAAAAATATATGGGGTGGTAATTTAGAAAATTCCAATTTTCAAATTTTCCCACTCGTTCGCAAATTTTTTCTGAATTTTCTTTCATTAAATTTACAAATCAAAAAATAATTCCAATCAAAATTTCTCCAAATTCTAAATAATTATAAAAAAATAAATTACAATAATAATAGCAATAATAATAATAATAATAATAATAATAATAATAATAATAATAATAATAGTGATATTAATAATAATAATAATAATAATAATAATATTAATAATAATAATAATAACAATAATATAAAAATGATAGTAATAACAAGAATAATTTTTGTTCCTCGTCCATATCGACATCGGGTTTCGTAAAATACAACAGTCGTTCGAATTTCGATTTATACCACTACCACCGGCGCCGTTTCTACTGCCGGTCTGACTATTTATGTTTGTACTACTTGCAGTTACCGTCGGTACTGGAGGTTGATATATTTGGACGCCTTTATTGGAAACGCGGTTTTGACGTACACCCTCCGAATTCATAAATCGCCCGGAAAGCGCCGCTCTCTTTCTCCCCGTGCGAAACAATATGAACCCCCAAGATACACCCCATCGAGCTTCGCGTGATCATTTCAAATCCGCAAGAAAAACGTCTCAGAAAAATCGACGAACCACCCCCGTCGGAAAATTTCCACTTCGAAAATTCGTAACTCGGGAAGCAAAAATCGCAGAGTCTTTCGAAAAAATTCATTCGAAAGCTCGAAAACGTCCCTTTCCAACCTAAAAATTTCAGACTCCCAAAAAATCATCCCTCGGGGCTGGAAATTCCCCGGTGGGGAAATTTCGATCTCGAAAATTCGTAACTCGCGAAGCAAAAATCGTAGAATTTTTCGAAAAAATTTCTTCGAAAGCTCAAAGACGCCCCTTTTTACCCCGCGAATTTCAACGTTGAAAAAAAATCATCCCCCGTGACTGTAAATTCCCCGAGAGGAAGTTTCCAAGGTGCGAGAAATTTTCGAGAGTAGACACTGCATAGTTGCAACCCTTGCAACCCCTCTTTTGTCTGGAAAATATCATGTTTCCGAAAACAGGGTCCTAAGAGCAGTCGTCTCTGTAATTCCATTTGCACAGTTCCTACCCTTACCCACTACACACCCCCCCGGTACCACCGCTACCACGGCTGCTGCTGCTGCTGCCATTATTACACTCCCACTGATCTATAGATACTCTCCAGAACTCGCAACTGCCGGTAGTAGCTGCAAGTGCAGTTGTACGAGTGTTTCTTGACATTCAAATGAAGATCGTGGGAAAGAGGGAAGCTCCGAGTGAGTATTCGTGCCGTCGAGAGGTTCGTTAAAGACACGATCTCCAGGCATTCAGAACTATTCCTTTCTCTCACCTCTCACACCCCCTTCCTGAAACTACCCCTCGTCGCTATGTGCAATTCTAATTAAATAGAATAACGATAACGCGATTCCCGAGCTTTCAGCGAGATCGGGGCGAGTCTGTCCCATTTGCAACCCCTATTTTTTCACCCCCCCCCCCCCCCCTCCTTCCTACTTTTTTTTCCTCACCCCGCAGAGAAAAAAAAAAGAAATTCGGGAATTGTACATTTGGGGCGGCGGAAGTCAAACAACTTATTAATTTAAATGTTGTTTCCCTGCCCCCTAAGAGGGTGGGGGGTAGGGGTTGGGTGTGTGTGTACCGAGACTCGGTTGAAATGGAGAAATTCCGAGGGAAATTGAGGGAAACGCTCGTAGGTGTATTTTAAGTATTTTAACAGCGGGGGGCAAAGAAAAATCCCGGTGGAAGTGCTTCTCGAGGATTCCAACGTTTGTCCCAGATATCTTTTACAACGTGCCTCACCCCCTGACCCCCTGCCGGTACCTCAAACTTGACCCACAAACGAATGCCAGTCGCAGAGACGTGTAGGTACACACCGCCATCGCGCCGTTATACCGAGAAAAGCGAAGAGGTGCTGCATGTAACCATCCGACGTCCGAGGGTTTCACTTAATTCGCGAGAACGTCAACGGACGCTTATTGGCACTCGTACGGGCACCCGGCAGCTTTTTCTGGCGTTCAAAGCCAATGGTAAGGAATCCACCCCCGTGGAATCGAGGACTCCCGGCGATGTAACGTCGAGGGGAAATTTTTCAGGGGCTTGAAATTTTCAAGGCTTAAAGGGGAGCTCCCGAGCTTTCGAATCGTCCCCGGTGGAGGCTCCTACGATTTTTCGAACTCGAGCTAGGAATTTTCAAAGTTGGAGAGGAAAAAATAGAGTTTTATTGATTTCGAGGAATCGTTCTGTTCGACTAGAAAATTCGTAACTTCGTGGAGGAATTTTTTACAAATTCGAAATTTACAGGATCGATAGGGGAATTTTCGAGCTTCAAAATGAGCTATTGCGCAACCGGCTACGATTTTTCGATTTCGAGTTACGAATTTTCAAAGTTGCAGCTAAAAACCCTGGATTTTATTAATTTCGAGAAACTCTTTCGTTCTCTTGGAAAATTCGTAGCTTCCTTGTGGAATTTTTCCCAAATTTGAAATTTACAGGATCAAAAGTCGAATTTTCAAGCTTCGATTTGAGCTATCGTCGAAGCTCCTACGATTTTCCAATTTCGAGTTACAAATTTTCAAAGTGACGGTGATAATTTCGTCCATCAATTCCAATGAACGAAAAAAAAAAAGGGCTGATTTGGACAATAAAATAAAACCGTCGTGAACCGGGGGGTGAGGGGGGGGCAGTCATTTTCATTCGATTTCATAGAGACTCTTTGCAGAAATTGATATATAGCGCTGCTCTCTCTCTTTGTGCCCGTGGATGTGAGCAAAGAATGAAACTCGGCATCATTAATTTTTTGCCGGCAGCATTTTCACCCCACATACATCAATATCTCGACATCCACCATATTTCCGTCCGTGTGCACGTGCACACCCACCTTCGCGCGTCTAATCAGATTTTTTTTTTTGCGTTCCCCCCATTTTTTTTCATCCCTTAACGTGTGAATTTTAAAAAAACGCCACGTCGTAATTCGCGCGAATCCCCGACCGTTCGTTTCACCCCCCTCCCCCCTCCAGTTACCCTCTCTCTCTCTCCCTCCTCGATCTCTTGTTTGCAAGCTTTTCTTTCAACCCCCTCAAGGCTGAACAAATAAAAAAGCTCGCGATGTCTACGTAAACCGCAAATGAAAGCTGTCTGCTCGATGCTTTTTTTTTTTCCTTCTTTTACGTCACGACGAGAATTATTATTGGATCTCGGCCCCCGGGGGGGTTGTTTATTCAGTCGAATTCTCCGAGAAATCAGTCAATCGGTCAGTGGATCGCGTCGATGCACCCGTTCAAATTTTTCCCGGTCGAAAACCACCCCCCGGGGGGTGAACAAAGTATCGGGGAAACGGGGGAGCTTTAAAAACCACCCCCCTCCCCCAGGGTGGATGATTATTTTTCCCCTGGATTTTCGTGAAAAGTAGTTTTCTTTGCCTCGATTAAAAATAGAGCACCCCCTGGAAGTGGAAAATATTTTTTTTTTCCACCCCGAATTTTCATTGACAATGAATTTTTTTTTTTTTAATATCAATTAAAAATGGGAGACCCCGTGTACGAAAACCACCCCTGTTTTACCGGAAGGAGAAGAAGGGGTGGTAACGCAAGATTTATCACGCAATAATTATTTTTCCGCTTGGATTAAAAATGGGACACCCCCTGGGGGTGGATAAATTTTCTTTTTTTTTTCAGCCTGAATTTTCATAGAAAATAATTTTTGTGATATTAATTAAAAATGGGAGACCTCCCGGTACGGAAACCACCCTTATTTTACCGGAAGCAGAAGAACCGGGAGAAGAAGGGGTGGTAACGCAACATTTATCACGGAGTATTACGGCCGGACAGAGAATGATTGTTTCGTATGGTGGCTCCAAGCAGTCATCCCTTATCTCCATCCCTTCTGAGATATCGGATGACTCGACGTTTTTAATTAATATGTTAAAAAAAAAACGAGAAGGAGAAAAAAAAATCCACCCTCCCTTTTTTCGTATTCTTATTCATTTATTAGACACCCCCAAGAACTACCCTTGGAGAAGAATTGCCATCCCACCCCCAAAGAAATAAAAAAAAACATATATTTTTCCGGAATTATTATATTTTCAGCAAAAATCGTCATCAATTGGACTCGAGGATCCAAGGGGTGGTTGAGAATGGGGAAAGGGGGAGGGGGTGGTAGCTGGAAAGGAAACCGAAGAGTCGTATATTCCGGGGGATGGCATCTAAATCTTCCAGGGTTTTAATGGAGATAAGTAGGCGCGATAACGATGAATTATTATTAGTGTGTGAGAGGGAGGGTGGGCAGGAGCCGGGGGTGGGAAGCTATTTTTGCTTCGAACTCTTCCTGCAAATTAATGAATTAATTATTCCTCAGCTTAATGACGTGGAAGGGGTAGATAACCCTGTTTTTCCGTTTTCCACCCCTTCCCGGGCGGGATGTAATCGGGCCCCGGGATTAAAAGTGGCGAGTGCTCCCGATTAGGCCCCGGACGGGCGAGGATCGCCGTGGGGAAATGTAAAACCAACCCCCATCCACCGTGATTCCGCCCAACCCCTGAACTTTGTCCCGAAGTGCCATAGAACTACTAACGACGTAGTCGTGTACTCGAAACAAGGAGGTTTTAATAGTTGCACGGTTTCGACTTACGATTTAGGTCAATTTGAAGAGTCGGAAACGAGGAGTCGTAATTGAAAGGTTACCTTCCTGCGCGTTTTTCTTCCGATATTAACCGACGAAGGTAATTGTAAACTGTAATCGTAACTAACGATAATGATCGCCTTAAACCTGAGAATCCGCTCTTATTGCGTATAAAGACCAGGAAGGGGTAGTTTTCGAGAACCTCATTTGAAGCCTGAAAAGTCCTAGTTTCTAGCCTCTAAGTTTCCTCATTTTCTCAAATTTCATTGGGGATTTTCGTGGGGTGGAAAATTGGAATTCCACCATTTTTCGAATAATTTTGTAGAAGCTTGCAAGCTCAGCTTCCTGTCCTGGAAATTTTATGGTTTCCCCCTTTTTCCTGAAGATTTCTAATTTTGAAATTCTAATTCAAAAATTCGTAACTTGAATCCGAAAAATTTTAGAATTTCCCGAAAAATTGCATTTTCAAGCTCGAGAAATTTCCTTTCAACCCTGTAAATTTCGTGATCCTAAAGAATTCCCACCCCAAACTACGAATTTCCAAACAAAACAAGGTCCTTCCTTCTTCCTGAAGATTTTCTGTACTTGAAATTCCAATTCGAAAATTCGTATCTTGGAATCAAAAAATCCAAGGATCTTGCGACAAATTGCATTTTGAAGCTCGAGAAATTTCCTTTTAACCCTGTAAATTTCAAAATCCTAAAAAATTCTCACCCCAAACTACGAATTTCCAAACAGAAAAAAAATTCTTTCCCCCTTCTGAAGACTTTCTACACCCGAAATTCTACTTCAAAAATTCATAACTTGGAAACCAAAAATCCCAGAGGCTTCCAAAAAATTTCATTTTAAAGCTCTCGAATTCCCCTACCAACCCTGTAAATTTCAAAATCCTAAAAAATTTTCCCCCCAAACCACGAATTTCCAAACGAGAATGAAAACCACCCCTTTCCAAAATCTCTTCAAAAATCCCTAACTTCGAAGCAAAAAATCCTAGAATCTCCCAAAAAACTTCATTTTGAAGCTCGAGAACCCCACTTTGAAGCTTGCGAATTTCAAATTTTTTGGCACACCCTGCTCGGAACTCTCAATTTTTTTGTAGGCGGACGCGCTTTTCTCGCGTGCACGAGTCTCTCTCTCTCTCTCTCTCTCTCTCTCTCTTTCTCCCTCGAAGGAGCATTATCAAGACAGTTTTCTCTCAATTCGCAAAAGCTACCGGCAGTTACGGTACATTTTCATTTAACCGCTTCACGGCTGGCTCTCGAAACACATAATCATAAACAGGGGAAGACTTTTGCAAATTGCTCTTCAGATTCCCTTGTAGTTACAATATTCCACGACTGCTCCTTTCGCTGCCTCATTATCGTCCCTTTATGGGCTGCGTTTTGCACACCCGTAAGTGGTATTTACTATTATTGCTCTCGTAGCGCCCCGGGCGGAATAATGAGTTACTAAAAAATGCAGACGACGGGATCCGAACTCCGGGCCTCGGGTCCCGGGATCCTGGAGTTCCGATACCCGCAGTGGGTTATCTATTTACACATTGAAACCCGACACATGCGGACCAATGCATACACATGTGTAGGTATAGTATATGCGTGTATAGGTACGGGGGTAAATTTGATCGGCGAATATCCCTGTGTCAGCTACTGCTATCAGAGTGGATTAAAAGCGGCGGTATCGGGGCTTTTCATACGTCTCTGAACGTAACGATCGAAAATGAAACTGACTCTATGTGTGTACTCTACTTTATTCCACTCTGCCCACCTATGCCCGCCTAGCTAAAAGGTAGAGAGAGACGGAGAAAGGGGATGAACGTGTACTACGTTAGCAACCACTACAACCCTATCCCATATCACGACCCAACTAGAAACGGGCTTTCATCATCCCCCTGCAGACCCCGCATCTATCTCTCTCTCTCGTTTTTTCCGTGAATATTTTTTTGGGAATCTGAAATTTTTGGGTCTAAAAGTAGGATTTCTGAGCTTCGAAATGAGCTATCGTGGAGGTCCCTACAATTTTTCAATTTCGAGCTACGAATTTTTAAAGTGAAATTGGAAAATTTGGTTGCCACATTACGTATTTGGGGGTTAGGTTGATTTTTGGAAAATTCTCATTCAAAGAAGGATTTTTTTGGAAACTCGAAATTTACAGGGTCGAAAGTAGGATCTTTGAGCTTCAAAATGAGCCATTGTTGAAGTTCCTACGATTTTTCAACGTCGAGCTACGAATTTTTAAAGCAAAAATTGAAAATTTGGTAGCAAAGTTATTCATTCGAGGGTGGCTCCGTTTTTAAAAAATTCTCATTCAAAGAAGGATTTTTATAGAAACTTGAAATTTACAGGAACGAAAGTAGAATTCTTGAGCTACAAAATAAGCTATCGTCGAAGTCTCTACGATTTTTTCTCTTCGAGTTACAAATTTTCAAAGTCGTAGCTCAAAATTTCGTAATCGAAGGCATTCGCAAATTTTCTTTTTTCATTTGGAAAATTGCCAATCCAAGAAAGATTTTTATAGGAACTTGAAATTTAGAGGTTCGAAAGTAGAATTCTTGAGCTACAAAATGAGCTATCACCGAAGTCTCTACGATTTTTTCTCTTCGAGTTACGAATTTTCAAAGTCGTAGCTCAAAATTTGATAATCGAAGGCATTCGCAAATTTTCTTTTTTCATTCGGAAAATTCTCAATCCAAGAAGGATTTTCATAGAAACTTGAAATTTACAGGATCGAGAGTAGAATTCTTGAACTACAAAATGAGCTATCGCCGAAGTCTCTACGATTTTTTAATTTCGAGTTACGAATTTTTGAAATTCGAGGGGTGAGATAATTGCTCAACAAATTTCCCGTTTTCCCTTCAATTATTCATTATTCTACCGTCTGATCTCGAGCTGACGACCCCGTACGACCGGTCGGTCGAAGAAAAGCGCCGGGCGTTGGGGTTTCTAACCTCATTCGGGGTCACGAAAGGGTAGATGCAGTTCCGATGTCCCGGAAAAAAAGGGTACCGTTTGAATAATACCGAGCTATAAATCGCACGGGTCTGTTAAGGCTGTTTTCCCGGCCACCCCCCCGCTGCTTTCTATAGTCTATGTAAATAGAACGGGGGAGTTATTGTGTTCGGGGTGTAACGTTATACGCGGATACCTTTATCTAAACGAAAGCCGTATATCTCGTCGATGCATATGCAAACGACAAATCGTGCATTTGCCCTAATGCCGGCTGCAAGGCTATCCCGGTCGGGCGGAGCCGGACTCGCAGGGGTTGCTCGGTATTATATATCTGCCGTGCCGATCTCCCGCCGACTTGCAGCCGGAACGTCAATATTAATTTTGCAGGACGAGACAATATAAGGTTCGACGAAAGCCGCTGCAGCCGTGCACTTGTGCATGCACAGGAGGAAGGATGGCCGCATAAAAGATGCAACTACGCGTTCCGTGTGCGGCGGGAAAAGTTTTACCTTCGATTCGAGGGTATTTTTACCCCGACAATCAATCGCCTGCTAGCTTCGACGTTCGACAAAGTACGTACATATATTTATTTGCGTGCCATTTCCCTGACGAGGGGATGAAATTTTCGAAATCGATCGGTAATCGCCGAGTTTACGACCCACCGGGGGACGTATCGTCACTCCGAGTGACGATATAAAAAAAAAAAAAAATTCCAGGGGTGAGGAGGTACCATTTCCACCCCCCGCCCCCTTTC
Organism: Gasteruption jaculator; assembly: GCA_949825005.1. NCBI lineage: Eukaryota > Metazoa > Arthropoda > Insecta > Hymenoptera > Gasteruptiidae > Gasteruption > Gasteruption jaculator. Next base: position 10,697,699 of record OX463772.1, on the reverse strand, counting down.
CGCGAAATTACCGACGTTTCAGTTCCACTTACCCCCGAATTGGGTCATGCGTGGGTCGGTTTTGCAAAATAGGGGTGTTCAACCACAAGGGGATGAAAAAATAACGGAGGGTGAATTCTCGTGACGCGACTAAAAATAATCGAAACGACGAGGCGACGAAAAGTGGGGGTTGGTGCCACCCTTTTACCCCTTTGCCGCGAAATTGGGGGCACTCGGGCCCAGAGATTCGTTTTCCGAACCGTGAAGATGGCCGAGGATCGACATTTAAATACCGGGGGATGGAGGAAAAAAAAAGAAGAAAATAGGGGTGGATTCCGGTGAAACCACCCTCGGAGACTGAGAGGCGAATAAAAGTCTGGCGTCAAGTATGCAGACACACGGGGTCGTAACCGTGCTCGTTTCACCTGGAAACGAATAAAAGTTTCGTTTCGTTACACGCGCTGCCGGGGGGAGGGTGGAACTTTCCGGGGCGCGCTAACAACCGGAAACGACGTGTCCTCTCCGCGGCAGACCGCAGTTTCGAGTTTTACCGAGTTTCATGAATTCCGCATTATAAAATCTGCTACGTGATTCGGAGGGATCATAAAACCCCCGGCGGCAGCCGTTCCGTGGGTTCCAGGGGGGTGAAACCACCCCCGGAGGTGGCAAATCGCGTCGGCGATCCCCTAATCACTGCGAGCACTCGTAATCGGTCAAAGCGAGGACTCGCTTTTCGCCGAAAAGAAGCTTTTCGCGGAGAAAGGGGTTGAAGGGGGTGAGAGGGGGTGCGGCCATAAAGTAAACGCAGCGTGCATCGTAAGGGTTGTTTGAGTACCGCTAGCCTCTGCCAGGGTGTCTCGTCGACGGATTTGAGGGTTAACCTAACCCCCTTTGACGTCGCCCTGAAAATGGACCGAGTGCCGTTTTCTTTGAGATCCCCCCCCCCCCCCTTCCCTGTTTTTGCGGATATTTATTATTCAAGGGTTGAGCTGGAAAAAAAAATGGGGTTGCCATTTTGGAAATAAACTCGACACTTGACATGTCGGCAATGGAATTCGCGTATACTTCCTGGCGCCCGCGGGACAAAGGAAAAGCACTTACAAAGGGAACTTTGCCGGTGACATCTCCGTACATACACACACACACACACATGCGCGCGTCCGAGTTTCATTCCGCAAATGTTACAACCTCTCTCTCTCTCTCTCTCTCGCTCGACATCACCACCAACCGCTCTCCTTTCAAATGTTGGATCAAGTGTTTAGAGGAATTACACGACTCCGCGACAGCTCTCTGGCACTCCCGTGCCCCGCTTTCGCGACCCAGGATGGAGTGGGGAGCCCCCTCCACTCTAATTCGTCGCGGGAGTGGGAGAACTCGACCTTGAGCGGGCTCCCCTCCACTCCGAAACCGTAGCGGGACTCGCGGGAGTGGGGGAACTCGACCTTGAGCGGGCTCCCCTCCACTCCGAAGCCGTAGCGGGACTCGCGGGAGTGGGGGGGGCTCGACCTTGAACTGGCCCCCCGCCACTTTGGCTCCGTAACCGAGCTTTACTACCGGATTGACCGCGTCTAAAGAAAACGGAACGCTTTGAAAGCGCCATTTGGGCGATATTTTTTTTTTTTTTAAATAACCCCCCTTTCCGGGGGCAAGGGGTGGTTAAACAAAAGGTTTTTGTTCGTCGCGAAGAAAAGGGTTTCGGAATGGAACTGTTAATTGTCCCCTTTTGTGTTTGACAAGCCCCCGGAAAACGCAAAGAAATGGAATGACGGTTTAACGGTGCATGTCTCGACTTTTCTCTTCCCCTTTGCCACTCGCAGACTGGCTGTCCTTGTCCTTTTAATTATCATTTCCCATTTCCACCCTCCACCCCCTTACAACTTTTTGCCCTTCCCCTTCACCGGTAACGGAGTTTTTAAATAATAAAGCGAGAGCCCTTTTCTGGCTTTTCTCTCGCCCTTCGCTCGATTCGGTTGAAGAAAATTGAGGGAACGAAATAGAAAAAAAAGGGGGGAGGGAAGAGGGGGGGGGGGGGAAATAAAAATAGGAAATAGAAGAAATTTCGATAATTAATGAGAGATCGATCGATAATTCATTATCTCTGCTCTGTAAATGCTATGCAGATGGTGATGGGCAGTTAATAACGTTACGTTTGATAGGCAGAAGTTGAGATGAGTCAATAATTGGGTCAAAACGGTTGCAAATTCGAAATTAAACTTATAGAATAACGATAATAACGAGGATAAGCGCAGTAGGAATTATAGCATCGCTCTGTAATGGCTCCCAAGCTGGCTGGTAATTTATTCCAATTGAATCGAGGTATTTTTTTATTGATGGCAGAGGGAATATTTATTTTTATAGAAGAAATTTTTCTGGAACTTTGAAATTTGCAGGATCGAAAGTAGGATCTTTGAGCTTCAAAATGAGCTATCGTTGAAGTTCCTACGATTTTTCAATTTCGAGCTACGAATTTTTAAACCAAAAATTGAAAATTTGGTAGCAAGATCAATCACTCGAGGATGGCACCATTTTTCAAAAATTCTCATTCGAAGACGGATTTTTTTAGAAACTCAAAATTTACAGGGCCAAAAGTAGAATCTTCGAGCTTCAAAATGAGCCGTTGCGGAGATCCCTGCGATTTTTTCCCCGGGAGTTAGAAATTTCAAACCCGAGAGACGGGGGTAGTTTCCCTGCCGAAAATCCGCTGGAATCCCAAAAGGGGGTACTTTCGGGGCAGAATTCCCCAGCAGGGAGGTTATTTATTTTTCTAGTACTTAAATTGCATACATGCACACACGATACGCTGGTAAAATGTTCCTAGGAAAGGGTATAATTTGCCTTTACTGTAAAGTAGAGTACTTGATATAATTACCGGAGGTAGGTGGCGGTAGGGTAGATTTATACGTGCATGTACACGCGTACGTACGTGTGTGGGTATGTGTGTGTGTGTGTCTGTTATAGGTGTGTTATACGTGTATGAATGGTCGGAGGTAACGAAATCTAGAACAGCGGAGCACACAGGGAGGACTGTGCAATGTAGAAAAGGGGATGGATGCTTTTCGTGTCACACAAGGGCTATATTTAACGTGGAACAAAAGCATATGTATATACACTAAATGTAAAAGCACGAAATACTACTAAAAGCTTTCTGGTTCTCGAGCTTTCTGGGCTTCTCTTTTACACATTTGCGTCCAAGGTTGGAATCACCGGCTGCTGCTGCCACGGGGGTGGCAGACGAAAGGGGGTTGATTTTTAGTGGGGCACAACTCGAGTTCATTTCATTAACTCAAATACGGACGAGATATTATTAACGGGACAAAGGGTTTCCCAGAAACGGTTGCAATTGCTGAGAGCGGGGGGGTTGCAAGCTCCGGGGGTGAATTGATCTGTTACGCGTCGAAACATGGATGCGGGTGGAAATATACGGAACGCTAACTTTTCAATTTTCCGTCTCGTCCTTTTCTCCACCCATTCTCCGCTATCTCATAAACTGTCCGTTCTAAATGCAGATTACTTCGACAACCTTGTGTGTATCGGTAACCTTGTTTTATCGAGATTCCGCGTACAATGAATTGTTAAAGGAAAATGCCGGAACATCTGTTCCCCTGGAATTGATGAGAAAGAAAGAGCGCTTTTTTTTTTTATTTCCTCGCAGATCTCGTTCCAGGAATAGGGGATGTTGACGAAATAAAATAAATAAGCTGCCACGGAGCTTTCCATCAATTTCGGTTGAAATTGAAAGTTGGTAGCCGAGAAGGATAAATAATTGAATAATTCTCGGTGAAAAAATAATTTTTACGGAAAGTCGAAATTTGCAGGATCAATAGTGGGATTTTCGAGGTTCGAAATGAGCCATTGTGGAAGTTCCTGCGATTTTTCAATTTCGAGATACGAATTTTTAAATCAAACATTGAAATTTTGGTAAATCGATTATTTGGGGATTGGATCCATCTTTGGAAAATTCTCATTCGAAGAAGGATTTTTGTAGGAACTCGAAATTTGCAGGATCAAAAGTGGGATTTTCGAGGTTCGAAATGAGCCATTGTGGAAGTTCCTACGATTTTTCAATTTCGAGCTACGAATTTTTAAATTCGAAATTTCGTAACTAAATCAACTATTCCGCTGTTAGATTCAATTTAAATTTTTTTGGGGAGAAAATTCCAATTCAAAAAAGGATTTTTATAGCACCTTGAAATTTACAGGATCGAAAGTAGGATTCTTGAGCTTCAAAATGAGCCATTGTAGAAGTTCCTACGATTTTTAAATTCCGAACTACGAATTTTCGAAATTGAAATTTGAACTTTGGAAATAAAAATTCTACCGAAATTTTTCATTCGAGAATGCATTTCTATAGAAACTTGAAATTAACAGAACCGAAAGTAGGATTTCCAAACTTTCAAAGTAGCCATTGCGGAAGTTTCCAATATTTTTGTGCTCCAAGGTACGAATTTTCAAAGTTGGAATAAAAAGTCTGGTATCCGCAGTTATTTCGGAACTTTTTCCCTCCCTTCCATAATTTCTCATTCCAAGGATAATTTTTTTCAGAAACTTGAAATTTGCGGGACCGAAAGTAGGACTTGCGAGCTTCCAAATGAGCCATAGCGGAAGTTTCCACGATTTTTCTGTTCCGAGTTATGAATTTTCAAACTCGGGGTGGAAACTCCGCGAACCGAAATTGCTCAGGGTCTCGTCATTTCCTCGAAAAACGATCCTTCGAGGGGAAGTTTGATGGAAGGATGGAATTCACAGGACCGAAAGTGGATCCTTCGAAATGCGGTGGCTTAAAATATTTGCATTCCAAACTCGCGCGTGTCGTCCTTCCTGTTTGAGTCAAACAATCTGCCGAAATTCCTCTACCTCATGATCCCACCCAATATGTCACATTTAGGTACACATGCGTATGTAATATGCATACTGTACACCGAGGATCAATAATCAACAATATTGACATAATTACACTATAGCTATGATATACTAATTCGATCCCCCCATTGGAGAATTTCTGACGTTCCAGGACCGATATTGGATTTCAACTACAGACCGATTGGTGCAAAAAAAAAATGGACGTGGAACCACCCTCGTCTCTGGGTACCACCCCTTTAAATTTCCTGTTCCCAAAAATTTGTGAGCTTCAAGTGAAAAATTCCCAAAACAATTTATTCAATAATTTCGTTGATTAACTTTAAAAAATCGTAACTTTGAGCGAAAAAATCGCAGGACCTTCGACGATAGCTCATTTCGAAGCTCGGAAATTCTACTTTCTTCCCTGAAAATTTCAAGTTCCTAGAAAAATCCTGCTACGAATGACATTTCCCCCAAAAATATTCCCAAATATAGCAGACAAAATTTTCAATAATTTTATCGATCAACTTTGAAAAATCATAACTTTGAGCGAAAAAATCGTAGGACCTTTAGCGATAGCTCATTTTGAAGCTCGGAAATTTCACTTTCTTCCCTGAAAATTTCAAGTTCCTAGAAAAATCCTACTTGGAATGACAATTTCCCTCCGAAAAAATTTCGAAATGTAGAGAAACAATTTTTCAATAATTTCGTTCACTAACTTTAGAAAATCGTAACTTTGAGCGAAAAAATCGCAGGACCTTCGACGATAGCTCATTTCGAAGCTCGGAAATTCTACTTTCTTCCCTGAAAATTTCAAGTTCCTAGAAAAATCCTGCTACGAATGACAATTCCCCCAAAAAAATTCCCAAATACAGCAAACAAAATTTTCAATAATTTCATAGATCAACTTTGAAAAATCATAACTTTGAGCGAAAAAATCGCAGGACCTTCAGCGATAGCTCATTTTGAAGCTCAGAACTTGCACTTTCTTCCCTGAAAAATTCAAGTTTCTGAAAAAATTATTCCCGTAATTACCAATTTTCCACTTAAAAAGAAAAGGAGGTTAACAATCGGGTTTCGAACCCGGAAAGCGTAAGCCAAAAAAAAAAAAGAATGTTTGGAGCTTGCGGCAACCCACGCATTATCCGACCATCGGATTTTTCTGATTTTCTGAAGGGTTTCCTTTTCCAGGGGTTTCTTGTAAATCGACATAATGAAGGAGGAAAGAGAAGACGAATCCGAAAGAAGAAGAATTCCTTTAATTAGTGCTTGATATAGAAAAAAAAGTCCTCTTGTAGTCGATTCCAGGCGCTCGTCGTAAAGAAAAAGGGGGGAAAAGGTTCGGTCTTTCTCTTTCGCTCTTGATGTTTTACCGTAAGCTAAGCGAAACCTTTAGAAAAGTGTATATATACGGGGGATATTCGACCCACTTTTTCGAACGTTTGCAGGAAATGCAGCAGCCCGAAACTCTTCTCATTTTCATGGAAACAACGCTGCGACTAACACAAATGGGAAATACACACACACACACATTAACGAGAAGAACAGCGCGAGATGGATGTGTGTATGGATGTGTGTATATGTACATTGACAAAGCTACCCTTGAATATATAGCTTTATTGAAAAGAGTCACATTTTTTCATTTACAGTCTATATTAAAAATCACGTGATAAATTCTCTCAGGTTCTGCTGCTGCTTTTTATTTTGTTTTTTGTTGAACGCGAAATTTAATTACAAAATGTTGCCGTGCCAGCAAAATGCTTTCAGGGCACTTTTCTTCGTCGTGGAGAGCTTACCAGATACACCCTTTTCAGCGATACGTAACATTAAGCCGAGGTTTGATCATTTAACGGGCGAACGAGGCATTCAGAATTTCCGGGACAAATTTTTTCCGCGAATGTCGCATTCGCGGGGACAAAAGTCGCTTTTCCAGGTTACGAGATGAGCTCGAGCGGACGCGTCCAGAATTGTTTCGCTTCGAGCTACGATTTTTTCAAGTGACAAATAGAATTTTCGAATTTTTTTGGAAACTGAAATTATCAAGAAACGTCTTTAGGAATTTCTCATTTCGGGGCAGGTTCTCGTAGGATTTTGAAATTTGTAGGAAATTGTCCGATTGGAAAATTTATAGTTTCTTGGGGAAATTTTACAGAATTTTGAAATTTACAGGATTGGAAGTAGGATTTCTGAGCTTCAAAATGAGCTACAGCGGAAGTCTCTAGCACCGTCCCATCCCTAGTTATGATTTTTTCAATCCTGAGCTAAAATTAAGAAACTACGAATTTCTAGTGATTTCCTCTTAGATTGGAAAATTTATAGTTTCAAGGGGAATCACTCCAGAATCTTGAAATTTCGAGGATTCAAAGTGGGATGTCCAAAGTTCGAAATCAGCTAAAACCGAAACCTCTATGACTTCCGCGCTTCGAGTTATGAATTTTCCAAGTAGCGCTTGACGTCGAACTCATTTCGGCGCTCCTGGCAATCGTCGTTTTTCTTTGGAAACTCGTGACTTCCGTGCTGAACTTTTCGAGAACTTGAAATTTATACGAACCGAGGTACAGAATAAGCAACATGAGAACCGGAGTTGCAGAGGAGTGAGGTGAGATTAGTAGTTAGTGTACTCGAGGAGAGAATTGACTACATGCAGCTGATGATAATACCGAGGCACAAGCTGCTACAATGGTAGCGTTGGAGAATGAGAATGAAGATGAGTTTGAATCTTGGGGTAGCTTTTCAGGTAGCTTTAGCATAACTACCAACGTAACTGCTATAGCATGACTGTTATACTGCATCAGTCAGTAGCAGTAATATTAAATAGAGAGACGGCGAATGGAAACTCAAACAACGGGAGCACAGTAGCGTCAGACGTATGAAGACATAGTGATTCTGCTGGAAACCACACACATGCACGTGGATGTATCCGCGCGGCAATGTGTACCTCATTTTCACTCGACTCTCTTCATACAACTCATAAACTTGGAAATGTCTGCGCTCGCTACCTGCGAAATTAACTCCATTCTCGCTTGAAATATTGCTACACGCATATTTTTCCACCCCGGCAGTAAACCAGTCACTCCTTAATCAACGAGCCTCAACGAAACGACCCTCCGGGGTCAGAAAATGACACTCCTAATCATGAACGAGTGCGCGCAAAGCGGGAAAGCGGAGAAAAAGAGGGGATACGGGAGCTCCTCGCCGTGCGACTGCCGGGAAGGTACTGCCGTCGCGCCTTCCCCCACTCCTCCGGCCACTTACCGCGCTCGCCGAGCTCGCGACTGCGCGGTGCGTAGGGGAGCCCTCGAAACTGATCGCCGCTGAATTTTATTTCCTCTTTCCTCGATGCCCCGCGCGCTCGAGGAAAGGGCTGGATCAATGTTTCAAGTTTCGAGTAACCTCATAATGGAGGAGGTTAAGTTGAAAGTCAGAAACGGAAATTGCACAACTTTTCGGTTGGGATTCTAAGCCGTTTCTTCATCCTCCTCGCTTTTAGTCTTTACCGGATAGTCATGTCTGACCAATTATCTCGATTCCCACTCTCGCTAATGGTTCGGAAGATTCCATGTTCTTCGTAAGTCTCGCGAGCAACTTACTGGTTACTACTACCAACTGCTCTCCCTTTAAAAGGGAGAACTAGTTTTGGTAAAAGAGAACTTTTCCTCGCCCACCTCCTTCCTTCTCCGCTTGCTTCGCCCCTTCCACGTACAACAAATACATCTTTCGTTAGTCGCTCGGAGTTTCGGATCCCCCGTCGCGTTTGACTGAAACTTTGTTATCTTCGCTCGGATATACACGATTAAGCAGCCTGTAATCCCGGAAACATCGCAAAAAGTACGATGCAAAGAGGATATATTGTATCCTCTTAGTAATCATAATTCAGTACTAAAGGAAAAGTCCTCCTCCTCCGCCTCGTCCCTCTCTCCAGGTTTCCCGTTCCAATATAAACGTACTCGCCGGCAAAGAATCGGGAATGCTGGCTTATCAATATGGATGTGTTTAACTTACTGCATAATGGAAAAGGGGTTGAGCTATAGTGGCGATGGTAGCCGTGGTTTCCCCGTTCCAATCGACGACGTGGTATAACGACGTAATCATTACTTTCCGGGATGGAGAACTCGTTTAAGTGGAAGAACCTCAACTCCATAAACTAATTGAAAGAATCCCTTTTGCATCGCTAGATTGCGTCTCCACCGTCTACTTTATTATTCCTTCGCATGAACGGGCGCGTATTATACATGGTGGTCATTTCCAACTGGACATTCGTCGAATCGAACATCGAGGAGATTTCAAAACTCGCGGTTCTGTCACCGACAGCGCCACCTACCGGTCCCTAAACGCACCAACATCGTTTCCCATTACCAAATATCGCCTCCAAAGTCTATTTGGCTCATCCAGGGCGGGATTGGACGAGCGTTAGACTTTCCAACCGTACGATTTCAATTTTCCAAGCGACAAATTCGCAAAGGCGACGGTTTGGCCGAGTTGTGGCACCGACAGCGTCATCCTACGGTCCTTAAAGACACTGCTTCGTATCCGTCCGTTGAGTACAAGAGCCGGTGCAACGCAATGGAACGGAATGAAGGAATCCGATGGTCGGCAGAGAATTAAGAAACGGCAAACAAAGCGGGAAAGAAGTGCCGGTGGAAAGGAGGGACTCTAATGACGGTAAACCAATGGTAATTAACCGCACAAGTCTGTACACTCTGAAAGTAAGCGCAGTAACAAGTCTTGCAATTACGTTTTCTGTGTAATATCGTGAATCTTGGGCAACGCTATGTAGGTAGCCTTTGTTTGCGGACCGAAACAAGCCTCGTCTCGTAAGTATACACGCCACGTTTGCTTTAGCTCTCAGTCGCTAAAGTAAGTATTAACACCAGGAGACCAGGCGGTGTCTCTATAATTCTCGTCTTGACGACGGGACAAAGCCTCGTCGGTTTATTCAAACAAACGGCGATCGAAAGAAACAATTGGCCGGACGCGATTCGACGCGAACCATCGCCGGTAAGGTCGCGCGAGGACCTTATCGACGCGTAAAAACGCGCCGTTTCCAATAAAGAAGGGGGTCCGCGCGCCAGGCTGTGCCCCGGCGTTTGATTCGACGTCGACGAGCAGCCATCAATTAAAGACCAGGCAATATTCGCCGTGACGTTAAGTGAAAGCCCCGAGACAGAAGCTTTGTCATGGCAGCACAATCCAAACACGAGGCAGCTGCGAGTAATAGACGATACACATTAATTATTATTAGAATACCGGCACGAATATGGGAATAAGGCGGAACGCAGACGGGCGAACTGCAATTCAACTGTTATTTACCGTCTCGAGAGAAATGCCAACGCTGATTTCATCGCTTGATTAATTAATTACCGTCTTCGCCCCTCATCCTCCTCCTCCTCCTCCTCAGACGACACGTCCGTGGATCGGTACTTGAATTCCTTCCCGGCTCCTTGGAAGCGGGAGAAAAGGAGGAAGGGAAAAAGGGGAATCCCAAATTTGTTTTTTTTTTTCGCCCGCCCGTTGTGACAACATTGTTTCAAAGTGAACGGACTCGGTGGAAGAAAAGTCGAAGGGTGGAAGAATCGGCGAACGCCGATGGCTGAGGAACGATAATAATTATTTAATTTCTATTCTTTTCCCCCTTCAGTTTCGCTACAAGAAACTCCGGTAGATAAAAGAAATGTCTTTTTAATCGCGTTGAATACTTGAAACGCTACTCAAAGCGAATTAATTGAAAGAACCATTCGACGTTGAAACTTATCGTTAGCTTCTTCGATACTTGATAAAGTTTCTTATCGATGGCAAACGAACGTGAAAATAAAAGAAAGACTCGGTTCTGAGAGCAGACGTTCTTCCTTCGCGTACAAAAAGAAGGTTCACCGGGAAGAAGTATCTGATTTGTCGGGACGAAGTTGGACGAGAGAGAGAGAGAGAGGAAAGAAAGAATGGGATTCGAGGTACGTGTAATTAGGTTGCACAGCGCTCGTGGGTTCGATTCCCATTACACGGAATTCCGCGAGACACGCGATGGAAGTTCCTGGATTCCGAGGAATTGGGACACGAGCCACAATGGGAGCGAGGAGAAAAGCATCGAGGAGTTTTGCGGGAAATCGATAGACCGATAGAGCCAGGTGAGAACGCGGACGTGTAATTATTGTAATACGTTTACCGGCGATATTCGAATTCGGGGTCAGAATTCCAGAACGAGTGAAGAGGTTCGTCTCCCGCCACGACCGTGGCTCTCGTGGATTTCGCACGGGAGGCGCCATCTAGGGTGCGTACGTCGAAGGCACGCGAGGATCACCCTAATAATCGGACGGCCCTCTGTGAATGCCTAATAAAATCAGCCGCACGTGGGACGCCATGACGTGAGCATTCCATTCGTCGCCGCTACGTCACGGGGGTAACGTCTCTCAATTAGTTCGCCCGCTCTGTCGCGAGTGTGCATTTCGTTTGAAAATGGGAAAACGCATCGAATCGCATCGCACCGTTTCGAAAAAAAAGCCACAATATTTTTTCGGACACTGGATCTTCGTGTGTGTGTGTGTACGTGTGGAAAACGAGGCGTAAAAAAAAAAGGAGAGGGAACATCAGCTCCATCTGGCGCCGCCAATTGCCACTACGCCTGTACTCGCCGCCATCGGTGGACTCCTGGGCCGCGTTATCATTAAGCCCGAGCAGCCGTGACTTTGGAAAATAAAAGGAACGGCTTGAATATTAAAGTGAAATTAAAATATTAATATCGGAATATTTACCAGCGGGATTAACGCGGGGATGAAGTTTTTCATTAAAAATTCATAACGCCCGTAAAAATAAACCGGCGATTTCCCGGCCGATAGACGGATTTGGAGTTTCCCGAGCACGAACGACGACGACCCGGCAAACCCTCTCGTGTCACTTTTTGGAATTATCCCCCGATATTTCACGACTTACGTGGCTCGGAATACATTAAAGTCACCTGTAACCGAGGAAAAAGAGAGAGAGAGAGGAAGAATCGGAGAAAAACATGGCACTCGAATTTCTCGCTGCAATTATTCATTCGCCCGACCACCACTTGAAGTTCGAAAGACGGATCGATAAATCATGGAGTTAATTGTCTCTCTTTGATTTGCTGAATAAAATTATTGCCGGTTCGACTATTAAACGTCGTCT
>OX463772.1:10308554-10685538 GCA_949825005.1 Gasteruption jaculator | reverse complement strand
GCTTCGTTGACTGTGCAAAGTTGTTGCCTATTCAGAGCGCGATTGCGACTTCTCGGAACCTCTCACTGTCAACTGGAAGCGTCGGGGTTAGCGGAGGAGAAAGAGAGAGACGAAGAAAGGAGCAGAAACGAAAGGCGCCGAGATACAGGAACCCGACAAGGAAGTGGAACACGGGAAAGAGAACGGGGAAGACGGAGTTTGTGTCTTCGAAAAGCCAAGGATGGAACTTGGCTCTGATCGAATTACCAAGCTTTGGAATAGGTAGCAGCTACGTACACTGTGTTATACCATACACCAGACAGTATCATGGTAATTGTGAGAAGTTACACCGGTCTAATAGTCCTTACTACGAGCCACGCCTTCGGGAGATTCGATGCTGTAATTCAACCCCCTCGGTAGTACCTACCCACCCTAAGACACTGGGGTGGCTGGCAACCGTTTCGGCGCGGGAGAGTAACAAGGACACGAAAAGCCAGAGAATCGCATACAAGGACGGACCGAAATTAGAATTAATTGTCAGTTACAAGATACACAAGCTTTCCAACGACGGATGTAATTTATCTCCCATTTTGCGCCGGGATGTATGGCGAGAAGACGAGGTGCACCGGCTTCTTCGAGGAAACGCTCAACGCTCTCGAGGTTGTTAAAAGAATCTTGCAGTCCCGGATCCCGACACGGATGTGGGTTAATCGCATACGAACACGCCGACGCACCCTCGAGGTTGTTAAAAGAATCTTTCGCCACGGACCCAGACGGGGTGGTCCAGGGTCTGGTCCGTAAACCCGGTTTCCCTCTGCGGGGTTGATCATCGACAACGTCAGCTCCTAAACGTAGATAAGAATCGCTCGGACCAATTATTACCCGCCCTTCCCTCCAATAAATTCCGGGTTCGTCAATGAGCCACGTCGTATCCCGAGGTCCCGCGTTCCTCCCCCGTTTCGCAAATTGATATTTTTCTTTGGGGAAGATCCCGGAATACGTGAGCGGCTTATAGCGTTTTCACCCCCAAAACCAGCCCATTCCCGTTTCACGGATGAGACGTACGTCAAATAAATATACGAGATTCGTCTAATTGTAACGTCTCGGGTGGGGAGGAGCCGCCGCGTGTCAATTCCCGCTACAATTTACGATCACGCTGTGCCGCAATATCTTAATGGAGTTCCTCCGCTGCCGTGTTTCGAGTGTAGGAGCGAGGACCGAAAAAGAGAGACAACCGTGACAAATATCGGACAACTGGATGCGGTTAGGGGTAGATTTTTCTCTCGGATCCACCGCAAGCTTTTGTCCGCGGTGGTAAAGTAGTGTTTTTGCGGACACGTGCTGGAGCACAAAAAAAGGGGCCACCACCCGCGGTGGGAAAGCTTCCTCTCGGCGTTTTCTGAAATGTACGGCTCGCAACTGTACCTTGGCCCGACTCTGCGGGAATTCGAGGCTCCCTCTCGCCAAAGCCCGGGCTTATATTTTGACACAAAGCGTAACGACCGAAGCGAAACAACCCCTTTCGCCGCACGCGGAAGCGAGGAAGCGTTGGCCCGAAACTTCGGTCGGGTAGTCGAAGGAACTTGCCGACGTACGAAAACAACGGAATCGTCGTCCTCTTCGACGATAAGAAGCTGATAAAGAAAAAAAAAAACGAGAAAAGTAGAAGTCGTCGCCGAGGATGTTCGACACTTCCCAGGCCGGCCTAAAAGTCGACGGGATTTTCACCGTCGAACACCGGAAGTCTTTTAAAATCTCCTCAATATTTTATCAACTTCTTACGCCCTCCTTCCTTTGTTTTCCTCGCTTCCACTTGTTTTCCGCGTCAACGAATCCTCGAGTTTTATCTACTTTGCCCTCCCTCGGTTTACTCTGCGAAAACGGGTGCTCGTTCGCAAGGGGGATGGAAAATAATTCCCCGTCCAGCGGCGAGGCCGCTTTGCAAATCCGGGGAAAAATTCGGCCCGAGCTTCCTCCTTTCCGTTCTTCCTCTCCATCAGTTTCCCTGTAATTGAAGTCGGTAATTGAAAGCGAATTCTTTGGCTGTTGATGTATCGCAGCAACAAAGCTTTTAAACGAACGGGGCTTAGAATTCTCATACAATAAACGTATAACGTCGTATGGGTCTATTGTGAACAGGTAGAATAATAGCCATTGCTTTGCATGCTGCCCGCTTTGCCGTTGATACCATTCGGGAATCGATGTAATTACTGCCTTTCTCTCTCTCTCTCTCTCTCTCTCTATGTACGGCACGAGATAGCCACAAGCCACGTGATCGCATTTCTCCAATTGGTTTAATCGAATTACACCGGCGAGAGCTTTTGTAAGCACGAAATCATTTTCGAATCGACCAATTTCGCCCCCGTAGCGCTTCTCCTGGCGATCTTTCCTCGCCGGAAACAGCGTCCCTCGAATCCGTCATCCCTCGAGTCGAGAAAGGAATTTTCTTTTTTTTTTTTTCTTCGCAGCAACCCGAGCTTGCGAGGGGATGTTTAGGGAGAGCGGGCATATTTATACGCCAAGACTTCCGCCATTATCGACATTTGATCGTTAATAGAAGCTACCGGGGAGCCGTCGATCCACCCCCGGTCCTACAAAGTTTCGAGGCGACCGGCTTAAAGCTCTCAGCGGCGGCATCGGTGTTTCCAAGGCGATGGGTGATGGCTTGCAAAAGCCCTCTTTGCAAGCTGCGATGCTTCTCCATCGATGAAACCCACCCTTACGATGGACGACTTTCTTGGACGATGGATCGACACCCGATTTTTGGACGATTCCCCGGGTTGGCCCCCGGAGGAAACAAAAATGTGTAGGCCACCACCCGGTGACGTAAACCCAGCGAGCCTAATTTAAAAAGGAAAATGCGGAGCCGTATATTTTTTTTTCTCTTTACTACCCCCGTCGCACTACCGACAACGTCGTAAAAAAAAAAACGCCATTGGAGGGAAGACACTTAACAATTTCTATAGCGACGAGCTTCCATGGACGTTGTATAAAGTTACATATATAGTTTACGAGTTATATTCCGTGACACTTCATACAATATAATAGATATAATGGCTGCGAGATGGAAAGAGGGCCTATCCTCCGTGCATATGTATGTATATATATATATGTATATATAGATCCCCGTCGGTTGCATAGGTGCGCGTGTGTCCTCGTGTGCATTATCTCCTGGCGTTTTCTCGAATGAACCTGTTGAAGTTTGAGGAGGAAGCACATAGGAAACAATAACGACATTGTTCCTCTCCTCGAGAGACGCGTGCAATCTCCCGCAGGTCCAAGGACTGTCTCTCGTTAATTAAACGGATAAGCCAGCCGTCGAGACGATGACAGCCCGACCGCCATGCGAGGGGACGGCGGAGGGACGACGGCAATATCGAGAAAACTCGAGAGAGAGCGAGTGTCTTGCGGCAAAGAGGCCGTGGCACAAAGCAACGGAAACGTTTGACGGCGCTTGATGGACGCACCGGCAGATAACGAAGTTACGGCCAGAGGTAACGGATTCCGAACGCCGCAGTCGCGGGAGAGCGTAATTGCGGCTACGCCTTCGCGAGACCGTCCTGTAGAAGATTTCAGCCCAAGCTGAAATCACCCCGGATTTCTTTGCTCGCGCTCTCGACGTGTTTTCGTACCGGTTTTCAAAGGGTGTCGCAGCTTTTCAGGGGTTTTGCCGGAGTTATTACTGTTTACCCTCGAGCTTTTCCCACAAGTCTCGATCCCAATCACCCCGCTTATTTCCTTTTTTCTTTTTATTTTTTTTATTAAAAAAGGATAGTTAAATGGGGTTGAAACAAAAAAGGACAGCGGCTGTGTGTGTGTGTGTGTGTGTGTGTGTGTTGAGAGTGTCCGAGGCTCGGAGTAATCCTTTTTTATGGTACCTGGAGTTTTGGGAGAAATAACATCGGATTAAGAGTTTTTAAGGCCTTCGTGTCGGTGGATTTCATGGTTCTGTAAAAATCATCCCTCGGGTGGTAAATTTTCCGAGGGAGAAAGGCGTGGGGTAGTTTCGACGTCCCAAGTGTTCGACTCCAAATTTGAAAATTCATTACTCGGGATTGAAAAATCTTAGAGGTTTCTACTATAGCTCATTTTGAAGCTTAGGGAACTCGCTTTGAATCCTGTAAATTTCAAGGTCCCAAAAAAATCCCTCTCAAAATGAGAAATTCTCAAACACAAAGGGGTAGAAATTCTCGAATTTTCGGCGATTTCAATTTCGTTCCAAGTTTACAAATTTATTACTCGGGATTGAAAAATCCCAGGGACTTCTACTATAGCTCATTTTGAAGCTCAGAGAACCCACTTTGAATCCTGTAAATTTCAAGCTCCCAAAAAAATCCCTCTTAAAATAAGAAATTTTCAAACACAAAGGGGTAGAAATTCTCGAATTTTCTGATTTCAATTTCGTTCCAACTTTAAAAATTTATTACTCGGGATTGAAAAATCCCAGGGACTTCCACTATAGCTCATTTTGAAGCTCAGAGAACCCACTTTGAATCCTGTAAATTTCAAGGTCCCAAAAAAATTTCCCTCAAAATGAGAAATTCTCAAACACAAGGGGGTAGAAATTCTCGAACTTTCTATAATTTCAAATTCGCCAATTTTCCCTCTCGCTTTGAAAATTCGTGAACCGGAAAGAAAAAAATCCCCGAGAATTCTACCGTAATTTATTTCGAAACCCTGGAACGCTACTTTTAATCCTATAAATTCCAAGGCTCTAGAAAAATCCAGCAGGCAGTGATACAATTCCAAATGGAGGACGAGAGATTCTTAATAATTTCCATCTGAAAAATTCATAACACGGAATGGAGTGATTTACGTGCAGAAATGCACACACGAAACTGTTGCACATTCTATCCTGCCCCGTCTCATCCCGCCCCATCCCACTCCATCCCTTCGCGTAACGAGTGCATATAAGCGAAAAGATGCATCGGGTTGTGAGAGGTACGAGCAACGTTAAGATTTACTCGTAACTTTGGTCTAAGCTCGCGTACGTTTTCCCCTGTTATTGTTGCATCTATAAGCCCCCAAATACTGCAACGGGGCTTTCAAACGTACGGACGTGCACCAACACGGGAAACGCTCGCATTTCTCGCCTCCTATTTAACACACGGAGGCGGCGTCACACATGAGAAATTTCGCGTGCGTTCCCCGTGTATCCGCTTTTCCAGGTAAGAACCGAGAATAAATATCCCGCGGATATTTACGAAATTGCATTCCGGTGCAACAAACAAATTGCAAATAATTCGAAAAGAATTATTTGCGTTTTGTGGAAAATTTGTTTCGCCTCGAAAATTTCGAGGGAAGAAAACAAAAAAAAAAAAGCGTCGGGTGGAAATCCTCGGAAGGGGTGAGATGATAATAATAAACAAAAAATAATTTGTATACATTTAGGGGATGATTCCGGTCACGCTCGTGCTTTGGAAGAAAAGAAAAAAAATGGAATTTTGTTTTTCAACCCCCCGGTGATTTTCCACCCCTAGAGGGAACCTTGAGAGAGTCGTGGAATTTTAGCGGGCGAGAGCGTGCTCCTGCAACGTATCTCGCCAATAAGTGAGCGATCAACCCCTTCTACGGGAGATTCTGGGATTTTCGAATGCGGGGAAAATTCCCGGAAGAGGAAGAAGATGAAGATGAAGAAGAAGAAGAAGAAGTCGATGATGGGACGCGAAAGTATGCAAAGCTTTAACTCCGGGGCACTTTTCCGGGGATTGAATTTCTACTCTACACTTTGTCTCCCCCTCCCCCTCTCCTCCTCCTCCTCCTCTTCTT
Source organism: Gasteruption jaculator (assembly GCA_949825005.1). NCBI lineage: Eukaryota > Metazoa > Arthropoda > Insecta > Hymenoptera > Gasteruptiidae > Gasteruption > Gasteruption jaculator. The sequence goes on along the minus strand of OX463772.1, from coordinate 10,679,790 downwards.
CTTCTTCCTCTTCCCTTATTTTCCTGTTCCTCTCCACGTTCCCGACAATTCCTCCGGAGATTCTTGGCCGTTTCATTGGTGGAAGACGTGGTTGAAATTCTTTGGAAATGCTATTCAACCCTCCAACCCCCACCACCACCACCACCACCCCCGAGTGGAAGGTATTTCCAGCTGGCCTTTTTTAAATGCCGAAATTCTTGGGGGTTGTTTCCAGCTGGAATTCTTTTTTTTCTACCCTCATCCCTATTATTATCATTATTATTATTATTATTATTATCATTATTTCTATTATTACCCCCATTGTCGTGGCCATTAACGTCGGGGGCTAATTTTTTCTGGGAATCAAATTACAATAAAGGAAAAAAAGTAAATATATAAAGAAAAAAAAAATCCTTCTTTATGCCGCGGATGGTTGGATATAATAATGATAAGGGGGGAGAAAAAAGGGGGTGCGGGTATTTAGCCGTTGCCGTTGCTTCTTTTGCTACGATTCACTCGCTCATCACGCAAAAGAGGGTTTATTAGTTGGCAATAGGAGGAGGGGAAGAAGAAGTTCTCCTTTCGATGTCCCTCGAGAGGCATTTCGAGGGAAGGGTCGACGACGGAGGAAAAAGGAAATGGAATAAAGTTATGCTTTATTTGCCGCGCAGAAAGGACCGATGGGAAATAATTGAGGCGGATTTAAATATAATACCCACCCCCTGCATCGGCTCGCGTAATCCTCGCAGATTCCATTTAGGACCTCGCTTAACCTTCGAGGCACATTTTCTCTCTCTCTCTCTCTCTCTTTCTCTTTCTCTCTCTCTCTCTCTCTCTGAGGGAAAAAAAAGGGAAGAAAGGGGAAGTTTCTATTACAACCCCCGACATATTTATCTCTCCTCGAGAGTCGCCTCCCTTATCTCCTCGCGTCCCTCTGTCCCACTCTCTCTCTCTCTCTCTCTCGTCACGTCCGAATGCTATTGTTACACTGTCCCTCAATCTGCGAAAATATATAGATATGTATGCACAAGCGCCGGAGGACCCGAGGCCCTCGTATGGGTGCCGGGTACGCATAGGTGATTTATTATGCCAAAAAACATCATTTTTTTGTGGCACAAAAGGAGTCTGTTTTTACCATCAATCAAAGTGTCCACGATTTACGATGTCGGATGGTTCGGATTTTCTCTCTATCATTATTCTTTCCCTTTTTCGGTGTTTTTTTTTTTTCGTCTTCTTCTTCTTCTTTTTTTATTTAACGCGAAGCGAGGGTTCGCATGGAATATGTATATGCGGAGTATTCGCATTAATGTCAATGTTTATTCTCCCGCAGAAGCGTGACCGTCCCCCCTTTTTTTTTCCACCAGGCGAAGATTGAAACGGGTCCGAGAAGTTGGGGGTGGTTCCGAGAATTTTTACGAGCGAAGGTCGCGAAGCGTTGGAAAATTTGCGAGTTCGCCAGGAAATGTTTGAGGATCTTGAAATTCGTAGGCTACGAAGTGGAGGGTCTTCGACTTCGAATGACGCGAGATCGAAGTCTCCACGATTTTTCGTTCCAATGTTACGATTTTTCAAAGTCGATCCTGAATATCTATGAATTCGTAAACGAAAGTGGAAAATGTGGGATTTTGAAAATTCGTAACTTCGGGGGAAAATTTTTTAGGATCTTGAAATTTACAGGGTAAAAAGTAGATATTCGTAGCTTCAAAATAAGCCAAAACAGAAGTCTCTACGATTTTTCGTTCCAGGGTTACGATTTTTCAAAGTCGATCCGGAAAATCGCTGAATTCGTAAACGACAGTGGAAAATGTGGGATTTTGAAAATTTGTAACTTCGGGAGACAATTTTTTAGGATCTTGAAATTTACAGGGTAAAAAGTAGATATTCGTAGCTTCAAAATAAGCCAAAGCAGAAGTCTCCACGATTTTTCGTTCCAAAGTTACGATTTTTCAAAGTCGATCCTGGAAATCTATGAATTCGTAAACGAAGGTGGAAAATGTGGGATTTTGAAAATTCGTAACTTCGGGAGACAATTTTTTAGGATCTTGAAATTTACAGGGTAAAAAGTAGATATTCGTAGCTTCAAAATAAGCCAAAGCAGAAGTCTCCACGATTTTTCGTTCCAGAGTTACGATTTTTCAAAGTCGATCCGGAAAATCGCTGAATTCGTAAACGAAAGTGGAAAATGTGGGATTTTGAAAATTCGTAACTTCGGGAGACAATTTTTTAGGATCTTGAAATTTACAGGGTAAAAAGTAGATATTCGTAGCTTCAAAATAAGCCAAAACAGAAGTCTCTACGATTTTTCGTTCCAGGGTTACGATTTTTCAAAGTCGATTCTGAAAATCTATGAATTCGTAAACGAAAGTGGAAAATGTGGGATTTTGAAAATTCGTAACTTCGGGAGAAAATTTTTTAGGATCTTGAAATTTACAGGGTAAAAAGTAGATATTCGTAGCTTCAAAATAAGCCAAAGCAGAAGTCTCTACGATTTTTCGTTCCAGAGTTACGATTTTTCAAAGTCGATCCGGAAAATCGCTGAATTCGTAAACGAAAGTGGAAAATGTAGGATTTTGAAAATTCGTAACTTCGGGAGACAATTTTTTAGGATCTTGAAATTTACAGGGTAAAAATTAGATATTCGTTGCTTCAAAATAAGCCAAAGCAGAAGTCTCCACGATTTTTCGTTCCAAAGTTACGATTTTTCAAAGTCGATCCTGAATATCTATGAATTCGTAAACGAAAGTGGAAAATGTGGGATTTTGAAAATCTACGTAACCTTATATTTGAAATAAACCTACCCCGGCTTCTGTATAATTAACCCCCCCCCCCGGGATTTTCAAAGTTCGAGCGGAATCCTCGTAACTTGAGGCAAAAATTAGGCATTCAACCCGGAGGGATTAAATCCCTCACCCCTGAAGTGACTAAACAAGAGCGAGGGGTGGGGGTGGAAAAAATTCCATCAATTTCAAATTCGCGTATGCATTATTCACGGCGTGATCACGCAGCCAGTCGGAGAAACCGAGCCCAAGAGTGTCACCTCCTATATATATATATATATATATACATATATATAAATTTCTAAAAAAATAATACACGTATATATGCTACGTTTCGCAGTTACCCCGAAAACGGGGGTGGGTCGGTCAACGGTAGGGGTAATTTGGCGCGCAGAACGGCACCGATAAAGCCGACGTCCTCGTACGAGTGCAGACACGAGAGGGTGGATGACGTCGGGGAGGGGGGTGGCAGACTCCCGTGGGATTTCTCGCACCCCTGTCGCGCTACTTTCCACTTTCTTCCGGGTAAAATGCCTGAAGAAGTGCCGGATAACGTCGCAAACAGGGCTTGCACGAGGAATCCCATAACGTGAAATTCATGTTGCACACCCCCGACGCCCACGCTCGTATCTTCTCCATAAACCACCCCGTTGGGGGTGCAAGCTCCGAATCCGCGTTTTTCTTCTTTTTTTTTTTTTTTCGTCGCCGCTTCCTCGGGGGCGGGAAGCGAATAAGCCTCTCCGGTTCCGTCCCCCACCCGAGGGTTGATATTTGGGACCCACTCGGGGGGTCGATTCGACCCCGGAAGAGAGGTAGCGCAGGAAGCGGATTAAATTCGAGGAACCTTAAAATTCCACGAGAGGGAAAAAAATGGGGGAAGGGAGGAGATGGAAGCGGATAGAAATAGGGATGGTGACCCCGGAGGGGTGGTTTCTACCCTCGCGAGGAACTTCTTTTCTTTCGCAATACTTGAGGTACAGGTACACACACACACACACACACACATACACATACACATATATCTGTATAAACTATGAAAAGTTTTTATGAATAACGAAAGGTAAATGAAATGTCAAAAAGTTTCGAGGGAGGAAATTGAAGAAAAGGAAAATGAAAATGAAAAGATCCCCGAACTTGCGCATGTGTGCGTGTGGGTGTGGGGGTGTATGGATGTATGCAGTCGGCCAATACGTTTGCCGAGATTAATATTCAAACACGTCGTGGAATTTAAGAAGCTTAAAACTTGAGCCACGAGAGGGGAAGAAAAAGGGGAAGAAACTCGTACGTGTCTGTGTGTCTGTCTGTCTGTCTGTCCGTACCCTTGTAAAATCATTCCGGAAAAGCGGAGGACAGGGTGGATGGTAATATATAATAACTATGTACGCCGGGTGAAACTTTCTCAGCCACACCAATCGCCTTAGGGAATTATAAAAATTTCCGTCTCTTTTTTACCCCCGGCAGAAATCCCCCTCCCCCCCTCTCTCTCTCTCTCTCTCTCTATCTCCGCTTCCTCCACCCTCGTATTAAACAAATAAATGATCTTATGTACTTACGGAACACATTTAATATTCATGCAATAATCTGCCTAGAAATGTGCTTTCGAGAGAAACAAGAAAATCCGGAGTTTTTCGAAATTTTCTTCAAAACTGTAGTTTCTTCGGAATTTCCAATTTCCGCAAAATTTTAATTTTTTCGGAATTTCCAATTTTCGTTAAAAATTCAGTTTCTGCGAAATTTCAATTTCAAAAAGTACAAAAAAATCGGTGGCGCATTTCTTTCAATTTCATTTTTGATACAAGAAAATCCGGGGTTTCGCTAAAAAAAATTCAATACCTTGGAAATTGCAATTTCAAAAAAAAAATGTCAATTTCCTCAACATTTCAACCACTCGAAAATTCAATTTCTTCGAATTTTCAATTTCAAAAACGAAAAAACAAATCCGTGACGCGTTCCCTTCGTTTCGTTTTCGATTCCTCGTCGATCGCTCTTTTTCCATTAATTTTTCCACACCCCCCCCCCCCCCCCCCCCCCGCCGCTGGTCCATTTCTACCCTACGGGGTCATCTTTCTCGTTGACAAGCGATACTCGTTCGTTCCGTAAGCAATTGCAGTGGGAAAAACAGGGAAAAAGAGCAGGAAGTTAATAGCCTTCCATTGCCCCACAAGCACACACACACCCACATACATTCACCCCCGCAAACCTACACCCACACGCGCAACTACCCCGGTGGCAGCCGCAAACGCATTTGAATGGTACACATATGCAGGCGACGGTGAGTTTCAGTAGCTAATCCCGAAATCCTCATCGGTAGTTTCCGAGTTTAGCCAGAAGTCTCGAGGGAATCCCACGGTGGAAATCCGTAACCCAAACGCGCGCGTCTCTTTGCCCGCACACATCCAACGGGAACTCGTACATCGCCACAACAATGGAACTTTATTTTACTGCGGTTTATTCGACCTACTAACCACCAGACCGAGCGGAAGAGCTTTTCATTACAATTATGTTCGATAAATTGAAAAGAGCCTTGCCCCCCCGCCCCCCTCCCCCCTTTTAATCCCCTTTTTATTATTCTCCCTCGTCTTTATCTTTTTTTTTCTCTTTCCTTTTTCTCTGAATTCCGTGTTTCAAAGAAAAGGGCTCCTAACGAGTCCCGATAATTCCCCCTCACGACCCCGGGTCGGGGGGCCCCCTCGTTGGAACGCCTGATATTCTTCGATCTCCCTGGACACCGGTGCCGAATTCGGTCAGAATCGAACAGCTGTTTCTTTATCTCCCGCTTTTTTGTATAAACAGGATTCGACGAAGTTCTCATCGGAGATAAATCTATTTGCTTTTGGACATTTTTCTTATCGGCCACGGCAGCTTTATACGTACACACACACATACGCATGCATGATAACGTGGCGTTATAGCCAAGCCCCTTTAGTTATCGACCGCGTAGCTTATCACCACCAGTCTATCCCTCGGAGTAACCACATGGTACGTGTCCCAGCCTACCCGCTATTTTACCGATCATACGCGTGCCTCGTATACGCCCCACGACCCCATCCACCCCCGAAGTTATCCGAAATCAATTTTTTTTAATTGTTACTGGAGAATCGAGAAAAATCGGGGGTAGAAAGAAAGAAAGAAAAGTTCGCTCGTCGGGGGATGAAGAAGAAAAAAAAGAAAGAGGGGCGGGGGGAGGGGACGATTAAACACCGGAGTCGAAGGAAAAGGGGGAAAAAGAAAGTTTCGCGGTTTGGGTTTAAGAGACGTTTGTTTTCGGTTAGGAAAGGAGGAACAATCGTCGGAGAACAGCTGTCGAGTAATTTGAAGGTGGCATCGATCGTGGTTAGTCCAGGAGCTGTATGAGTGGAAAAAAGAGCTGAAACTTTCGAGACCGCACGAGTGACGGCCCTTACAGCCCGCAGAAACTACCCTTCCGCAGACACACACGTATCGCAAGGATGTGTGGAAAGCGGCATTGGGGGCTCGGGACTCGGATACGTCTTTTTCTACTGCCGCCAGTTCTTCTTCTTTCGTCGCTGCTACTACTACTGCTGCCGCTGCTGATGCCGGTAGTACTATTGCCGTTACTCCTTCCATTTCTACTTACTACTACTACCGCTGCCGTCGTTGCTACTCTGCTGTCGCTGCCACTACTACTGCTGATGCTGCTGCTGCTGCTGCTACTACTACTGCTGATGCTTCTGCCGTTGCTGCTACTACTTCCGCCGGTGCTATTAGCGATACTACCACTGACGTTGCTACTGACGCTACTGCGGCCGGTAGCGTTATTGGCGTTACTACTTATTTTTCTGCTGATGCTGCGGCCGGCACTACCACTGATTTTTCTACTGGAATTTTCTTTGTTGCCAATGTCGGTGCTGATGCCGGTACTATTATTGATTTTTCTACTGATTTTCTCTGCCAATGTTAGTGCCGCTACTATTAATGATTTTTCTACTGATTTTTTCTGCCGATATTATTATTTACTTTTCTACTGATTTTTCTCTGCCAACGAGGATGCCGGTACTATTACTGACTTTTTCCACTCATTTTTTCTGCCAATGCTGATGCCGGTACTATTACTAATATTTCTACTAATTTTCTTTGCCAATGCCGATGTCTCTACTATTACCGATACATCTACTAATTTTCTCTACCGATACCGATGCCCGTACTATTACCGATTTTTTTCTATTTACTAACTTTTTTTTACTAATTCGTAGCAATCATTCCCGCTGCCCGACGAATAAAAAATCCCCAAAAACTTCGCATTCCCCAACACTTTTGCGCGTCTTTTACCCTCGAGACCCATTCATTCATTCATTCATTCGTTCATTCATTTATTTCTCCATTCCTTTCGTTTGTTCATTCGTTCCCTGTCTCATTACGCAGCCCGTTGCCGCGAACTTTCGCGCGTGAGGTCAGCTCCATCTCGAAAGAATTAACGCTCGAATTAATATTAATCGCCCGGGAAGTTCCACGAAAAGACTCGATAACGACCGCATCCCTGCGAGGCACCGCACGGTGTATATTAGGAAAGTTTCGCTGCAGGCACGCATTACGATATTTCTTTTAGAAAAGTAACGAGAAGACAGAGAGAGGGAGAGGGCGTGTGTGTGTGTGTGTGTGTGCGTGTGCGTGTGTGTGTGTGTGTGTGTGTACGTAATATATAGATAAGACCAGTAGGAAATCGTTTTCCAGTCCAATAAAGTGGGCAAACTCTCGCATACTTAATGGACATTCGTTGAAAACTAATTTCCAGTCTCCGCTCGAGCTAGTTTGGCAAGCAACTTTGCAAGTAATTTTCGAAAGGCTTTGAACAGCGAGGAGGCCGGTACTACAAAACCATCCCACCGAAACTTTCACACAGGATTTCAGGTCCAAGGGAGCCACGGAGGAGTGGAGCGAAGGGGTGGGAGGGGAGGGGAGGGGGGATCACAAATAAAAAGATAGATTAAAGATAAGATCGAGCCAAAGAAAGTTTTTCAAGTTATTAGAATTTTAAAATAGTACTTTTCCAATATCGGACCTCCCTCTCGAGATTTCCACCGTAAGTGTGGAGGCGGGGGTGGAGGGGTAACTCGTGGAGGAGGGCAGACAAAATTTTTTTTGTCTAAAGAGGAACCGGGTCAGAAAATGTATTTTCTTATTTGTTTTTCTTCTTTTTGAAATTCTATTTTTTCGGAGGGTGGGTTCCAAGGGGTTGAAATTTACAGGGTAGAAAGTAGGACCCGCGAGGTTCGAATTAGGCCCAGATTGAGGGTCCTAAAATTTTTTGTGCCCCGGACAGGAATTTTCAAACTTGGATTGGGAAATTTTCGAACGTAGGAAATTCGAATCTCCTCGAAATTCGAAAATTCGTAGTTCGAGGCGCGAATCTTTCGCAAGCTCGAAAATTCCAGGGTGGAAAGTGGAGCTTCGAAGCTTCGAAAAAAAAAAAAAAAAAAAAATTGGCGGATCGGCAGCCCCTCGGATTTTCGCTCCTCGAGTTCGGAATTTACGAAGACGAAGTTCGTGTCCCAATTAACGTCCGAGCGTAGGAAGAATTACGACGCTTCCCGGGGTACGTTCGGAAAAATCGCAACTTGGGAAATCAAACCCTCGGCGCATTAAGTGAAAGACGTCGATTCGAGAGTGGCAGTGGAGGAGAAGCAAGCAGACTTCCACCGCACGCTTAATGAAGATTGACTTAAACTACTGAAACTTGCCGTGCGTTTCCGCCGCGCGGGGAGGCGGCGCGGAATTAAAAGGGAGCGCAAACGTCACTCCCGGGAGGGGGGGGGGGGTGGAGATCGGGGTGGAATTTATAAAGTCAATTAGAAAAAAAAAAAGAAAAAAGAAAACAAAAAAAAAGCAAAAAAGTTCGAAAGCGTCTCGAAAGCTCCGAACGACACCTCCGGGGTGTCCGTTCTAAGGCTTCCGGTATCGCGGGAACGAGATCTTTTCCGCGTTCGTGTAAGCTATTGATTCGCCAGCGGTGCTTTATTGTTGCAAGTTTATTATTGGAGCGTTAGTGTAATTCCTCCCCTCCCCCTCCCCCTCCCCCCTCCCTTTCCGCGTATATCCTCCTTTGTAGATATTTAATACGTCAGGTGGATGATAATAGTCGAGTAGTTTTTCAACTCAAAGCACTGCGAGGGACATCAGAGGGACATAAAGGGACGCCGGATGCGCGAACGGGACGTGAATAGAAGGCAGGGACGAGCGAGAAGGGCCCCGAGATCCCATGATTTTACATGTCGGATATATACAGACGGGGAGGGGGAGAAAGAGAGAGGGGAAGGGTGGATAAAGAGAGGGTGGTTAAAGCTAACGTTAATCTATGACAGGGCCGAGCCTAATCAGCCGGTGCTTCTATCACCCACGTCGTTAATTACACCCAGCTTACTACCGACGTGGATATAGACACGTCAAACAAGTACTCCTCGACACCTAAAGAGGGCACACGACAAACACATGTGGGCTTGGATCCTTTCATACGTCAGGCTCAAAGCGTACACGCCGAAAAATCTCCCGTTCGGGAATTTTTAGCTCCGAGAGGAATTCCGACAGGGGCTTGAAATTTACGGGGAATCAAGTAGAGCTTGCGAGCTTCGAAATCGGATATTGTGGAGGATCGTGCGATTCTTCGTTCCCGAGATACGATTTTTTAAAGAAATTTGGAAATCCGGGGGTTGGAAGGTTTGAGGAATTTCGAAATGACGCTCGGAAATTTCTCACTTTCGGGGTAATTCCGCCAGAGGGTTGAAATTTACAGGGAATAAAGTAGAGCTTGCGAGCTTCGAAATCGGATATTGTGGAGTTCCGTGCGATTTTTCGTTCCCGAGATACGATTTTTTAAAGAAATTTGGAAATCCGGGGGTTGGAAGGTTTGAGGAATTTCGAAGTGACGCTCGGAAATTTCTCACTTTCGAGGTAATTCCGACAGGGGGTTGAAATTTACAGGGAATAAAGTAGAGCTTGCGAGCTTCGAAATCGGATATTGTGGAGTTCCGTGCGATTTTTCGTTCCCGAGATACGATTTTTTAAAGAAATTTGGAAATCCGGGGGTTGGAAGGTTTGAGGAATTTCGAAATGACGCTCGGAAATTTCTCACTCTCGGGGTAATTTCGACAGAGGGTTGGGATTTACAGGGATGAAAGTAGACACTCGGAGCTTTGAAATGAGACGTAGCGGAGCTCGCTGCGATTTTTCGCTCCAGAGATACGAATTTTGAGAGACGGAAGGGAAACGGAAGGTATCGTAGAAACTTGGAAATTACCCTTGGCTCTTTGCGAATTCGTAACTTGGAGGTGCTTCGCGATAACAAATTGGGATTTGCGGGGATGAAAGTAGAGGTCTCGAGCTTTGAAATCGCGCAAACTGGAGCTCTCTGTGATTCTTCGTTCCGGAGATACGAATTTCGAAAGATCGTGGGGAGGGGTTGAAAATAGAAGGTACAGAGAGGAGTTTGGAAATTACCCTTCTGTGTTTGGAAATTCGTAGCTTTGCAATACGTTGCGATAGCGAATCGGGATTTACGTGACACAAAGTAGAGGACTTCGAGCTTTGAAATCAGATATTACCGAGCTTTCTGCGATTTTTCGCTTCCAAGGTACGAATTTCCAAAGACGGAAGGAAAAGCTCACAACTGCGAATTCCCGAGGAATCTCGAAGGTGCTCTCGGCTCTAGGAAAATTCGCAAGCTTGGGGGCGAATCCGTGGGCGGTTTGGGAATTAGAGGGATGCAAGTGGAGACTCGAAGCTTGCGAATCAGATAAAGCGCGGCTTCCGGAGACTTTTCCTTCCAGAGATATGAATTTCCAAAGATGAGACAGTTACCAAAGAATCCCGACGTCGCCCTTCTCCACTGTGAAATTCCTCGCTTTGGGGTAGGTCGCGACAGAAGCTTGAAATTTTCAGGGACGAAAGTGAAGGCTTGGGGCTTCAAAACCAGCCAAGGCGGAAGTTCCTGAGACTTTCGGTTCCGGAGATACGAATTTTTGAAGTTCGAGCTTGCAACTTCGGGGGTTGAAAATTTCGAAATTTCGCGTCACACGATGCGCAATAATAGGGGGGTGGGAATTGGGCCAAGGTGAGCCTCTTGCCGAGCAGGAAAGACGCGGAACGGGGGTGGTTTTCGAAAATAATTGAAACTTTCATAACCGTTCGTTACATGTGACGTGGGGGGAAAAACACCCCGTTGGAGGTATATAACGGCGGCTTTAAAACCACCGGCGAACCGTCCCGACCAACCAACCATCTATCCAACCAACCATCCAACCAACCAACCAACCGACCGACCGACCGACCGACCGACCAACCAACCAACCTCTACACCTGAAAGCATCGAGAGATCGATGCGACGACCTGCGACTGCCTAACCCTCGCGCGCGTTCTATCGAGCTTTGCAATAAAGCCCAGCAGCAAAATAATACACGAATAGTTCGACGTTTCCAACCATTGTACGTGTATTTGCGTTCGTACACACACACACACACACACACACACAGGTACAAATACGCGTCTTACATCCCCCTTGTTTTTCTCACACAGAAACGACGACCCAAGTACGAGATTCGGGGGTTGAAGGGATTCCGTGAATTTTAAGGCACTGGATTTCACCCCATTCCGTCCAATATATATTTTTTTTTCTTTTGTTTACGTCCACCCGGGGGTGGATAATAATTGCAATCAATTCAAAACCATCCCCCGGGTAATAATATTTTTTTTTTTTTACGTAATTGTTCTTTCGCGAATTTTCGTCACGATGGAAAAAAATTCTATGGGGTTGCAAAAAAAAAATCGCGAAATGGAATAATAATAATAACAATAATCTAGTATTTTTAATAATTTTTTTACCGCGAGAAACCCACCAAGAAAAGAAAAAACCCGGACTTCTCCGATTTTCCTTTTACTCGAAAATTTCCATTCGAAATTCCTCCCCGGGGGTGGAATTCGAATTTCAACCCCCCCAAATTCGGTGACGAAACGTTTCACGACCGAAAAGAAAAGAAAAAAAAACTCACTTTCCGGGTTCCGGGGACACGGTAAAACGTACCGTGTCCGGTGTAGCTTTGTTTACCCCCCGCGTGGGGGTGGTTTAGCCTCGCGGGGGTAATTTTTACCACTGCAAACTCTCGCCGTGACACTGAAAGGAGAGGGTTCAAGTTCCGCCGTGAAATGGCAAATTTTCCCACCCACCCCCCCGAGCCAGCCCCGTTTAACCCTGAACCCTCTCTGGAACTCGGAACCCGACGACTCGCCACCCCCCCAAAAAATCTACGAAACCAGGAACTCAATGGCGCAAAAAACACCTAAAAAAAAACAACAAAAAGGCCTCCTACCTTTCGATGAAAAATATCTACGTTTCGGTAGGCGGCGGAGATCCGACGAGTAGCGAGAACCCCGTTGCGAAAATACGTTCGAGCGAATTTTCCTCACAAGGACCCCTTTTTTTTCCGGTCCCTCGAAGGGTATTTTTTGACTAGATACTGTTAATTTTTGAAATTTCTTGTCCTGTAAAAGTCAAGATCTCGAAGTCTCGTGTTAAACGCTCGTAGACTGAGTGAACCCGAGTTCAGACTGACTGTGGTAGTCCCCGAGGAAACGCAGGTGGCGCCTCTGGGAGGGGGTTGGGGGGAGTAGAGGGAGGGCGGGAGGGAGGGAGGGGGTAAGAGCAAGCGCGTCCATCGATCCACGTTCAGTGGTATGGGGGTTGCTTCTACGGGGGTAAGTTAGGGGGTTGGAGCCAAAGCATGAGTTTCCGGAGGGATGCGAGAGAAGCGAAGAGGGATGGCACGGAAAAGGACGGAGAGGGCACGCGTACAGGCGGAGGGAGAGAGAAAACTACCCTTTTTTTTTTTAATAACCGTAAGCTGGAAAAAGATGCAAGAGCGAGGCAGAGAGAGAGAGAGAGGCCGAGAAAGAGGGGTAGCATCGAGGGGAAATGATGAAAGAGACGGCGAAGGGATGAAAAAAATAGGAGAGAGAGAGAGAGAGACGCTTGGCGCCGATGAGGGCGGGGCGTATTATCCATTTTCCGTCTCTCTCTGCTTCTTATGAGTCGTAGATATAGAGGGGTCTTATTTTTCTTGCCGATCTCTTTGTCTCTCTTCGTTTGCCACCCCCTCCGATTTTGAAAAGAAAGAGGATCTTTGATCCGTTTCTCTCTTTGTTCCTCCCTTTGGAATTTTTTTTTTCCCTCTTCGTTGCCGTTCTTTCTCTTTTATTTGCGTATTCGATGGGTTTTGAATTTTTCGCGGAATTCGTAATTTTTTTTTACTGGAATTTTGCTTCGAAAATTCGTAAGTTCGGTCGACAATTTTTCAGGAACTTGAGATTTGCAGGGTTAAAAGTAGGGAACCTAAGCTTCAAAATAGTTTTTTTTTAAACTCGCTACGATTTTTGGTTCCCAAGTTATGATTTTTTGAAGTTTTCATTTGAAAATCCAGAATTTTACTAAATTATTGACATGATTTTTTTTCTTCGAAAATTCGTCTATTTCGCTACGAATTTTCTTTAAACTCGAAATTTTTCTGAATCAAAGTAGAGACTTCACGCTTCAAAATACATTTTTTTGGGACTCGCTGTGATTTTTAGTTTCCAAGTTACGAATTTTTGAAGTTCAACCACATTTTCCAATCGTTTAAAATTCAATTAATTTTGCTTCATCAAAAACGCTATTTAAAATCATACCGAGCGTGAAAATTCATGAAGTTCGGGAAATTTCCTGTTTGCCAATTGAAATGCCATTATCCACTTCTCTGGAAACAAGAAAAACTTCTGTATTCTTGTTGGAATAAGTTTCCGCTACTACTTCGATAATATCACCAACCACATCCTGCTGTTTCCCTTTGCTCATCCGTTGTTCCTCATTTTTCCTTACGAACCCTTACACGTGGTGCCAAAAACTTGGGGGCAGTTGTCTGAGAAAAGCACGAGTCTCGAGGTATCATATACTCGTACCGCCATTCGAGAAGAATCTCGCAATGGAAAGCAGATTTGTGTCAGCTGTTACAAAAATAGGGAATAAAAAGGAGACGAGAAATTGAAAGAAAGGGTTTCCCGTTTTCATTTCTCCTCCCGTTCCACTTAAATATTGGGGGTTTGGTCGGGCGTGGATTCAGAAAAATGACATTATCGTACCCAAAAATATTCCATCTCCGGCGAAATTTCGAAAAATCGTCGATAAGATCGTCTGAGGTTTGACGAGGGATCGAGGAAACCGGGGGTTGGGGGTTGATGGGGTTTAAAATTAACGGCATCTGAAATTTCAAAGTAGAAATCCATAAACGAACGGACGTTAAAACGGATTCGCGTCTGCCGAACGAATCGAATTGATGCGACGTAAAATCCTGTCATTTACGGCCGCGGGAATAAAATCCACCCCCTGAAATCTTCCCCTTTTCTTTTTATTTGACGTTTCCTTAATAAGATAATCGATTGACGAAAAATTTCCTTCTTCCCAACGATCGTCGGGCTGCGAGAGAATTTTTTGCCATCTAATGCGATGAGTCGCAGCTTCATTTGCGAGATAATTAACAATTTGAAATGAGATGAGCCGATAGCAACAACATCCCCTTCCCCCCTGGCCTGTTGACGGCTTTTAATACGTTATAAATTACTCTGATAATGAAAATTCGCATCCCCTCCCCGATCCTCGCCCGATGTCGTCTTCGCCGTCGTCGTTGATGTTTCGATTTCTCGTTACGCCCGTAGGCGTCGCAAGCTGGGTCAGGAGTCCTGCTTTCATCCCCCTCGAATTACATTTTATCCCTCGAAATTGTCGAATTTCGAAATCGCGATCCGCGTGAACTTTGAAACCGCATCCGAATGCCAGCGATGGGCAAGAAAAGCCAATACCACTTTTTTCCCCAAACGCGGGATGTAATTCTACGACGAACCGGTGAATAAGCTTTGTGTAAACCGCGTTTGAAATATTATCGCCCGTACGGGGAATGGAAATTACAAAAAAAGGGGGGGAAGGAGAAAGAGGAAGAGGGACGCGAGAGAAAAGCTTCGGGTTGAACAACGGCAAGGAAAAGTTTGCGGTTTTGAGTTACACGAGAGGATTAAGCTTAACGAGAGGAAAAATTTTTTCCCGTCAAGCTTCGGTGCTTCGGCCCAGGAAGATACGCGTGTACGTATAATAATCTCTATTTTTCCTCGGTTTGTCACCGCACGTCTCCCAATCACTCTTCTTTTGCTTCCCCTCCTTCCACCGTTGTTGCGTCAATGGGATACATTCCCAGTATGGGAGTTTCCCCGCTTCCTCCTTTGAACCCATTGCCTATTTCGGGGTTCAATGGGTGCCATTTTTCCCTCGAACCCATTGCGCGGGAGCCCGAAACTCGCCCCAGGATGCAATGGGAAGGTTCGAACGAGCCCATGCACCCGGAAATGGGTTCCAGGAGTCTCCCATTGGACCCGGGGTTCAAGGTGGGTTCCGAACCATCGAACCTGCCGTTGAAAAAAAATCCCGGAGATTTTTTTGCTCCGAGCGGGGTTCGAACTCGGGTCTGCCGAGTGGCAGTCGAGCGTCAAAGCCACCGAGCCACCGCGGGTCTCTGGCACTCCTCCCGCTGAAGGGACAGAGTTGTTGGGCGCAGAGGTGTTGTTCTTATTGTCGCGTACAAAGACGTAGATTAGACGATAGTGTTTTTGATAGGATATAAGTATAATGGCTGTAGCGGCGGTGGGAGACCATGTCAGATGCAGGATGAAAACCGCATAACTCTATACGCAAATCTACTCCGCTGGCGAATCCCCCTTTCCTTCGCCATGACGCTAACGGAAAAGCGGAAATTACGTAATTTCCTTGCATTCTCTCCGCAGTTGCTTCGCTCGCTTTATAGAAACTTCTCCCTTGTCCAGATACAGCGCGAATATCAAAATCGTAATCTAATCAATACCTAATTATTTCGTTTTCCACCTATGATACGTCGGGGTTTGCAAAAAAATAGGGTCCCGAAAATTCAAAAAATCGTATCTCCGCGGGGGAATTTTTTGGAAATTTGAAATTCACAGGGTAGAAACTAGACACTCGGAACTTCAATATCTCGCGAAGAAAAAATTTCTATCTTTTTTAATTCCAGAGTTATCAATTTTTTAATTCGAAATTTTAACAATCGGGACTTTTTTCATTCAAAAAATCGTATCTTTGGGGACAATTTTTTTAGAAACTTGAAATTTTTATGACACAAAGTGAAAATTTGGGGCTTTCAAATCCCGCAAACTACAAATTTCTATTCGTCCTCGTTCAAAAATTATCAATTTCCAAATTCGAATTTCAGGGAATCGCGATTCGAAAAATCGTATTTTTGGAAAACAATTTTTTTTTAACTTGAAATTTTCGGGGTAAAAGGTCTTTACAAGAATCTTCAAAATTCCGCAGGACGCGAATTCCTACCATTTTTGGATCCGGAGAAAAAAATTCCCAAACCAAAAAAAAAAATCTTCGAATAAATCCGGATTTTCCGTGGAAACTGATTTGATGTGGAAATTTTCGGGGGATGATCTCATACGTGGGGACTAAAAAAATTCTGGGGGTTGGGGGATGCCCGGAAAAGAATCGTGAGGGGGAGAAAAAAGAAGGAAGCGGAGGAAAGAAGACATTGACGAGATGAGCTTTTCCACGAATGCGTTTTGCACGTATATGACAATCGAGAGAGAGAGAGAAAGAGAGAGAGAGAGAGAGACAGAGGAGGAGAAATTGAGAATAAAATAAAATATATTTTATTCGCGCACGTATAGGGGCGATAGATAAAAAGACATCCGAGTGAGTATAAGCTTTATCCGAGCCACTCTTTGGTTTTAGGAGACGTATAACCGACGGCTGGATATCAAGTTGTGGGGGTTAGTGAAGTGGAGATTCGTGTTAGCACGGTTGGTGCACTTGCCACGTGGAATTATAAAGACCATAACATCGCTCGACCAACGATAAGCGCGCCGAGGTATCGTCTAATGTACACAGCATCCATCAAAAGTATATATTATTCCTTTGTAAATCTCGCAATTCTGAAATACTACCCTCCGAGGGAATTACCGCCGCCGGCCGAGTTGGAGACGCTCTCCAAACTTTCACGAGGATTTTTTTTTTTGGAGTGCTTGGAATTTCTAGGGCGTGGAGTAGGCATTTCGAGCTTTCACGATTTTTCCCGTCACGTCACGAATTTTTTTGCCCAAACTTCCGAGATTAATTGGACGGAAGAAATACGAGAGGGTTTACAAAAAATCCTAATTCTCCGGGAAATTTTTTCTGGTTGTTGAAATTTTTAGGGGTTCAAGTAGAGATTCTAAGCTTTCGAATGAGCTTTCGTGGAGCTCAATCTCATTTCTTGATCCAAAGTTATGAATTTTTGAAGTTCAATCCCGGAAAATAGGGTTCGAACGAAATCCAATGGGGGCTATTTTTATTTTGAAAATTTATAACTATTGGAGAGAATTTTTTCGGTACTTGAAATTTTTAGGGGTTTAAGTAGAGATTCTAAGCTTTCAAATAAGCTTTTGTGGAACTCGATACAAGGTCCGCTTCGCGAGTTACAAATTTTCAAAGTCGAACTCAAAAAAAAATCAATGATTTATCTAAAGAGAACCATAGTGGCTTTGAAAAATTATAACTTCTTAGCAGAAATATTTAAAAAATTGAAATTTTCAGGACTTGAAGTGGAAATCCCAAGCTTCAAAATGAAATTTGTCCGAGGACGTTTCGATTGGTCCTTGGCGAGTTACGAATTTTTGAATCTGCGTTTCCAAAGTGAGTCGAGATTCGTATAAAGGAGCTGATATTCTTAGCAATCCGGCAAAGGACTAACCGGCAGGGAAGGTCCCTAAGTGGAATTCGACAAAATTGGGCTCAAGTGCACATAGAGAGGCAAAGTCCTCATAATTTAACTGGTAATCGTATTAGTTAACTTTTGTGAGAGAAGGAGATGAGGTTCTATAGCCCGAAGCTGCGAAATAACTTGAGATCCTCGTTCTCACTACTAGACGCAACTGACTCGTAAGTACCTTTAAGAAGATTAGAATCGACTTTCGGGAAATACGTCTTGTCGTAAAGAGAAAGGTACGAACGAAATAGGTACCGTATAAATATATATTCGGCGTCGAATATTTATTCAACTATCACTCATTCTTATCCTTATCATGAGACGATTCCCTTTCTGTGCCACTTCCGGGCCTGCGAGCATCGATCAGGGGTTCCACTTTGATCTTTGTATTAATTTCTACTCTTTTCCTAGATTTTCCTGTTCACCCGCTAATTAAAGAGACAGAGGCCGAGGCTCATTAAAAAAAAAAAACGATCCAGGAGTCTCTCGTACCGGAAAAATCGCTGCTTTGACATGAAATTAGTTGGAAACGTGAAATTTACAGAGATGAAAGTAGAATTCTCGAGCTTCAAAAGTAGCTTTTTCGAAAGATCCTACGATTTTTGGATCCCCAGTTACGAATTTTTGAATTTTGAATTCAGGAGAATGGAACTTTGGGGCGCATGAAAATTTCGTCGGATTTGAAAAATTCTAATTCATGGATGGAATTTCTTAGCGAATTGAAATTTTCAGGGTTAAAAGTAGAATTCTCGAGCTTCAAAAGTAGCTTCTTCGAAAGATCCTACGATTTTTGGATCCCCAGTTACGAATTTTTGAATTTTGAATTCAGGAGAATGGAACTTTGGGGCGCATGAAAATTTCGTCGGATTTGAAAAATTCTAATTCGGAGATGGAATTTCTTAGCGAATCGAAATTTTCAGGGTTAAAAGTAGAATTCTCGAGCTTCAAAAGTAGCTTTTCCGAAAAATCCTACGACTTTTCATTTCCAAGTTACAAATTTTTGAATCGAGGTCAATAAAACAGTTCCATTGAAAGTAACTCATGCGACTTGTCGAAATTTTGTAAAATTTGAAAAATCCCAACTCTGAGCCAAAAATAGATGGAAACTTGAAATTTATAGGGTTTGTAGCGGACTTCTCGAGCTTCAAAACCAGCTTTTTTGGAGGATCCTCGGATTTTCGGTTCGCGACTTACGAATTTTTGAATCGCGAAATTTGAAAAAATGTTGCACCAGAAAACGTCCGACGCGAGCGACGCGAAATTATATAGAACCCGGTAGTTTGCGCGGTGAATTCTACCGTGAAATTTTTTCTCTCGTCAGCACATACTTGCTTTTCATCGAAATGTTTTGATAAACTTTCCCGGTTTGATAAAAATGCGAACGTTAGGTATATAATAATAGTGTTGTCCGATATTGGATTCCACTGTATAAAGAAAAAAAAAAAAAGAGCATTTCCTACCATATATATACGTCATATACCTGCTTATGGTACCTATATATACTGGAAACATATCATAACATATATGTGCGCATGTGTGTGTGTGTGTATGTGAATGTGTCTGAAGAGAGAGAAAGAGAGAACGAGAGACGTTCCCATTTTTACTATAAAGGATATTAAATGAAATAGTCAAGATTCCTTTTCTGATGATAGACACGGAATTTAATTTCCACAGGTATTATAAAGCGGTAAGAAAAAGGACCTTTTTTTCTCTTTTTTTTTTTTTATTAATCGTGCGTTTGACGCACAAAATTTCTAATTCCTCGAAATTCAGGGTTTTGTTCGGATTTTTCCTAGGGACCCACCATTTTTGGGGGAAAAAAAAATTTTGGAATTTTAGGAAGGGGTAAGTTACCCCAAAACCGGGGTGAAAATGAAATTTAAATAAAATGGGGTTGAAAATTGGCCAAAAATCGATTTTTTGGGGCCAATTCAATTTCAATTGATATTTAATAATAAATTTAATAGAAATTATGAAAAATTGCTGAATTTATAGTTTTCAGCGAAAACAAGGAAATTGCGAAATTTCGCAAAAATAAAAATTGGCGATTCGTTATATTTGCGCGTTTATAAATAAATAGAAGGATCGAGTGGGTTTACCAAAATTGGGAACGGTCGTTTCCTTTCGACCGTGACGTCAGCGATCGTAGTCAAAAACGCTATAATTCTTTTTTACAAACACGCAAATCGTACGTTCGAGAACTCGTTCCGCCTAAAATACATTGCCTCTCATTTCTACGAGATCCTTTTATGCAAATTCAAGAGGAAATAGCAAAAGACAGGTCCCGCGAAGCCGATTGGTCGGACGTAAATCAAATGGCTTCTACCTTCCTTGGGATTTTTCCATCGTAAACACACGGATTTCAATTTTTTCCTTTCGTCTCACTTTCCGGGAAAATTCGACAGAAGAATTAAACATTTTTTTTAATTTCGAAATTTAAAGAGTGGGAATTTTTCGATTTTAAAGAAAAAAATTGTAGTTTCGGGGAAAAATTTTTTTTGTTTGTTAAATTGAAATTTGCAGGGTAAAAAAATTAGACTCGAAATTTCAAAATCTCGCGGAGCGAAAATTCCTATTATTTTTCAATTGCGAGGTTTTAAATGTCCAAATTCCAAATTTTCAATTTATAAAATTTCCAAATTACAAATTTCCGAATTAGAAATTTCCAAATTAGAAATTTCCAAATTACAAATTTCCGAATTACAAATTTCCAAATTGGAAATTCCAGTTTCAACTTTCACGCTCCAAAAAAAAAATAAATAAATAAATAAAAAAAAAAATTCGTATCATCATCGTTTTTTTCTACATTTTTTCGAAAACGTAGAAACGCGAAATTTTCGGGGTGTCTCGGCAAGTACCTGTTCCGCGAAACCTCCAAATCCCCGGAGACGCCCGGGGTCCTTCGGGCGAAGAAAAGCCACAACAGGGTCGTCTCTCCATCCAATGGATGGATGGATGGTAGATGGATGGATGGATGGATGGATGGATGGAAACATTCACGTGTACGAATCCACGTGCAGTCGGTGTGTGCGGGTCAAGGAGTTCAAGTGAAAGTATAAAATATCAGTGGCCTCCGGGTAGATCTTCGTGCAGCGACACATTTGTTACGTTACAGGTACCGGAGGAGGGAAGAAAAAGGCGATTCGAATTGAATAAGAACCGAGAGAGAGAGAGAGAGAGAGAGAAAAGAGAGAGAGAGAAAAGAGAGAGAGAGAGAAAAGAGAGAGAGAAGAGAGAGAGAGACAGAACAGAGAGAGAGAGAGAAGAGAGAGAGAGAGAGAAGAGAGAGAGAGAGAAGGTAGATCGGAGGTAGATTACGGTAAACATTCGTATCCCATATGTGTATTCAAGTTCGAATCCTTCTTTTTTTTTTCTTCTTTTTTTTTCCTCTCTTTTTTTAATGAAAGTCTCCTCGCAAGATCGCATCGATCGAACGTGTTGGAAATAGGGTGAAGGATGACATCGATGGGAAAGGAGGATCGTCGAGGCAGCAGCGAGGATCGAGACAAAGGCGATGGACGTTCCAGATGCGGTTCCGTTCCAGCTGTGAGGAGGAATTCCTGGACCGCATGGGGAGAAGCTGCGGATTAGCGACGTGGAACCGGTAGGAAGACCGGCTGTAATTTCGTTGTTTACGGCAAGAGGGAAAGTGAGACCAGCTCCTCCTCTCGCTTCTCTTCTCCTCCTTCTCCTGCTTCTCCTGCTTCGTCTCGGGATGTCATTTCTAGCGCACACCGAGCGGATTGTAGATTTCCAAAGTGGATTATAGATTTTGAAATTTTGAGATTTCGAAATTTCAAGAGCGCCCAAGTTTTCCACGAAAATCTGTGTTTTTTTTTTAAGAAACTGAAATTTGCTACTAGGGTTACACCGAGAGGGTTCGTTCGTGGATTTTTGGAGTTTTCTTGATTTTTTTCTTTGAATTTTCGAGATAAATTGAGGTTTCTAACATGGGGTTGGACGAGTCGTTTCTGGGGGTAATTTTTCCCGTAGAATCGATTGCAAGGGTTAAATTTGATGAATTCCTAGTGGAAGTTGGAAAAAAGTAGGTTTTTTGAGGAAAAATCGCATTTCTGGTGGAATTTTGGAAATTTTGACAATGAAAATGGATTCCTCGGGAAAAAATACATCGGATATGGGTCTCCCGGAAGTTCCCAAAAAAAGTTTCCAAAAGTCGATTTTTTTGGGCATGCCTACCCCTTCCCCCAAAAATGGGGTAAAAATTAAAGTTTCAAAAATGGGGTTGGACAAGTCATTTCTAGGGGTAATTTTTCCCGTAGAATCGATTGCAAAGGTCAAATTTGATGAAATCCTAGTGGAAGTTGGAAAAAAGTATGTTTTTTGAGGAAAAATCGCATTTCCCGTTGGATTTTGGAAATTTTGACAATGAAAATGGATTCCTCGGGAAAAAATACATCGGATATGGGTCTCCCGGAAGTTCCCAAAAAAAGTTTCCAAAAGTCGATTTTTTTGGGCATGCCTACCCCTTCCCCCAAAAATGGGGTAAAAATTAAAGTTTCGAAAATGGGGTTGGACAAGTCATTTCTAGGGGTAATTTTTCCCGTAGAATCGATTCCAAAGGTCAAATTTGACGAATTCCCAGCGGAAGTTGGAAAAAAGTAGGTTTTTTGAGGAAAAATCGCATTTCCCGTTGGATTTTGGAAATTTTGACAATGAAAATGGATTCCTCGGGAAAAAATACATCGGATATGGGTCTCCCGGAAGTTCCCAAAAAAAGTTTCCAAAAGTCGATTTTTTTGGGCATGCCTACCCCTTCCCCCAAAAATGGGGTAAAAATTAAAGTTTCGAAAATGGGGTTGGACAAGTCATTTCTAGGGGTAATTTTTCCCGTAGAATCGATTCCAAAGGTCAAATTTGACGAATTCCCAGCGGAAGTTGGAAAAAAGTAGGTTTTTTGAGGAAAAATCGCATTTCCCGTTGGATTTTGGAAATTTTGACAATGAAAATGGATTCCTCGGGAAAAAATACATCGGATATGGGTCTCCCGGAAGTTCCCAAAAAAAGTTTCCAAAAGTCGATTTTTTGGGCATGCCTACCCCTTCCCCCAAAAATGGGCTAAAAATTAAAGTTTCGAAAATGGGGTTGGACAAGTCATTTCTAGGGGTAATTTTTCCCGTAGAATCGATTCCAAAGGTCAAATTTGACGAAATCCTAGCGGAAGTCGGAAAAAAGTAGGTTTTTTGAGGAAAAATCGTGGTTCCCGTAAGAAATCTGGAATTTTGACAATGGAAATGGATTCCTCGGAAAAAAATACATCGGATATGGGTCTCCCGAAAGTTCCCAAAAAAAGTTTCCAAAAGTCGATTTTTTTGGGCATACCTTCCCCCTCCCCCAAAAATAGGCTAAAAATTACACATGTCGCGAAATCTCCTTAACAAACTTGCGACACATCCAAGGGGTGGAAAAGGGAGAAGGGGTGAGACCAGATGAAAAGGGGAGGCGAGAATTGGATTCGTAGAAACTCCAGCTCCAAAAATATAGAGATGAAGAGAGAGAGAGAGAGAGAGAGAGAGAGAGACAGAGAGGGGGATGAAAATGGAGGGCGGGAAGATCCATCAAGGGGGACTTTTTGGAAGGAAAGCTGCTGAGAGGGCTCTGATAAATTGTCGTCACTTTTCCTCGCCTAGGCACCGCTATTTTTTTGCCTATCGCGCGCGCGGTGTCCTCTTATCTACGACGAATGGGATCACGTGATAGATAGATAGATAGATAGACAGATGGACGGACGTTCGTCTCCTCGGTCTAACCTGAGAGAAGGGATGGGGTGCGAGGCAGGGGAGGAACGACGAAGGGAGGATTCTCCCTATGATAAATAAATGTTGCAGGAAAATTGGGATTTCTTTATTCCGGGTCCGCGAGTGTCCGCCGCTCCACCTTTCTGCGAAATGTAAATGCCAGGGTGGTAGGTACCGTATTTGGAGAACCAGGGGGGTGGCTACCGGAGAACGACCCAACGGTCCAGGAAATCTCTCCATGAATCTCCTTTTTTTTTTTTTCTTATTTCCCAGAAATGGAAAATCCTATCATTGTCTTTTTATTTATTTTATTTTTTGGGAGGAAGAGGCGGAATCGGTTTGGAAAAGCCATTTTTTTTTGGGAATCTGGAAATTTATAGGGTGGAAAGTAGTGAGTGGAGTTTGCGAGCGTCGAAATTTCTTTTTTTTTTCTTTTTTTTTTTCTTTCACAAAGGCTTCCGTGATTTTTCACAGTCAATAATAATTCACAATCGGTTGATCATTTTTTTTTTTAACTTTCCAACGAAAAATAATAAATAAAAGTCACGTCCCTGCTCTATTCTTTTTCCCTAATTTCAATTTCAATTTCAATTACAATTACAATTTTCTCCAATTAATAAATTACAAATTCCAATTTCATCTCCTCCCCTCCCCCCCCCCTCTCTCTTTTATCTCTCTTTCTCTCTCCTTTCCCATTACGTCTCATTCCCATCAACGATTTCATTCGTGTCGTTCCATTCTACTTCATTTATATATTTATATTTATATTTATATATATATACATATATATACATATATATACATATATATATATAAAAAAAATACATCGCTTGGAAGAACCGATTTCTCCCCTCCCTCCCTCCTTTCCTTTCGTCCTCCCCCTCCCTATCCTTTCCTTCCTTCCCTCTTTTACAACCGATCTCTTAATCACTTTTCCGTATCCGACTCGATCTTTCATAAAAACTGGAGCAAATCAGCCTCTTCCGACGCATGAAGCTACATTTTCTCTACCGGGGGGGGGGCATAGTAATTTCTATCAGACAAACATTAACTACAACAAAAAAAATAAAAAAATACAAAAAATAAAGGCACCAATTATTGAATTTTCGGTTGACTGAATTACGAAAACGGCCGGAACAGCGATAAATATATTTAAATACAGTTTTTTTATATCAAAAAGTAATTAATTTGAGTTAATCGACCCGGAGGAAGTAACGACACCTGAAAATAATTATTACGACAAACATATAGTTGTAAAAATTAGAAATGTATTTTTACGACTACACCAAAAATTGGAATTACTACTAGCAATTTTTTTGTTCTTTTATTTATTTTTATTTTTTTTTTTACAATGTACCCACCTGCCCATAGAGGTGCACGTAATTTATTCACGAGCTGCAGTTGTATAATTGTGATTACTATATAAATACTTCCCCTCTCTTCCCCCCTTCCCCTCTCTCTCTCTCTTATTCTTTTACGAAAGACCCCAATTTGCAATTAAACAACAACAAAACCAGTTCCAGGAGGAAGAGGAGGAAGAGGAGGGGAAGGAGGAAGACGAGGAGGAGGAGGAAGACGAGGAGGAGGAGGAGGTGGAGGAGGAGGTGTTGGGAGGGGAGGGGAGGAGAGGAGGAGAGGAGAGGGAGGGTTAATTAAATAAAATGAGAAAAGAGGAGAAGGAAGATAATGATGAAGATTAAGAAAAATAGAAGAGAAGGAGGAGGAGGAGGAGGAGGAGGAGGAGGCTGGTTTCTAGGTTGGACAATAACAAACTGCTCTCTTGCGAGCAGATTCTGTGTTGCAAATGAACAAGAAGACCCGCATGCCATTCCAGCCATGACAGGATAGAGAGCATGGCAGCAACAACAATAACAACAACAACAACAACAACAACAACAACAGCAACAGCAACAGCAATAGCAAAAGCAGCAGCAGCAGCAACGAAACTCTCGCGTTCCGAAGTTTTTCTAATAACCAGCCACGGCATCATCAACGGGCTTTCTAATGAGCAGGAGCATGTGTATGTGTGTGTGCGTGTGTGTGAGAGTATGTGTGTGGAAATGGAGAAGAATCCGCAGTTTGCATGCGAACAGTCGCGGTGGAATTCTCGTAGAATTCCAAAATTGGAATTTTTCCTATTATAATTTTCCAAATTGGAAATTTCAAAATTAGTAATATCCAAATTGGAAGTTGTCAATTTAAAAATTTGAAGAATATAGTGACTTTTTTTTGAAAATTCGACTATATTTACCGAAAAAAATAACGATTTTCGAGAATTCCCCGATATTTCCAAGAAAAAAATTTACGATTTTTGAAAATTCGACTATATTTACCCCAAAAAATAAAAAATAATGATTTTTGGGAATTCCTCGATATTTCCAACAACAAAAAAAATGTACGATTTTTGATAATTCGAAAATATTTCGAAAAAAAGAAAAAGGGAAACGATTTTTTAAAAATTCGACGATATTTCGTTGGCGTCGTAACTGCGGTGGCAGCGAGAAAAGGAGAACCGCGGTGGAGGTGAGACGAAAACGAAAAAGAAAAAAAAAAGATCCGGAGAAAGAGAACGGTGGCTGGCAGGCAAGCAGGCGGTAGGTAGATAGGTAGCGATAGGTAGGTAGGTAGGTAGGTAGGTAGGTAGGTAGGTATAGGTAGCCGTAGGTAGGAGAGTTTGTTGCACGCTCGTAAGTTACAATAGACGTGAAATGAAGTTAGTAATATCGCGGTTTACACGGCGGAGGTGGGATCGGCAAAAGCTACTTGGATCGCGGACCGATACTTTCGACGACAGTAACAACGAAGACGCCATGACGCGATCATCTTTATCATCGCCGTCACCGTCAAGCCTGTGTTCGGTTCTCGGTCTGTTTACGATCCTATCCGCCGCTCTTCTACTCGCACGTAAGTCTGACCCATTTTCTCATTCGCGTCTTTTACCACTGGGAGGGACACTGGACAGTCGATTCTCACCCCCTCGAGGGGGTGACTGGACGCAGGGATTTTGATCGATCCATCGGGGTGGGATCCTACGAAAAATGCCGTTTTGTCTCTTTCAAAATTTCTAACGTCCCGACGAATTTTGATAAAAAGTTGAAATTTGCAGAGATTAGAGTAGAGATCCCAGGCTTCAAAATGAGATAAAGCGGAGGTTTCTGGGATTTTTTGTTCCAGAGTTATGATTTTTTGAAGATCAAGGCGAAAAATGTGCGATTTGAAGTTAATAAGAAATTTGAAACGCGCTTTTCTCTCTTTAAAAATTTGTAGCTTCGAAATGAAATTTTTCGGGAATTTGGAATTTTTAGGGATAAAAGTAGAGATCCCAAGCTTCAAAATGAGATAAAGCGGAGGTTTCTAGGATTTTTTGTTCCAAAGTTATGAATTTTTGAAGATCGAGGTGAAAAATGTGCGATTTGAAGTTAATAAGAAATTTGAAACGCGCTTTTCTCTCTTTAAAAATTTCTAGCTTCGGAATGAAATTTTTCGGGAATTTGAAATTTTTAGGGATAAAAGTAGAGATCTCAAGCTTCGAAATGAGATAAAGCGGAGACCTCTAGGATTTTTTGTTCCAAAGTTATGAATTTTCAAACGTTGGGCTGGAAAATTAGCGATTCGAAATTAAGAAAAAAAATTTGAAATAGATATTTCGCATTTGGAAATTTCTAAGAACGGAACGAATTTTGATAGGAACTTGAAATTTATAGGGATAAAAGTAGACACTTCAAGCTTTCGAATAAATCAAAATGGAAGGTTCTACGATTTTTTGTTCCAAAGTTATGAATTTTGAAAAATGAAGAGGAAGGTGGTCTTACTCCAAAATAATTTAAAAAAAAATTTACATTTCGTGTCGTAAAAATTACCATTGCATGGGAATTTTTTTTTAAGCGAAGGAAAATTAGAGATTATTATTATTATTATTATTATTATTATTATTAGCATTATTATTAATATTATTATTATCATTATCATTATTATTATTATTACATATTATCATTATTATCATTATTATTATTATTATTATTACAATTATTACTACCACTACTATTACTATTATTGTTATTATTAATATTAGTAGTAGTAGTGTTAGTATTAATATTTGATAGTTTGTGAAATTATTCCGGAAAAACATTGAAAAAGAAAAATGAAGGGAAATGATTCGTTCGCGGAAAGTAATGGGTCCGTTTATCGGTAAATATTCGAGCCGTTGCCTCCTCCCGGCCTATAGGTATCACGTACGGAGATATATATATTACAGGTGCACCTTTCTTTAGAAAGTGCTTCATTTCTCTTTCAAACGACACTCGTGATCGCAGGCGGATTTTAAAATTCCGATTTTTCATCGTCTTTTATTTTTTATCTCCCTTGCCTCCTCTCTTCCGTTTTCCTTTATGATCTCGTGTCGGACGCATTCTCGCGGAGAAAAGCGGAGATCGGAGCCCGTCACGTAACGATTTCCCGCGGCGGAGGAAATTTTCCCCGCCAGAATCGATCCGAAAATTATTCCGATAATTATTAAAAATCGTTAATTAACTTTTCGAGGGGAACAAAAAAAAAACCAGAGTCATTTTCGTGTTTCGAAATATGGGAAATTTCCGGTTCGAAAATTCGTATCTTCGAGGGAAAAAATCGTAGACACTTCCGCGATAGCTCATTTCAAAGCCTGAAATCTCTACTTTTATTCCTGTAAATTTCGACTTCCCCGAAAAATTCGTCACTAAGTAACGAATTTCCAAATTGTAGAAAAAAAATTCGACTCTAAGATTTCTGAATTTTTCCATGAATCTTTGAAAATTTGTAACTTTGGAAAAAAAAGTCGCAGGGACTTCCACTTTGGCTCATTTCAAAGCCTGAAATGTCTACTTTTATTCCTGTAAATTTCGACTTCCCCGAAAAATTCGTCACTAAGTAACGAATTTCCAAATTGTAGGAAAAAAATTCAACTCTAAGATTTCTGAATTTTTCCATGAATCTTTGAAAATTTGTAACTTTGGAAAAAAAAATCGCAGAATCTTCCACTTTGGCTCATTTCAAAGCCTGAAATGTCTACTTTTATTCCTGTAAATTTCGACTTTCCCGAAAAATTCGTCACTAAGTAACGAATTTCCAAATTGTAGGAAAAAAATTCAACTCTAAGATTTCTGAACTTTTCTATGAATCTTTAAAAATTTGTAACTTTGGAAAAAAAAATCGTAGAATCTTCCACTTTGGCTCATTTCGAAGCCTGGGATCTCTACTTTTCCCCAGAAAAATGTCAACCTCCCATTAAAATTTCACGGAAACTTACCGGGTCCCAAATGTGGAAAAAAAAAATTGTCGTGCGTTTTGGTCGTTTGGAAAAAAATGGATTAAAAAAAAGAAAAATATGTATAAATTTTTTTTTTCTCCGTACATACACGCTGGCATATATAATGTGCGTACACGAATGCGTAATCAGCTATTCTAAATAAGAGTGCGATATCTCTCCAGTCGATCGCGTCGGTAGATGAGACGTTACGTTGATTATTACGACATAATCTTTCTTTCTTCCTCTCTTTCTCTTTTTTTTTTCTCTCGTTCTCTTTCTCTTCCTCTCACGGAAACATATGTATATATATATTATATATATATATATACACTTTCATTATGCTCCTCGAAATTTCAAGACTCACCAATTACGGTGTCGAGCCTTCCGCTTTCTCCTCCGCTTGAAAATGTCAGAGGTCCACTCGAAAAATCTCACTTTTCTTCTTCCGTCGTTAAAAAAAAATCAAGAAATCGATCGATTATTATTCAAAATTATTCATCCGGTCATACCCTCAATCGGTCCAGTATTAGGCAATCCGGAACATTTGCATCCCCCCCTCGTCCCCCTCCCCCTATCACCTCCTTCTTTATTATCGATTCCTTATTAATTAATTTAAAAGAGAAATAAAAAAACAATTTCAATATTTTTGCTCGACTTGAATCCGCAAATTTTCGACCCCATTTTTGAAAATTCGTAACTCCGAAAAAAAAAATCGTAGAAACTTCCGCTTTAGCTCATTTCAAAGCCCGAAGTCTCTTCTTTGATTCTTGAAATTTTCAAATTTCTATCGCATCTTGTTACGAAACTACGAATTTTCAATTATCCGAAAATCGCTTTGGAAATTTCTGCTCAATTTCAACTCACAAATATTTCCCTCTCGTCTTCAAAAATTTCTATCTCGGGGAAAAAAAAATCCGAGAAATCTCCACTGCATCTCATTTTCAAGCCTGAAATCTCTACTTTCAAACCTCCAAATTTCAAATTTCTATCATTTTTCATCTCGAAGTAACAATTTTCTAAATCGCTTTGAAATTTTCTGCTTGATTTGAATCCGCAAATTTTCGACTCGATTTTTGAAAATTCGTAACTCCGAAAAAAAAAATCGTAGAAACTTCCGCTTTAGCTCATTTCAAAGCCCGAAGTCTCTTCTTTGATTTCTGAAATTTTCAAATTTCTATCGCATCTTGTTACGAAACTACGAATTTTCAATTATCCGAAAATCGCTTTGGAAATTTCTGCTCAATTTCAACTCACAAATATTTCCCTCTCGTCTTCAAAAATTTCTATCTCAGGGAAAAAAAATCCGAGAAATCTCCACTTTATCTCATTTTCAAGCCTGAAATCTCTACTTTCAAACCTGCAAATTTCAAATTTCTATCATTTTTCATCTCGAAGTTACAATTTTCTAAATCGCTTAGAAATTTTCTGCTTGATTTGAATCCTCAAAATTCTCCCTTTTATCTTCAAAAATTTCTATCTCGGGGAAAAAAAATCCGAGAAATCTCCACTTTATCTCATATTGAAGCCCGTGATGTCTACTTTCTACCCTAAAAATTGGAACCCCTCAGGTAAATTGCCCTTGAAGTTACCGCCTCGGACCTGTGCTGGAATGTTGCCGACAAGCGGTTGCAAGGGTTGTTTCTTGTTTCGGGGTAGAAATTGGAATGGTCGGAGGAACGTGTAGGTAAAGGGTGTTTATCGTAGGAAGAAATGCCCGTTAATCGAATAGAAAAATAGGGGAGGTTTCGGGGAACGAGCCGGAGTGGCCGTAGTCTGACCTGTCTGACTACTATGTACCGAATCCACTAACGCTATCCGTCCTCTTTCTATTTACTCGAAAACCCAATTAAAGCTGGGAACGTGACGATCCGTGTTTCGGCTACTCCCTTGTCCACTTTAACGTGTCTCTGAACAAGAGAGGATACAACACAGGATTGCGTGTTGTATCCGCTAATGTTACCTGCTAACTTGTTAAACTAATTTCTTTGGATTTTTGGCTTCCCGGCGAAAGAAAGCTCGACTTTGAAAATTCGTAGCTCCGAAACGAAAAGTAGGATCCGCCTGGATTTTGGCTGATTTTGAAGCTCTGGATCTCTACTTTGATCCGTGAAAATTTCAATATCGTGGAAAAATTGGTCCTCGAGTTATGAATTTTTTAAGAAAAAGGGAGTTTTTGAAAGGATAGAAGTGAAATTTTTGTTCACCTTGGTTTTGAAAATTTGTATCTCTGGAATGGAGGGTCGTAGAAAATTCTGCTGCATCTCATTCTAAAGCTTGGAATGTCTACTTTTTTCCCTGTAAATTTCAAGTTTCTACAAAAATTCGTCTCAAGGCTAGAAATTTCTAAACAGAGAAATTCGTTTTCAACATTCTTACAAACTCGAAATCCCAAATTTTCCACGTTAATCTTTGAAAAATCATAACTATGGAACCAAAAATCCTAGAAACTCCCACTTTGGCTCATTCGAAAGCCCCAAATATCTACTTTTTTCCCTGTAAATTTCAAATTCCTACAAAAATTCGTCTCAAAGCTAGAAATTTCTAAACAGAGAAATTCGTTTTTCAACATTCTTACAAACTCGAAATCCCAAATTTTCCACGTTAATCTTTGAAAAATCATAACTCTGGAACCAAAAATCCTAGAAACCTCCAGTTTGGCTCATTCGAAGGCCCGAAACGTCTACTTTCGTCCCCCCAAATTTCAACGTCCCAAAAAAATTCGCCCCAATCTGGCGAATTTCCAAAAAACGAGTTTTCAAAATTGCGAATAAATCCAACGAAACTTCGCCATTCGTCCTCGTTCATCATCTCGACCGGGGACAAATAACAAAAAAAAAAAAGTCCCACCTCCCCGATGGTACACCGGTACATCGAAGCACCTAACTTCGGAAAATATTGTCTCGAGCCTCGGAACGATCGTGGGAGGATTAATGAGTGGAGGGGCTTTAAAGAAGAAGAAAAAAATGAAAGAAGAGGAAGAAGAAGAAGAAGAAAACGAGGGCGAAAAAAAAAGTTGGAAGGAAATAAATCTAAAAATCCATAAGTTATACAGCCGGTGGCATTTTTCGTGCGTTTCTGGATGGAAAACGATTCTAATTGATCGACTCTGCGGCTTAATAAATCCCCGGGATCTAACGAACGCCTTCGTTAGATCGACGAGGATCGAAAAATCGCTCGAGCCCGAAAGAGACGCGGAAACGTACATCTGTAAGTTGTCAAGTCCGATGCTAACGAGATCTCGATCGGATGGGACGGGACGGGACGGGACGGGACGAGATGGGACGGTACGGGAGACTCGTTAAAATAAATCTCAATCCTCGTGGTTCATTAATCGGGCACGTCCTGGGGCCCAAGAAGGCAACTAGAGTCGCCGAGGCTAATTGTGGGTCTAACGGTAGAGGCCCATTTACTCCGTGGATGGAGAAAAAGCGCAGGATGGACGCGAGTTCGTCAATCTCGTGCCCATATGGGCGCAGTTGCGGGCACGTATGCTAAACCAGGCTCTCCTACGTGGAAGAGGAGAGAAACGCGTTCCTCTCTCGATTCTCGTGTTACAATGCTCGGTCGGATCGCATGTAGGACACATCGCCGATCCTCCGTGGCACGAGACCGTGGAATTCGAGCCATTCCTTCTCATTAGAATTGATGCATCCCGACTCGAGTCGATTCGAGTCGATTCGAGTCGACTCGAGTCGACTCGACGTCCTTCCATGTGTGCATCCAAGAGCCGCCAAGAATCGATGCTAATGCCGCCTAATCTCGTTTGCATTTAACGTGTACAGTTATAGTTATGCATCGCGCCGAACCATCGAAGAAGCGACCGACCTGGGGCCCATCCTCGTCCCCCGGGAAGCCCATCCCAGGAGGAGATTGGATTAATTCGGATTTTTTTTTTTTGTTCTCCTTCTTGAGGCAAGAATTTTCGAACCGATTTGAAAATTCCCAGCGTCCAGGGGGATCGGGATGGAATTTTGAAATTTTCAGGGTACAAAGTAGACATTCCAAGCTTTCGAATGAGATACAGTAGAGGTTTCTAGGATTTTTCGTTCCAAAGTTATGAATTTTCAAAGTGAAACTGGAAAATCTGTGATTTGAAATTAATAAGAAATTTGAAACGCGTATTTCTGTCTTTAAAAATTTCTAGCTTCGAAATGAATTTTTTTTGGAATTTGAAATTTATAGGATTTGAAGTTTACGTTCCAAGCTTTCGAATGAGATATAGTAGAGGTTTCTAGGATTTTTGGTTCCAAAGTTATGAATTTTTAAAGTGAAATTGGAAAATCTGTGATTTGAAATTATTAAGAAATTTGGAACGCGTATTTCTCTCTTTAAAAATTTCTAGCTTCGAAATGAATTTT
Organism: Gasteruption jaculator; assembly: GCA_949825005.1. Lineage (NCBI taxonomy): Eukaryota > Metazoa > Arthropoda > Insecta > Hymenoptera > Gasteruptiidae > Gasteruption > Gasteruption jaculator. The sequence continues at coordinate 10,646,835 of OX463772.1, read as the reverse complement.
TTTTGGAATTTGGAATTTGTAGGAATTGAAGTTTACGTTCCAAGCTTTCGAATGAGATATAGTAGAAGTCCCTAGGATTTTTTGTTCCAAATTTATAAATTTTCAAAGTGAAACTGGAAAATCTGTGATTTGAAATTAATAAGAAATTTGAAACGCGTATTTCTGTCTTTAAAAATTTCTAGCTTCGAAATGAATTTTTTTTGGAATTTGGAATTTATAGGATTTGAAGTTTACGTTCCAAGCTTTCGAATGAGATGTAGTAGAAGTCCCTAGGATTTTTCGTTCCAAAGTTATGAATTTTCAAAGCGAAGCTGAAAATTCTGCGATTCGAAATTAACCCGAAAATTCGAATTAAAATCTATCCCTCTTCAAAAATTTCTAACTTCGCGATGAATTTTTTTCGAAAATTGAAATTTATAGGGATAAAAGTAGACATTCCGAGCTTTCGAATGAGATATAGTGGAACTTGCTCGGAATTTTCGTTCCGAAGTAATAAATTCGCAAAGACGAAGTTGGGAAACGTGCGATTCGAAATTAATAAGGAATTTGAGAAATATTCTTTGCCATTCGGAAAAATTCGTAAGTTTAAAAGGAATTTCGGTGAAAGCTTGAAATTTATCGGGATTAAAGTAGACACTCCGAGCTTCGGAGTAAGCGATGGCAGAAGTTTCTTCGATTTTTCGCAGGAGAGTTATGAATTTCCGAAGTTCGGGCTCCCCCCTCCCTCACCCCTCGGTTGTGGAAATTGGAATTACGTAGGAAATTCCAAAGTAACCCATTTTTCAGTGGAAACTTCCAACTTTAAGGAACATTTATATGGAAATCGGAAACGCTGCTCATACACTATGAGATATACTAATTATGACCTGGAATGCACGTAGGAAAGTCTGAAGAGAGCGTGCGAGTAATCTTAATCTCCTTTTTTTGCACGTTATCTCTCTCTCTCTCTCTCCCTTTCTCTCTCGCTCTTGTTTTACGCTTTAGCGTAAATTTATATCTTAACTAGACCTTAACCCTGAAATCCCGACTGTGCGTCGAAATAATCTCATATCCTGCATGAATATCTAAAACCCCTCCTTACCCGGCTACGAGAGCGATACAGGTACTCCCATCCTGTAAAATTATTATCGAACGAAAGATTCGTTCACGTGAGACAGTTTTAAGCAGAGCGTAAAAAACCGTTCGACGTTCCTTCTTGCCTTGGATCTTTGATGAACTCCTTCTCAATTTAATAAAAAAAAAAAGAAAGGGAAAAATTTGCAGATGAAAATTGTTCTGTCCGTATTTGAAAATTTCTAACGTCGGGAATAATTTTTATTGAAATTTGAAATTTACGGGGATAAAAGTAGAATTTACGAGCTTTCGAATGAGCTAAAGCGGAAGCTTTTATCTTTTTTCTAACCAAAGTTACGAATTTTTAAAGTTTGGTATCTAAAATTTCGATTTTGTGATTGACAAAATTTTAGTTTCGTTGTTTGGAAATTTGTAACGTCGGAAATAATTTTTATCGAAATTTGAAATTTATGGGGATAAAAGTAGAATTTACGAGCTTTCGAATGAGCTAAGGCGGAAGCTTTTATAATTTTTCTAACCAAAGTTACGAATTTTTAAAGTTCGGTATCTAAAATTTCGATTTTGTGATTGACAAAATTTTGGTTTCGTTGTTTGGAAATTTGTAACGTCGGAAATAATTTTTCTGGAAATTTGAAATTTCTGGGGATAAAAGTAGAATTCATGAGCTTTCGATTGAGCTAAAGTGGAAGCTTTTATCTTTTTTCTAACCAAAGCTACGAATTTCTAAAGTTCGGTATCTAAAATTTCGATTTTATAATCAGAAAAAAATTTCTTTCCTCATTCAAAAATTCGTATCTTTGGAAATAATTGTTACAGAAATTTGAAATTTATAGGAGTAAAAGTGCAATTTCCAAGCTTTCGAATGAGCTTAAGTAGACCTTTCTACCATTTTTTCCGAAGTTACGAATTTTCCAAGTCGGCGTTCGACCGAGAGCCATCGTTCCACCCTTTGTCTTACCCTCGGAAAATTCCGATTTCACATTTCAGAGCCTTGCAACGCGGCCTACTATGGCAAACTTATCGGCAAACTGTCTCAACTGCATCACGGTGTGAGCGGCGAAGTTTATGCAGTCGACGGAAGGACCCTTTTCATCAAAGACTTTACCTACGACGGAGAAGCTCCCGGTAAGTGCAGCGAAATTCCTCGGTCCGGCATCCGCCGTATATTTATTAATTCAAAATCGATAAACAAAAAGTAAAAAAATTAATTATTACTAAAAAAAAAAAAGCTCCGCTAATTAACGATTAACGTCCCTAGCCGCCTACTTCTACGTGGGAAGCTCGAAAAACCCTAACGGGAATGGGATTCGTATCCGAGACGAACGTGGGACGTGAGTAGACCCGGTCAAGTACTGGTACCTCTGGTGTCCCGACGGTCCCAATTTTTTAAATACATTTTTTTTTTCTTTCCAGGACCAATCTCCTCAAACGTTACCGCAAGAAGGACATCACTTTGACTCTGCCGGAAGGCAAGACCCTGAATAACATCAAGTGGTTCTCGGTCTGGTGCGACGAATTTTCGGTGAGTCTTGTTTTTTTTTTGCCGATTTTGGGACGTCCCAAAAAAAAAAAGATAAGAACCCCGGGACGACGGGTGTTTGGCGCCGGTATGAATCGTTCTGTACGACACCAAGGTGGTGCCAGCGGCGCTTGGCCGATAATTTTGGGATGGCACCAACGTGGTGCCACCGGGACGGCGCAGTGTTAACGTTATCGCCTTAAAAAATCTGCATATAAAATCGGTTTCCCAATTGGACGATTATCCGGCACTCGGGCCACTTCGTTGCAGCAGCAATTGCCATTCCTGCTGCAACCACTCCTAACAGCACCGGGTGGTATCGGCGGATCTATTATATTTTTTGCCTGCACGGTTTGGTGTTCTGTGTGTTTGCCTTGTTTTTCAGAGACTTAGACTCCGAGGCTAGAATGCAACCACTCGCATGCTATAGCCGCTATACAAACACACTTCTTGCCATTATTCCCGCGCCGTGCGATAGGTAGCCGGTGTAGGTACGAGCGTGAAAGTTGTTTTGCAAGGAAATGCCACCGTTCTTATTCCGAGTCCGTATTGCGAATATACGTATGCATGCATGCGCCGCCTTGCCAGCTGCAGCGACATAATTGCAGGCCACCTCCAAGGTCGAATCGAGGGACGACCGGTCCCCGAATTAACGCGGTTCGGGGTTCGCCCAGACTTCGGCCATACTCATGAGAAGCCTCTTGTCCGCTTGCAGGTCAACTTCGGGGATGTCAAGATTCCACGAGGTTTCGACTACCCGCGACCGCAGAAGCTGGCGACCCTCAACGGAATTCACGGCGTTAGTTCCGAACCCGTGGTGATCGTGGACGCTCAGACCCTGCTCGTGCCAGGATTCAGCTACGATGGAGAAGCACCCGGTAGGTTTTGGGGTCCTTGGGTCTCTTTGACCTTGAAACGACGATCCGTTATTGTCCTTCAATCAAGAATTCTTCGATTTATTGTCCTTCGATCCATGGTCCTTTGACCTATTGACCTTCAGTCAATGATCCTTAGTCCCAGAATCCTTCAAACAATGATCCTTGGATCCGTTATTGTCCTTCAATCAAGGATCTTTGGATTTATTGTCCTTCGACCCATGGTCCTTTGACCTATTGACCTTCAGCCAATGATCCTGTGACCTCTTGACCTTCAGCCAATGATCCTTTGACCTCTGGACCTTCAGTAAGTGATCCTTTGACCCATTGTCCTTCAAACAATGATCCTTCGACCAACTATTGTCCTTCGATCAAGGATCTTTCAATAAATTGTCCTTCGATCCACGATCCTGTGACCTGTTGACCTTCAATCAATGATCCTTTGGCCCATTATCCTTCAACTACTAATCCTTGGACGTCCTTTCGCAGATGCCAAATTCTGGGTAGGAGCGGGACCCTCGCCTTCGCCTCAAGGCATCCGCATACCGGACGAAAATGGCAAAGAAACGCCCCTGCGTCGCTACGATCGCAAAACGATCGTCCTGACCTTGCCCGGAGACCTGACGGTGCACCAATTGGGCCACTTCGGGGTCTGGTGCGAGGCCTTCGCCGTCGACTTCGCTCACATCGACATCCCGCAGACCCTCAACGTTCCGCCATCGCTCAAAATGCTGGGAGTATCGCCTCAGGTAAGAAGAAGCTTCACCTTCCCTCCGCTAGGTGCGCCGCTACGAGTATCGATGGTCTTCGTCGCGCTCGAAATTGCTTCCGGTTCGATTCCACTCGCGGGGGACTCGTTCCCTCCACGAGAGTCCAGCGACGAATGAGCTCCGCTCCCGGAAGCGCCTGCGCTTATATAACCCACGTGACCGCTCGCCCCCACTCTTCCTTGCTCTCAGCTTCTCTCTCTCTCGCTCTTACGATATTTGGTAACATGTTCTGTCTCTGTCCTTGTGTTGCAGAATCTGCGCGGAGGGCAGGGACAGGATTATGTAGAAGCCCCGGCTCCGAAACAGCCCGCGCAGGCGCAGGCCCAAGCTCAGACCCAGTTCCAGTACCGTCCCACCACTTACCGGCCGATCTTGCGCCGGGACGACCACGAACTGGTACAGGTGGTCCAGTCCATCGACTACAAGCTGACCAGGCCGCAGGTCGACTCGGGATCGGCCGATTTCGGTCAAGTCCAGTCCGCCAACAGACGCAGCGACGCCGGTTCCATCGACGACCGAAACTCGCCGATCTTTTCCCACCGTGACCCGAATCGGCATTTCTCCGGGCCGTCGGCCCCGGCTTCCCACGCGAGACTCCTCCGGTATCAGGGCGGTGACCGGAAAGTCGACTCCTTTATTCGTTACTAAACTTCCCACCGGCTCCATTGGCGTCGCTACTGGCGAGGAGGCCGATTTTCACCACGTGACCGGTATCTCCGGAACGGAGGATTTCCGAAATTCGTAATTGGGGGCATAACTCGAGGGGGGTTGGGTTTACGGGGAAACCTTATGGGACCTTTTTTGTCAGAAAAGGGGGGATCTTGAAAAAAGCATTCTTGCCATTTTTTCGAAAAGTGCCGATTTATCGAGATACTCGCGCGTTTCCTTCGTCAATAGCGACGATCTTCTCTTTTCCGAAAATCTCGAGACACCTTATCGTCATTGTTATCAAAATCCAAAAAAAAAAGAAAAACAAAACGATCTTCAAATTGTCTCCTCGTCCTAATTTATTTATTTAATTCCGATCGATCACGTCGAGACTTAGCTTTACGGCAGAGACCTGCAGCGGAGATATATATATATATATTTTTTATAAACATATACCTTTTTATTTTTTATTTTGCCGAATATGTGTATATTTTTTTACGTCGCACCTTGTAATTTTTTTTTTTTCGTTTACAAGACGAGAATAATAAACGCTATGTGACATAGTAAAAATCACCGATTTGTTGCATTCCACCCGAAATCCGGATCACCACCTTTCTCTCGTGAAAAAAAAATGAGAGACTCCTTTCTTCTTTTTCCTTCCAGTCCAAACTCAACTGCGAGGTGCTGGAGGACAATCTGGCCTTCGAGGTCCGCTGGGCCGTGGCCGGCGACAGTATCGTGGTCCAACTGGTCGGCAAATTAGGTAAAACTCCCCAAAACCGGCGCTCTCGCCACCCCTGGAGTCTCCAGAGCCCGGGTCTTGACGCAATTCTGTTGCTTCCAGAGTCTGGAGAATACATGAGCTTCGGACTGTCCCCGGACACGTCCAAGAGCGCGATGGTCGGTGGGGACGTGGTCGTGGCTTGGATCGACAAGCAGACGTTGCAGGGCTACGCCGTGGACTACTTCCTGGACGCGAAGTCCCAGTGTTCCGGTGGACGAGGCAGTTGCCCGGACGAGAGGATAAAGGTAGATCCACCTCGGCCCTCCAGAACTTGACCCCCTTCCAACTCAAAACCTGTCCCTTTGCAGGAAAACACCAACTCCGTGCGGCTGCTGAACGCCGCCATGGTCAACGGCTACAGCATCGTCACCTACCAGAGGCCCCTGCGGGCCAGCGACGAGTTGGATCTGCCCATTTACACCAACGCCTCGCAAGCCATCATCTGGGCCATCGGGCCTCTCAACGAGCGCCAGGAGGTCAGCTTCCACAGCTCTTACCTCAAGACCAACCGGATCTTCGAATTCGGCAGGCCCCCGGTCTGGAACTGCCCCATGCCCGATCAGGAGCAGCCCCAGGCTCAGGCTCAGGCCGTGTTCGACAAGGAACCGGTGCAGCAGACCCACGCCGTGACCACTAGGAGACCCTCGCAGAGGCCCCCGGCCACTCCAGCGCCCGCCCCGAAGACCGGAGCCTGGGACATTCCGCCCATTCAATGCGACGAGCCGGAAGACGGGGTCTTCTACGCCCAGATGGGCCCCACCGGGGGCAAGCACGGATACCCCGCCATCACTGGTGATTGATAAGAGAAATTATTGTATAGCGACTTCCGGTATAACCCTGGCTTGTATCGGGGGGGCCAATTTCGTCCAGTGCCCGATTTCAATATTCATGAGCGACTCTGGGTATTGATGATTCCAGGTCACGTGGGCTGGGGCATCTCCTGGTACATCAACGGCCTGCTGATCCCGGAGATCCACGTGGTCCGGGGCAAGAAGTACTCCTTCGTGGTCGAGGGCGGCATGAACCCGGACACTCCCGCGCGGTACCATCCTTTCTACATCACCGACGACCCGGTCGGGGGTTACCTCCACAAGACGCCCGAGGAGAAATCCGTAAGTGCCCTTGGATCTTCCCCTCCCGGTGACCCCGTAGACTGATTCTCGCGTTTGGGTTTGAGCAGAAGGTAAAGATCTTCGCCGGGGTGCGGCGCCAAAGGGGACAAGTGCGTCCCACCGGGGTGGGTCGTCTCTGCAACTGGGTGCCCGATCAGAACCAGCCACTGGCCGATGAGTTCTCCTCCTTCGGGGCCTACCAGAGGACGCTGACGCTGGAGTGCGATCCCGGCGAGCCTGGAATCGTCGAGTGGACCCCGGACGCCGCCACTCCCGATACGGTTTACTACCAGGTAGAGCGATAATTGTGGCCGGGGGACGTCCGGAGACTTCTGGAAAACGTTGAATTAACGTCTCGTGTCCCGCAGTGTTTCACTCACCGCTACCTGGGCTGGAAGATCCACGTGCACGACTCCTGCGACGCCTCCGCCGCGGCCAGCGAAATTCGCGAGGTCTACGCGTCCCGGCCCGAGGACCAGTCCGAGCCCGAGGCAGCCGGCAGCGTGTTAGCGCCCAGTAAGGTAACAGTCCCATCACCGTCCCCCGATTATCATCACCATCATCAGCCTCCACAGCTTCACCGTCATCCCGGCCAGATGGCGCTGGCCGAGCGGGATAACTACTACTACCGCTACCAGTCGCAGCAGCAGCAACAGCCTCAGCAGCAGCACTCGTTCGTGGACTATAGTCCCAAGGTCATCCGCTACGCGGCGTCGGGCGCGCATCTCAAGAAACCTAATCCACTAACAGCCATTCCATTGCAACCATTCCATCATGCTTACCCCCACCACCGCTTGCCGACGTCGTCGTCGTCGTCGTTCCTGGAGGGCCCGGAGTTCCAGCAGTTCCATCATCAGCCGCCTCAGTACCATCAGTACCATCACCATCATCACCCTCATGCCCATCATCTCGACCCGTACCAGCCGCGGGAGGAGTCGCTTCTGGGCCAGGACCCGGGTGTGATTAACAATAACAACAATAACCATAACAGCAACGGGCCCGCGGGCATAGTAACCGATCCGATTCACGACTCTCTTGCAGATCCCCGCGGTCACGCTTCTCAGCAGTCAGTAAAGTACAGCTTCCCTCCGTTTTTCCCGAACGCGCTGAAACCCGTCACCACCGGTCCCTTTTACCACCAGCAGCCCTCCGGCAAAACGCAGCTGATGCTCGTGCGCCGGCCCGTCTACCCGAGGCGCCCGCCCTCAGCGCCCTCCTCGCCACCGATCTTCATGGAACGCAAGAAATCCGTCCTCTACCCCAAGACCCGCTACCCGGAGGTCGTTCCGCCCAAGCAGGTCATCACCAAGCTGACCAAGTTCCAGCCGGCCGCCTCGGAGGCCTCCCCGTTCGACCAGAGCCTGAAACCGGCCAGGAACACCGGCTTCGATCCGGACTCCATCGTCATCGAGGGCGGGTTCAAGCCGATCATCCGCAACCAGGTCTACGAGAGCGGAGAGGAGCAGCATCATCCGATGGCCCCGGAAGCCCAGGAACGGAAGCAGGAGGAAGGCCCGGCGGACCAGGAAGAGGAGGAAGGCTTCGAACCGATGTTCCAACCCTCGCCGATCTTCGGCGAGAAGACCCGCAAGCGGAAGAAGAACAAGTTCGCGATGGAAGGCCTCGACGACATGGAGATGGCCGCGGCTAGGTACCTGCCCCCGAGGATGAAGGACCACCCGGGGGTGTCCGCCCTGGTGGCCTTCGACGGCCGGCCGATCGACGACCCCAACCTGCCACGGTCGATCCTCGCCCTGGAGAGGAAGCAGCAGGAGCAGGAGCAAGAGGGAGGAAAGAACAGGAGGCTCCCGTCGGAGCTCCTGAGCAGGATGCCCCAGTTCGGGAAGTTCCTCGGGGAGCTGCCGCCCTCGCTGGGACCCGGGGAGATCTCAGCAGGGAGTCGCCGGTCGGTCGGCAGCAGCAGCAGCACGAAGCTGAGTTCCGTGGAGAGGAAGAAAAGATCGGAAACCGGGGCGGAGAGTACCCCGAAACCGAGTTCGTCGATCGAATGGGATGAAAACATCGGTACCCTGGCGAGCGCCGGCGAGACGATCCTCGTGAACCTGCAGTACGTCGTCCTCACGATTATTCTGTATTACACGATTTAGGTTTCAAGAGTTGCGTCATTTTCGGTAGCGATGGAGTGAAAAAAGGAGAAGGATCTGCTTGGGAGGATTTGAATTCGCGCGGGGTTTCTCCCACCCTTTCGGAATTGGTCGAGTAGGTTCCTGATTCGATCCTATCCGACCTTTTAATTGGACGAGTAGGTTGTTGCTTATCTGATAAAGTAGGTAACTGGTCGAGTCGGTTCCTAATTGGCCAGATAGGTTCCTGCTTGACCGGTCGAATAGGACCCTACCCGTTCAATTGGACGAGTAGGTTGCTGCTCATCGGATAAAGTAGGTAACTGGTCGAGTCGGTTCCTAATTGGCCAGATAGGTTCCTGCTTGACCGGTCGAATAGGACCCTACCCGTTCAATTGGACGAGTAGGTTCCTACTGAATTGGTAAAATAGGTAAACCGGTCGAGTCGGTTCCTGATTGGTCAGATAGGATTCTTCTCGATCGACCCGCGGGAAATTTGAATCTCCAGATTTGGAATTTTTAAAAAAAGAGAAAAAATCGAGCCAACGGAATAGTAAAAAAAAAATTATAAGGAGGGACGTACTTCCTGCAGCGCAAAATTTTCAAAATACTCCAATTTCGACGTAAAAAAAAATAATAAAATGCGCGAGTAGAGAAATTCAACTAGTAACTTCCCATTTCCGGGGATATTCTATCGAGGGAACGTTGTTAAGTTATTACTGCTATAGCGAATGTACATAAATTAAATTAATATTGTTAGTTAAAATCCCGAAGCTATCATATCATACTATATATATATACATACAATACAATTCAATTTTTTCTAACTAATTCGGTGTCTATTATTTACATAAGTTCCTTCCCGAATTAAAAAAAATTCGAAGGCGACAAAGGAGAACATTTTTTTGGCGCAGTAGAGATTTTTTTTTATTCATTTCTTATTAATATTATTACTGTTATTTTATTATTATCATTATCATTATTATTATCTATAGTAAAAAGAAGGGAAAAAAACGTTACAAAAGGAAAAAACGAAGCTTTCTAGCTACTGTACATGGAAACGATCTTTTTTTTTCCTGAAAATCTCACGATGCTAAAATATTCCGAGACACCCGGTATGTGAAAGTGCATCTACAGTGGATGTACCCTCATATAAGGGGTGTTCCTTTTCAAAGAAATTTTGATTTTTAAAAAGACTGCATTTCCTCAGTCCAAAAAAATTTCAACCGTTCGATTTTCAAAAAAAAAAAAGGTCGTTTGGGATTTAATCCCGTTTTTTCTTTTTTCAATTTTTCCGGGCAGTGTGAGAACAGCAAAATTGTCCCTCGCCAAAAATGGGATGAATTTTTCAAATCATTAAGTCCCGCTTCGAGTAAAAAAATTTTTGCAAATTTTCGGAAAATGACATTTTTCTTGAAAATTCTTTCTTTTTCTCCTCGATTTTCTGCTGATGTCGAGGATTCAACGATTCTTCGTCGCATTTCTCAATTTTCCTTTTTTTTTTGTTAAACACCCGTTTTTTGTGAATGGACAAAAAAAAACGCTGAATCCCCTTTTATGGTAAAACGTAGGAAAAACAAGTTCTCAATAATAAAAAGTCCGAATATCACCATAGAAAAAAATCGTGAAGTTGCGATGCCGGGTAAAAAAAAAAGTTCGTCGACTAAGCAAAAAAAAAACTTGTTCTATAAAATTCGCCAAAAAGAGAAACAAAACAAAGTCGCAGAAACGTGAGTTTTCCACAAAAAAAAAAAAGTAGACGGTTTCCGCTTTCGTAAAAAAATTTACAAGTCGTGAAAAGAAAATTTCAAAACACCGAGAAATGCCGCAAAAAGGTACTCGTGACAATTTTCTCCCTGTCAATTAAGAATTTTTCCAGGATCTCTTAATTACAGGCGCTGGACAATTGAATCTCCGATTTCTGGTCCAAAATAACGAAGAAATTTTTTTTTTTTACAGAAATTCCCGATGGAACGATCCTTTTTCCAGCATTTCCCTTCCCCCCCTCCGCCTCGCGTTTCTTTGACTCGATAAATAAAAACGCCCTATCCTATTAGAATACTGGTTGGTGCCAAACGATCTTGCCGCTGAGGCAACCGGACACCAGGAGGCAGTGCCTCGGCGAGAACTTGGTGCTCACGACAATGTCCGAATGGCTGATGTTCGTCGCCAGCTCGTGCAGCTGCACCGACTGGGTGTCCGGTGGCACGCAATTCGACAGTTCCTGGCACTCGTTGGAGAACGCCAGGAGGCGCACCCCGTAGCCGAAGGGCGAGCAGATGAGCCTCCCGTCCGCGGAGAAGCAGAGTTCCTTGATGTAACCGCTGCCGAGGTTCGGTTCCTCGATGTAATGCGTCAGCCGGGGCACGTTCTGGTGGATCTTGTGGTTCCTGGGGATGGCGTACATGGTTTGCTGACCCTGTCGGCTCTGATTCTGACCCCGAGCTCGCTCGCCGATGATGACGACGGTGTGCGAGGACATGGGGAGGCTCACGTTCGATCCTCTCCCGCTGACGCCGCCACCCTCGTTGTTGTTGTTGTTGTTGTTATTGTTGTTGTTATTATTATTATTATTTATGTTATTGCTCGCGAGGACGTTGTTCCTGAGCTGCCAGTCCCGCCGGTCGTTGTACGGCGGGAAAAAGTCCCGTTCCCGCTCCCGACGGAGCCGAGCCTCCCGGATGGCCACCAGGGCCTCCCAAACGTCGGTGCTGCTGACGTGCAGCTCCACGTTGGCCGTCGAGAAGGTGGCGTTGGCCAGGACGTTGTCCCGGCGCAGGCCGTTCAGCTGCACGCTCTCCGGCTGATTCTGCTCGGCCTCCTGCTGCGGGAACTGCCCCGTGGAGTCGTTCGAGGTGACCTCGACCACCCCCAGGTTGCTCCTGGCGATTTGCCGTTGAAGTTGATGGTGTTGCTGCACCGGCTGCGTCCTGGACCGGTACCGGCTGCCGTTTCGGGAGATCTCCTGCCAGTTGTTGGTCCGGGAAGGACGCGGGGGGTTCACCGAGTCCGTGGTGGCGAAGGACGTCCTGATGTCCGACACCGTTTGCACGATCCTGGCGCGATTCGCGCTGTCGATCACGAAGGACGACGTGATCCCCGACCGGGAGGGCTGCGGTTGCTGAGATTCGTCGAACTCCTCCACCGTTAGCTCCCCGAAGGAGGTGTTTCCGTCCTCGTTCTCCTTCGACGCGTCCACGTGCTCGCGTTCCTGGATGTCGTGGATGCAAGTCCACTGGAATCGAGAGTTACGGGGTAATTACGGGAATTCGTTCCACCAGGGGGAAGTAAATAATTACAATAATTGTAAACGTAACAACGTTCAAATTAATTTATAATTGAAAGAAAAAAAAAACAAAAACTCACTTCGGATTTCTCGCCGTTGCTGACGTTCCTGGACAAGGCGCACCAGCCTTGGGGGTGCACCTGCAGGCTGGAGATGACCTCCGCGTCGTCTCCTACCGGGAAATCCGTGAGGAACTCCACTCGATTGTGCTGCCTGGAGCTGGAGAACAGGTGCGTGAAGCTCGCGGCCACCGGGATCGTCGTCTGCGAGAGTTGCATCAGTCGGTACATGTTCGGCTGCAACGAAACGGAATATTCCAGAGACCCGGAGAATTTTTTTTCGATCTTCCTTCCTTAAAAGGAATAACGTTCACCTTGAATCCCACGAGATCGTTCGACAAAGTGCTGAGTTTCAGGTTGTGTATGACTATGAGGTACCCGGAAGTGGTGCAGATCAGCATCTTGGAGGCGTCGGGGCTCAACCTGGTGCGCATCAAGCCGTTGGTGTGGAACACCCGATTGTACTGAAATCCAGTTTCTGAGAAACTGCAGTTCCCAAATGTTACGTTCGGAGTTTGTCGGAGCGAATAGCGATTTCTTTAGCGACCGAGGGGGTTACCTGTTGATGTCCCAGGTGTAGATGCTCCCGTCGAAGCCACTGGTGAGCAACAAACCGTCTTTGGGACTGTACTCGATGTTCTTCACCCAATTCGAGTGACCCCGGAGCGTTCGTATCCTCTGTTTGAGGTTCCTCGCGTCCCAGAGCGCGACCGTACTGTCGTCCGAGCAGGTGGCGAACATTCGTTGGTCCAGAAACCTGGTATTATTATTATTGTTTGTTTGATATTCGTTTGTTTACATCGTATTTGTTGGAATTGAAGATTCGATCGGAAGTGGGAAAATTTGATTCGTTGGAATTGGGATTTGGGTTAAAGTAGTTTCGGGGAAATATAAAAATGAACCGAACCTGACGCAATTCACACAGTCGTTATGAGCATTATCTATAGCGTGGATCAATTTGCGACAAAGGGGATCGAACATCAAGATGCTCTTCTTCTCGCACGCTGCCAGCAGCAAAGATCTAGGGAGAAAAGTATGAAAAAGGGAATTTTGTTTATTTTATTTGTATTTTAAAGAAATCGTGGTTATAATTGTAGATAATTATGATTATTAATTTCATATTATACTTTCTTAGACTTAAAATAATGTAATAATTCGAAAGTACGTATTAAAGATGTTAACGACTATAATGTTGAATACGTAGTGATGATAATGATAATGATAATAATAATAATAATAATAATAATAATAATAATAATAATAATAATAATGAAAATAAATAAATAAATAAACAAAATCCCAGAATTTACCCGTCGGGAGAATACTCCAAATTGAAGACGCCCCCGTGCATGGCACTGGACAAGTTCTCGCCATGGTCCCAGGAGGTCACCGGTTGAATGGACGAGTAGAGGGTCTTGTAGAACCTGTCGTTGTGTCCCAGGGGGAACCCGATACCCAGCTCGCGCTGCCTCAGCCAGTTTCCGTGGCACGTCTGACGTACCCTTATTTTCGGCATCCTTCTTCCTCTCCTCCCCTCCCCTCTCCTCAGCTCTTCCCTTCCCTTCCTTCCCTTCTTCGCTCACCAGGCGAGGGTCCGCTTACTTCCTCCTCGGGGACAACAATAACATTTGAGGTTAGGTTGCCCTTCCCCGCGGGTGGCCCGAACCCGAGGTCGAAGTCGAAAAACGGGAACACGAGAGCACAGGCGCGAAGGAGCACGATTTCGAGACTACATGGAGCCTCCAGTGCTGGAATCCCGGGTCTTCCTGGAAATCGACGACGATAACGATGAGGTTCAAGGTTCACGCGATCGGGTTAAGTTCACATTCGCTATGTATGTACTTGAACTCCGTGCTTCCCACGGGAACGAGCCGACAGCGGTTCTGGACGACCCCAGTGCGCTCTTTCGGCGGAAAACTCGAACTACGCTGCTTTTTTTCCAAATTTCAAAATGGGGGAGATTAGGTTTCGGAGAATTTGGGAAACTTTGGTTTATAAAATTGAAATGGAATTGAAATTTCAAACGAAAAGGGAATTTTTCGTAATATATAATACAATAATATACGATTTTTGATATATAATTGATAATTGTAAATGTAACAATGTTCAAATTAATTTATAATTGTGAAAAATAAAAATATTCAAGTTTGAGAAAATTTGGGAACCTTTGGTTTATAAAATTGGAATTCAATTGAAATTTGACATAAACAAGATTTTTTTTTACACAGTATAGTTAATACACAATTTTTTTAATACAATTGATAATTGTAAATATAACAATATTCAAATTATTTATTAATATAAAATTTCCCAAACAAATTCTAATAAAATTCAAATTTCAATTTTATTCCATCTGGGGAACTTCCAGCGATCCGATTGGTAGAGCATGAAACTCCGGAATTTGAACTCGAACCAAAGTTGCGCAGAACTCGAAATCGAGTCTACCGCGCAGATGCCGGTAGAAGGCATGAAGAGCGCCTTCTCTCTTCGGAGTTCCGACACTTTTTAGTTTATGATCGAAGCGGAACAAGTTCGAAGGCGGATTGTTGGTTATAATACATAATAAATACACGATTCGCGTTGGAGCGAAGTAAACAATAGACTTGGTGGTTGAAAATACACGCGAACGAGGATGCGTTTTATCTGTTTCTTATTCGTTTTGAGCATCACGGTGATTTTCACCTCGGAGGCGGCGGAATGGAACACGAAGGATTACATGAAACGGGAGCATTCGTTAATCAGGCCTTATCAAGGTTAGGTTGACACTTAATTGCAATATGAATGGGTATTTGTGCGAATGAGTGACAGCGTGGTTGTGTGGAAATGATAATTTATTGACTTCATTTTTGATGATAATTTATGTGTTCCTTTTTCTGCAAGAAAAGTCGCAGTTTAAAAGCAAGAATTGATTTCCTGGGAAAGATGAATTTTCAGAATCGATGAGAAATTTTAAAAAATATATATTATTATTATTATTATTATTATTATTATCATCATTATTATTATTAATATTACTATTATTATTATTAAAATGAAAAAAACTGAATTCCATTGAGGAAAAAAAATGAATAAAATTGAAAGATTCCGAACAACCCCGTTTCGTTCTCAGGTTCCGGAATGATGATTCCATACTGGGACTTCATGGGCAGCACGATGGTAACGAACAATTATATACGAATCACTCCGGACTTGCAAGGTAAAAACGGAGCGTTATGGAATTCCGTGGTAAGAATCTCTAAATTTCAAAATCTTTGTTTAACCAATTCGACGGAAAAGGAACAACCAAAGAATTTTAAGTTCAGCGAACCCAAGATTTTGTTACTCTCAGTATCTACATTTTTAATTCATTTCTGTTCTTTGTCTGGCCTAAAAAAAATCGATCTCCCTTACTAAGAATTAACGGAATTAATTAGATACATGATTTAATGAAATTAATAAATATGTATCCTCCCAGCCGTGCCACGTTAGGAACTGGGAACTCCAAGTACATTTTAAAGTCCACGGGAAGGGCAGGGATTTATACGGGGATGGATTCGCGATCTGGTACGCCAAGGATAAGATGGAATCCGGACCGGTCTTCGGGTACAAGGATTACTTCCAAGGGTTAGGCATTTTCATGGATACCTACAGCAACCACAACGGACCTCACAATGTACGTTACTCATTTCGCCACGAATTGTATAATTATACGATACATAAGTTAGAAATGTGGTGGGTAAAAGAAAAAAATCAAGAAATTGAGGATTTTTCTTATTTTCTACAGCAACATCCATACATCTCGGCGATGATCAATAACGGATCCCTGCATTACGATCACGATCGAGATGGCGTTCCGACTCAACTCGCTGGTTGCGAGGCCAAGTTTCGGAATCTCGAACACGATACTCATATCGCCATTCGATACGAGAGAGATACTTTGACTGGTACGAATTTTTATTCCTAAATTATTGAATTTTTTTTTCGATTGCATCTGATATTTCACGAAATTTAAGGACAATTAAAAATATGAATAACTATTTAAAAATCCAAATTTCCTCTTTTAGTGTCGACAGACATCGCGAACAAAGCAGCCTGGAAAGAATGTTTATCCGTCAAAGGGATTAAGCTTCCGACGGGGTATTATATCGGAATTTCAGCTACGACCGGTGACCTTTCCGATAATCACGATATCTTATCGGTTCGTCTGTTCGAGTTGGATTTGCCGGACGACGTGAGTCTTGGGTCTTTGCACCAAAAAATTGATTATTAATATTTAATATTATAATAAATATTATTACTAGTGGTAAATGATAAATAATAATTTTTTTAATTCAATGAAAATCAATAATAATAATGGAATTGATTTCAGCCGAAAGATCAGGAGGACCGGTCGAACATCCTTCCGTCGGCTGCATTCTTCGAATCCCCCAGGGGTGAGTAATTCGTGTAGAAAAATTTAAAATACATAAAAAAAAATGAAAATTAAAATTCTTTTTCATTTTTCTTTCTTATATTTTCCAGATCACATGGATGATCCAAAACCATCGACTTTAAGTGGTGTGAAAATATTCCTGCTGATGTTGGTGGGAGCTCTGGCGTTGATCGTCTGTGTCGTGATAGGTGTTATGTTTTACCAGAAGCACCAAGAAAATAGCAGAAAACGTTTCTATTGAAGTGAGATAAAAAAAAAGTTACTTTTTCTATTATTATTATTATTATACTTTTCCGATTTAACGAAATTGCAAGCCATACAATTTTTAAAAAAAAATCCAATTTCCACGAGGAAAAGTAGAAACAATAATAATAATAATAATAATAATACGAATGGAATAATAAAAAACAAACGAGCGCCAAAAAGATCAACTATTGGATGCGAATGCAGGAAAATTGTGTTTGTAAATTTTCCAAAGTTTTAACGAAAACAATGACTGAAGGGAACAATTGTGTTGGTTGTTTGAATGTATGTGTGTTGTGTGTGAGTACATCGGTGGGGAATTTTCGCGTGACGTTCCAAGGTTTAGCAATTAATTAATTAACAGCTGGAGACTGAATTAATAAGAGGAACAAACGAGACATCACGAATTTTTTTTTTTTACGAATAAGAATTTTTTTAGACAAAATCGCGGGCATTCTCAGGAACGATATTTGTAAACCGGTGGCAGAAGAACTATTTTTTTTTTTTTCATGATTTTCGATTGGTTGTGGAAATTAAAGGTACACGTCTCGGATCCGAAAAGCGAAATTATGGTTTTTTTTTCCCGAATTCAAAAAAAAAATCGAAAAATCGGAATTCCCAATTCCCAAAAATTGGGATGAAAAAATTTAAAAAAAAAAGGCCACTGTCATACATTTTGTAATTGTACATATAAGAAAAAAAAACAGAAATAATATTAATGATAACGATAATGACACTGACGATAAGCAAAAGGGACGGTTCTTAATTTTTAAAAAAAGTTTTCGTGTACATGTTATGTAAAAAATATTCGATGTACGAAATTAGCACCTCCCAAGATAATAATTACTCGTTACTTGTCGATTGTGATGTAAAAAATAAGTCGAATCTTATATATATATACATATATGTACGAAATTAGCACCTCCCAAGATAATAATTACTCGTTACTTGTCGATTGTGATGTAAAAAATAAGTCGAATCTTATATATATATACATATATATATACATATATATGTATAGTAGCGCGAAATGCGACGAATGAAATTTTTGAAAACGCTGAAATACGTTCACAAGTCATTCATTATTATTATTATTTTTTTTTCATTCATTGTTATGGGGTACAATTAGATTTCGATAACTCATATTGGCACATCTTTTGCTTTCTTACGACGAAAGTATCTTACAAGATAAGAGAGAACAGATTTTTCGGAAATGTTACATCAATTATTTTTTTTTTCTTTTTTTTTCGTAAACTTAATCTAATCATACATCTTTACAAAATATATCCATTTTGTGTCAAACTTAAACCGCAACAGTTTTAGGTTCTACCTGGAACTCGAATCGCAGACATTTTTTTGACTGCGAACCTGAAAATCGATACTTTTTGAAAAATCCCATTCATCGATAGAATAAAAAAAGGAATTGATTGAAAATAAAAATAGAAAATATATTCTTGATTTGAAAAAGTGGACACTTCGAAAATGTATCGATCGACAGCTCGAGTTTATTTTTTTTTCTCTTATCGAAACTTATTTTTTAAGGAAATTAGAAACTACTAACATCAAGGCACGAATACTAGTACAAGTAGTAACTACTCTTCATTTTTCCAGAAAAGAACTAAAAATTGAAAAAATAAGGTAAAAATTCAAGTTTTCAAGAAATGAATTTTTTTTTTCTATTCGCGTCAAGTAGAAGTCGAAAATAATTATTTACGAGTAGCAATTTTCAACTCTAATTAATTATTTTTGTCAATTCGAGGCAAATGGAGTATAAAAAATTTGCCTCTTACAAGATCAACTTAAAATACCTAAAATAGAAAAATGGGTGTTCTAAAAAAATAATATTTTTCTATATTTTCATTTTTTTTCCTCAGATTTACGGATTTTAGTGGAAGAAAATCGCAAAGGAAACAAAAATAGGTTCGAAGGTTGCAATTGAAATTTTTCCAATCGCCCCAAGTAGAAGATTCATTATTTTTCCACGAAAAAAAAAACTGCTACTCCATTTCGAAACGCTATTTTTACTTTCCTAAACAAAATTAATGACTCCACTTATTTTTTTTCCCCTTAACGTAAAAAGAATCAACTTAATCTTAAAAAATACTGAACAGAGGTATCAAAGTATGAATGTAATTCATTCGTTCACTCATTCGAGCACCGTTTCAGGTAGTTTCAGTGTGACATTTACAAAGTTTTGACTGTATAAGATTTTTCATTTTTTTTTTGGTAAAATAACGTCATTTATCTTCGCCGAATTTTTCAAAACTCTCCCAATTGAGTAAACTAAAAAAAATTCCTCGAAATTCGAAAAATACTATTATTCAAAATATTACCTATTTCTCGAATTTCGAAAAACGGAAAATTAAAATTCTGACAAAATAAATGTTTTCTTTTCTCTTTTCCCGATTCCTCCAAAAAAAAAAAAAATATCCGAAAAATTCGGCGAAAAATCGCGAAACCCAAAACAGTCCACGTCCCACTTCAGGAACTGAATTTATTGTCGCGGTCGCGCCGGTTACTTGAAAATGACTATCGGGTTCAGCAGGAAATTCAACACGGCTTTGGCACCCAGCCAAACGTCCCTGATAAGCGACCCGACGTTGACCCGGTACCGGTACCTCTTGTAGGACTTCAGGTCGATGACGTGACACGCCAGGCACCCGATTTCCTCGACCGCCACGCGAGGGTTCGAGCCCCCCAGCAGAGAGTCGCCCTCGGAATCGGCGATCGTCAGAATCCCCGAGAACCAGATTTTGTCCCCGGGGTAGACGTTGAGGCTGAAATTCGCGAACGAGTGATCGGCTATCAGCCGGATCTGCGCGTTGCTGCCCCACAGGCTGCTCTTCATCTTCACGTTGATCTCGAACTCGTACCGGTTCCACGCCGACAGGTCGCACCTGTGCTTCTGCTTCTGCACCTGCAGGAAGGCCTTGCAATTGCGCTTCTGCATCTCGGAGCTCCTCTTGTCGCACTCGCGCTCCTCGTAGGCCTCCCCGAAGAGGCACCGCAGGGTGGACTTCAACCCCCCGTCGGGCAGGGGATGGAGAATCTTCGTCAGGGTGTTCCTGACGGATTTCAGCTTCACGTTGGTCACGTATCCGTCCCATGATACCGCGACTCCCTCCAGGCCCGAGCATCGCACCTGTATCTGCGCCTTCGACGAGGATTCCTCCCAAGCGGGCTGGTGGCAGTAGTTCTGGTACTGCTCCCAGGATAGGGGCGGTGCCACGATTTCGTAGGGCGTGGGGTCGTGGGTCTTGTAGTCGACGATCATGGGCCAGCACAGGAACACACCCGCTGCGAATCCAAGCAGGAGCTGAAAAAAGTTGAAAAAAATTCTTCGGATGATTTGGAAAACTCAAATTTTGTGGATACGAAAAATTTTGAAATTCAAATTATCAAAAAAAAATAATTGTCGTTCCAGGAAAATTCCAAGATCTAAAAAAATCACTCCCAAAAAAGACTTCAAATGAGAAAAAAATGAAAATCTTCAAATTTCTGCCACACCTTCCCCACTTCAAAAATAAATGGACTCAGAAAAAATAAAAAATTAACCACCCTCAAATTGTAGGTTTCCCAAAAATCCTATATTTTCCACGAAAAAAATTCCAAAGCCTCGAAAAACCCATTTAATTTCACCCCATTCCCAAATTTCCCTTAAAAAAAATCGCAATCAATTCACCTGCATGCAGGTGACGATCCAATTGAACCTGGGGGCCCTCGATTTTCGCAGGTACCAGGAGGCCAGGAAGGGCGTCCCTCCGAGAAGAGCCGTAACCGTGACTCTCATCGGCAAGTCGCTCTCGGAGAGGTACCTGGTAGCGGCGACGATGGGCAGGATGATGGAGGCGATGCCGGCGATGGGCAGGAACACCACCATCCCCACGAGGGCCAGGGCGCCGCGGATCAAGCCGTACCAGGTGGCACCTTGCGAGCTGAGGATGGCGATTTGCCACCAGCTGAGGGTCACGCAATGCGGGATCAGCGTTTTGTAGGTGCCCCTCCAGCCGTCCCGGGCCGCGATCTTCGCGAACACCCCGGGGATGAGCAGGTAGAAGACCGCCCGGAAGTTCAAGCAGAACTCGATGCCGTTGCCGACGACGTAGGAGGCGAAAGTCGGCACGCGCACGTCCAGGAACCGCCAACCCTGGGCCACGACCATGTCGGTCTCGTAGGGGTACTTGGCCAGGACGTGGACGGCGAAGCTGAAGAGCGTCAGGAAATCCGCTCGACCGTCCCTCCAGGTGAAGTTCACCAGGGTGATGAGCGTCAGGGTCACCGCGACGATCGTGAACTCCGACTGGGGCGTCCATTGGTGCGCGATCAGGGGATAAATCATCAGATTGACGAAGAGCGCCAGGAAGAAGTGACCGTAAGGTCGCAGGTTGTTCCGGCAGAACTGGTACTCCGCCTCCTCCGGGTTCAGGTTCCCGTTGGAGTAGCTCAGGAACAGCCTCGACCACACCCGGAAGTCCGAGAGCTCTCGTTTCCGCTGCAGCATCTGGCAGGTGGCGATCACCATCACCACGAACGAGAGGTAGTACAGCAGCATGGGGATGAACAACAGGATGCTCTCGGTGCCCATCAGCGAGTACACGAGGACCAGCAGCACCAGGTGCACGTTCGTGCAGGTGAAGAGAAGCTTCCGCAGGGAAGTTCCACCGCGATTACCCAGAGTCTCGATCAACCAGGCGTAGTGGCGCTTCAGGGAGGCCAGAGGGTAGAGGAAGGGTCGCTGCAGCAGGGGAATCGTGTCCAGGGTCAACTGGTGAGGGTCCACCGTGGAGATGGCCTGCGACACTATCGGCAGTATGCCCCTGGCGTAGCTGGCCGCTGCCGAAACCAGGGCTGCTTCGGAGATCTTCTCACCCTGGTACTCCCCCGAAGCCCAATCTGGAAGAAATTTGCAAATAGAAAATTTGGTTTTTTTTTTTCTAAAATTCCTATTCATTTTTTTGAGATTCTGAAAATAAGTGTAATTGAAGAAATTCCATAGGAACTATCCCTATTTTTTAATTCAAAAAAAGAATTAAGCAGGAACGTCTCCAGGAAATTCATAAAATCCCCAAAAAAATTATCCGATTGTAATTCCCACCGATAGGAAAATTAGTTTACCGGGTTGAGAGACCGAAGCTCGACCCTCGGACTTCCCGGGGGAGGCCCCTCCGTAACTATTGCCATCCCCATTGGCGATATTGTCTTCCGGACAACTGGAATCGTCCACCGAATCGATGAGTGTCCTCTGACTGGAGTAACAGGCGGAGCTGGAGCAGCCTCTCGCCGAATTCCGGTACAGGGAAGATCGGGGCGAAGACAGGTCCCTCATCCTCCGATGCAATTGTTCGGTCGTGATGAAATCCTCGCCATTGGAAAGACTGCGGAACATAAGAACTCCTAGAAAATGATTTCGATAACAAAAGAGTCCGAGTCTTTACCTGGTGAACATCTCCCTCGCGGCCCGGCGAGCTAGCTTTTCGTCCTGCGACATGTCCAGGCAACTCTTGACGTCGTAGTAGTTGTGTTCGGTGATCCCTCGGCCGGTGACCAGGCACTTCCTGAGGATATCGGTGGCCTCCAAGTTGCCCTGTTCCGAGGCCTTGGTCAGCCAGTACACCCCGAGTTTCTCGTTCTCCTCTCGGTCGACCTCTAGATCTGGAAGGAGGAGTTTCGGGGGTTGATTAGCGACGACGAGGGAGAAATTGGGTGGATGTTTTTTTGGGGAATCAGAACGAACCGCATCTTTCTTCCAGCAGTTGCTTGGCTAGGACTACTTGAGACTCGGGGCAGCCGTCCTCGGCTAATTGGGATCGTAGTCTTCTTAGGGAACCTTTAGGTCCATCTGGAAAACCGAGTTTCGATAAATATTCATTTTGTATTATTATCCTATAATATTATGGGAAGGGAAAATGAATTTCTATGGGGCTCCGATCGCGTTTATTGAAAAATAATCAAATTTCTATAAAAAAAAAGTGTGATTAAATTGGTAGGAAGAGAATTTTCTAAAAAATTCCACGCATTTATAATTAAATAATATGATTGAATCATAAATTTACAGCTGATAAAATAATAAATTATATACACATGATATATATATATATATATAAAAGCAGGTACATATATACCATGTAACGCCCACTGTTTCCTTCCGGATCTGCCGGATAAGGGTACAATGCCAGCCATTTCGAAGCGCGTTCAAGGCTCCTCTGATCCTTTTGTTTATAACAATCAATTTTTACTTCGTCCCAAGAAGGGTGAGCAAATGTTTAGCACGGCTTCGATGTCAACGATGTAAACAATTCCATTTCCCCAATGTAACAGGGTTCTCCGCCATATATTGTAGCAGTTATAGATAGGAAAAAGGCAAAAGATCGCCATGAACGAGGTTTAAACTCGAGTTCAAATTCAAATCTCGAGAACTTCACATTTCTTCAAATGAAAATAATACATTTTATATTTATTGCATAGAGATTCGAATATTGATTCCTACACGAATATTTATAATTAATTAAATGCAATATTTATTTGTGTATTCAATTAAAATATTTATGTAAAATTGATATTTTATTATAAAATTGTACTAAATTATGTAAGACAATTGTAGAAATTTGCAGAGTCATAATTTACCAGAATATGAATGAACTTCCATCATGAAATAATTAATTACCAATTTATAGAAGTTTGAAAATATAGTTTGATTCCATTTATATATATATGATACATCACTATACATATATAGAGAGAAAGTCCTGAACTCGACCCCTAGAAACAAACAATAATAGAATGCAACAAATTTCAACCTTCAGGCGGGTGTCGTCGTCGGTTGGCCCGCAGAATTATTTTTTTTTACTTAATTATTTTACATATACAACATACTCACATTTAATTGTACACATTTCACTTATTCGACAACCATCCATGGAAATTATTTGACGGAAATCTTCCTTCTTTTTTCGAGAATATGTCTTCCAACCGAAAACTCCCTTGGCAATAAAACTTTTCCCATCATACCCAACTTTTTTAATTAAACATTTATTTTCGTAACTCGTTTCGGAAAATGGGCAAAAAACCGATAAAGGAGAATCATGACAAAGAAAATATCAATATCTCCGACGAAATTTACACCTGGCTGGAAAGTCTACCTTTGCCGGTCTTCAAATTGAAGAAGAAAACTCCCAGAGATTTTGCGGATGCTGGTAAACAATATATTTTTCTTCATACATATTTTATTTATTTAATATATTTCTCTTTTGGTATTTTACAAATTACAGAGTCTATCAAATATTTTCCATACTTTTTTAATTATGTGTAATAATTATAATATAATTATATAAATATATAATCCGCTCGGCTTATCAGTATTGTACTCGGAGTTGCTGAAACATTTCTATCCGCGTTTGGTCGAGACCCACAATTACATCCAGGTGAATAGCATCCACATGAAAAGGGAAAACTGGAAAACTTTGAATCGGAAGGTTTTGATGAAACTCGATATGAAAGTCACCCAAGAAGCTGTAGAAAAATTAGTGAATGGCGATAAGGTCGCTGTCGAGAAAATTCTGAATGATTTAAGGAAGAAAACCAGTAAGAAGATGCTCTGTAATAAATAATTTAGCAAATATTTTATTTCCAAGTGTCGGAAAATCTGAAAATATGTCACTAATTAAGTTTTCATTAATTAACTATCAGATTCAAAAATTATTTCATCGATTGCTTAAATAAATTTTGTTTCAGCAAAAATCCAAGAGGTTGTCGAACAAAAGGAGGAGAAGAAAGAGAAATTTTCCAGCCAAATCGGAACCATTCCGAGGAAAACTTTTGGGAAAATCTCGTCCTTTATTTTCTGCATCGGAACCACTTTTGCCAGTTTCTTCTGGTTCTTCATCGGTGGTACCATAAAAATTTTGTTCTTTTGGAAACTCATCGGCACCGGTTCGGAAGTCGAAAAGGAGGAAGTGAAAGTTGCTACAGACGTTCCTGTTCCGAATAGCAGCAGTGATGAAAAGAATAATAACAATCACGAGCCTGTCATTAAAATGACTTTGTGTAAGTAAACAACCACTTGAAAAAGGGAAACTTGATTTATAAAGGAGAAAACCGAATTTCAAGCCTTTCTTAGAAGTTGTTAGAAGAAAGAACGAATGAAAAAATACTACTTCTGAGGATTTCTTCGATGCTCAATTGAAAATTTTTTGAAAATTCGAAGTCGAGTTGCTCTAAAAAGAAAAAGTGGAATTATATAATATTTTATATTATATTTTTATTATATTATATTATAATTTATATTATATTTCAATTATATAATAATTGAAATTTGATCATTTTTTTTGGGTTCAGGTAAAGCGAAATCATCAGTGGATTTTAGCCAAAGTGGAAATGCTAACAAAAGGTCCCAGATTTATTCGGAACTGCAACAATCCTTGAAGGAGAAGGAGCGAACCATTTACGACTTAAATAACAGGATCACTCGGTTCAAGAGTATGATGAAATCCAAGGATTTCCGAATCGAGGATCTGAAGAAGAAAACCGAGAAAACCAAAGGCAGCAAGTAATCGAGGTGGAGGTGAAATTGCTGGAAATTTATTTTGGAACGAGGTAAACAAATGTATTATTTTAATTATTTTTATTTCGACTCGGTACCGAATAATTATTTTCGATGCAATTAGGTTCGACTAAAAATAAAGTCTTTTAAATCCCTCCGTTTCCATATTTTCTTATTAGACAGAAGAGGAAAGTTTCCATAAATTTATCGACGCAGAAGAATGAAATAATAAAATGAAATAATAATGAAAAAAAAAAAGAAGAGCCATAAAAAATTTTAATACGAATGAACTTTGTACTCCTGGAGATTCGAATCAACCGAAATACTTAAACCTGTTCTTATTATTGAGATACGAGAAATTTCAAGGATAATATATCTTCCTCAATTTAATCAGCATTCGGTTAAAAAATTATATATTTTTTTCATTTTATTTCTCTTTTCTATTATTATATATCCTTTTATTTCAGCATTTTTTTTCGAAAAATTCTATCGATTTGCAAATTATCACCCGAAGAGGAACTTCGTAAGTATCCGAATGTTTAAAAATCTGTATCATCGATCAAAAAATTTCCACTTGCATAACAAAATTATTCTGATTCTCTTTTTAGCTAGAAAAGAACAAAAACAATCAATCCTTTGGATGTTCGAACCAAAAAAAAAAACTCGAAGAAACCAATTTACCTTCCGATCTTCGGAGCTTCGATGGAATCGAGAACCAAATTAGCAATATCGAGGACCCGGTACTCGATTTCTGGACCTTGCACATAAATAATGGGACTCCTAAATAGTTAGTACTATTGCACTTCTGAGAAATGATGAAATGCATGCAGAGTCATCGTTTTCTCCTGTGCGTGTAAGTAGAAATTGGACGCGACTCGATTCCAAGTCAACGTCAAGGTCGAGTTGCTTTCGAGAAGGAATTTCAGGTGAAAAAGAGCCAGGAGGGGATTTTCTTCACCGTCGAAGGAAGATACAACGTACGATCCGGTTAATGTGCAACTCGTCTTCGATATTAGTGGTAGTATCCTGTCGAGCCTTGAGTCGAAGAGGGCAGGTGCATCGAAGAACCGTGTTAATTTTAATCTGAATGAGTAAGTAATTTATTTATTTGTTTCTTTTAATTATTTAATTCACTTCGATTCGGGATCCACATTTTTAGTTTATTGCATTTACTTTCTTTCGTTCTTGGAGAAATTCAAGCTGCAATTGGGGAAAGGAAAAAAATTATCGAAATTCATTATTAAATCGGAATCGAATAAAAATTTGGGGAAATAAATTCGAATAAACCTTTCGCAATTTAAAAAAGTAATAAAAACTTTGGGGTTCGAGATTCTCCAAAAGTACCTACTTTTGGAGTGTCGAAAAGTTCCATCGAACTCTATAAAAAAATTCCAAAAGTTTCGATCATCGATCGAATGGAATTAGAATTAAATTTCCATTTTTTTATAAATATTTCTACATAATTCGGCTTATTTCTAAAAACATGTGGTTTTAGAATAGGACTTTTTCCAAACGTATCCATTTTTGGTTCCTTAAAAAATTCCAGAGAAATCATTTCAAAAATTCCAAAACTTCCATTCGAGGTACGATGAAAATTTCCATTCGAGTCTCTTCGAATTTTTTTCCAGTGTCTCTACAGAATTTATCCCGTTTTCAAGATCATGTCTTTTTGGTATTACAATTTCCGCTTATAAATATACATATTTTTCAAGCTTCAAAAAATTCCATAGAAATCACGTTCCGGAGTCGGAGAAAGAAATTTTCTCTTCGAGAAGAAAAAGCCTTCCGATTAATTCGCTATGTTTATCTGCTCACTTCTCTGTTGGAATAATACCTGGGGAATTAATTTATCGGCTAGAAGTTTATGCACGATACGTCGTCTCGAGTCGTTGATTCTTCCTGCCTGAGTATCAGGGCAAAGGAATCACGGACGACGGTACTACATATGCCTATTCTCTATACTGGTTTCTCTTATGAACCGACTTGAAAACCGGTCATTCACCTTCCAGTGCCTCTGGAAACGATCTCTCGGAATTTTTTTTTTCCCCGCAGCATCTCGAGATTTATTTGCTCATCACTCATGGACTGGAGAAATCTGAAAGTTATGAAAAACGTATTACAAAAAATTTTGTATGAGATTTTCATTTAAAAAATTACTAAAATTATTATAAAAAAATTCAGGCTTTCCAATGTACGAAAAAATATTATTAATTTCGCTTTTTTTTTTCCACCAGCTCTAATTTTTATCTGACAATGAATTTTTCTGGAATTTTCAAATTATTAATTTTTTTCTCCATTTTTCCAATTTTTTGGAATTTTTTTTTTTCTTTCGCCAATTCATTGATTCTTCTTTGCAGTTTCAGATGATGTTTCTAACTTCTCTGTCCTGGTGTGCGTTATGCTACTTGGCCGTGGCGGCGATCCTCGGCGGTGCAATTCTCTTCTTGGTGGCACTTAAACTCTATGTGACCCTCAGCCTGGGCGTTTGCAAGAGCCAAGCGAAGATGAACGGTAAAACCGTGATCGTCACGGGATGCACCTCCGGGATCGGCAAGGAAACCGCCAAGGATCTCGCCAAACGCGGTGCCAGGGTCATCATGGCCTGCCGCAATCTCACGAACGCTAATAAATTGAGAGGTTCGTGAAATCACGGAGTGGGATTATTTTTGGGAAAATTGTAAATTTCCTGGAAACTTCCTGTACGATATTTTGGGTGAAAGGGAGGATACCGGGCTATCAAAAAAATTTTTGCAGAATTTTTTGGGATTCAGGGAAACCGAGTTACGATTTTTCAAAGTTGAAGCAACAAATTCGAGGTTTTCGATGAATGACAAAATTTCCAGTTTTCTTTGAAAAATTGTAACTTTGCGAAAAAATGTTTTAGAGAATTATGGAAAAAATGAGTACAAAGGTGAGGTTCCAAGCTTTCGAATAAAATTTTTGCGGAATTTTCTACCATTCCTGGAAGTCGAGTTACGATTTTTCAAAGGCGATGAGTAAAAATTCAAATTTTCCAGTAATTAAAAAAGAATTTTCAAGTTCGTCGGAAAAAGTCTATTAGTTCTCGAGTTTTCCTGCAATCAGCAATCACGTGGCTCTTATATTTAAAAAAATGAGGAAAAAAAAATGGTGCACCTTTTTATCGACTTTTTTATGCAACTGTTGGATTGCGTCATCTGTCTGGAATAATTCTGGCTTCGATTGTTGTTGTTGCCGTGAACCTTTGAACTCATAAACAATTTTTTGCGCTTTTTTCCGGCCGGCCTCTCGATAAATCGAAGGTTGAATTTTCCAGAAGAGCTAATCGAGGAAAGCGGGAACTCCAATATCGTCACGAGGAAATTGGATCTCGCGTCTTTCAAGTCGATTCGCGAATTTGCGGCACAAATCAATCGCGAGGAAACCAGATTGGACGTCCTGGTGCACAACGCAGGGACCGCCGAGGCCTTCCGGAAGAAGGTCACCGAGGATGGCCTCGAAATGACCATGGGCACGAACCATTACGGTCCTTTCTTGCTCACTCACCTGTTGATTGGTAAAAAAAATATTTTTTTTTAAATCCCTTTTTTTGCCATTTCGATTATTTTCTTAACCCGCAATTTTTTCATTATTTGGAATTTTTTTTGTAATTTTTATTAATGCGATTTCTAATTATGCATTTTTTAATTATTGCCATATTCCAAATGTTTGGATTTTTTTTAAATCTGCAATTTTTTCATAATTTGGAATTTTTAAAAAATTTTTAATTATGAATTTTTTTCAATTATTTGCCATATTTTAATTGTTTTAATTTTTTTTACTCTACTATTTTATCCCGAAATTCCAAAAATCCCCACAAAAAAAATTTTAAATTCCCCAAAAAAATCCCTTTCTTAAAATAACAATTTTTTGAAAAATTTTTTTTATCCTCGATTTTTACTCTTTCTTTTTTTTTTTACAGATTTACTGAAACGTTCAAAACCCAGTCGCATAGTCATCGTCGCGTCCGAGATGTACAGGATAGCACGCTTGAACCTGGACAACCCGAACCCGACGACGACGTTCCCGGGGTACCTGTACTACGTCTCGAAGTACGCCAATATCGTTTGGGCCCTGGAATTGGCGAATCGCTTGAAGGGAACCGGAGTCACGGTGAACAGTTTGCACCCGGGTCTGATCGACAGCGGTATCTGGAGGAACGTACCGGCACCCCTGTCCTGGGGTCTCGCGATCATCATCAAAGGTTTTTTCAAAACGCCCGAACAAGGGGCGCAAACCACGATTTATCTCGCAGTTTCCGACGAAGTTGCCGACGTCACTGGGGAATATTTCCTGGACTGTAAGGTGAGTCCACGAATTTTTCGAAATAAATAAAAGTATTTAGAAAATTGTCGATTTTCGGATTCACGAATTTTACATTGAAATTTTGGAATTTTTTTTTCTAAAATTTCTAGGAAATTTTTCGGGATTTGAAAATTAGGTGTATTTGGGGGAACTTCTAAGATAGAAATATCCATTTTTGGATTTTCAAAAAAATCAGCAGAAATCGACAAAAAAAAATTCGGAAATCCTAATTTATCCTTTTTTTTTTGTTAATTTCAGAAAAGCACTCTGTCGGAAGGTGTAAAAGACGCAGCAAAGGGTAAGAAGTACTGGGAAATCTGTGAAGAAATTGTAAAATTACAGCCTTCTGACCCAAAAATATAAAAGCTGGAGAAAGGCGAGGTGAGAGGTATTATTTGTTGTAATGATTTTCGATATTTTTTTTTGTAACTAGAGATTTATCGAAATCGAAGTAAATGGTGTGTGTGCTCTTTTTTTTACGTGAATCGTAGTATTTAATTATATTTTTATAAGTACATTTTAGTGTTGCTCATTTTACTTTGGAATTTTTTTCCAAAATTTCTAGGAGATTTTTCGGTACTTGAAAGTTAGGTATATTTAGGGAAAGGTCAACACTCGCTACACTTATTTTTAGATTTTCGAAAAATCAAAGGAAATATTTTTGAAAAATTCAAAATTCTCGTGAAAAATCGTGGGTTTCTGATTTCTCGGAATTTATTTCCCAAAATTTCTGCGCATTTTTTTGAGTTCCAATAATAGGGTTTTTTTTAAAGGGAAAATTGAACACCAAAAACCCACAAATTTTCCAAAAAGCGAAAAAAATTATTGGTAAAATAGAAAAAAAAATGTCTACCTCTGCAATAAATTGTTTCAAATATTCCATAAAAGCAAAAAAAAAGGAATTTGTTATTTCCCCAAAAAGAAAATAAGAAAAAAGCGGTAGAGAAATTCCTAAAAGCAATATTAACAATAAAAAGGACGGAAAAACAAGGGAAATATTTTAGAAAAAAATATATCGTTTATTTTCCATTGTTTCTCTCGAACGACTCGAATTTACAGAGTTTTACTCGAAAATTCCTTATCAATAATCATTCCTCCTCTTATCGTCACCATGATTCCCCACTGCCTCCTTCATAAGTAGGTACGTAGAAACGGCGAAAAAAAAAAATTAGGAATGTTGCCACAGATCATTCTCAATCCCCCCTCCCACTCCCTCCTCAATTTTTAACGAAAATCGGATTTGGAAATTTTACCTTTCGGTGTCGGCAAAATCTCCCCTCTCCCGTTTCGTCCAAAATCCAACAAATTCCCCACTCGTCCTTCGAATGCACCTGCACTTGCACTTGCACCGGAAGCTGCCACCTTTTTTTTCTTCTTCCCCCCCCTTTTTTTTGGAGAGAAAAAAGGAAAAGGGAATTTCACTCCCCCGAGACTCGCACTCGATATCCCACACCCTCGGAGCCGCGGGGATAATTCTGCAAAACAATAAATAAATAAACAAACAAACGGAAGATGTCAAGAGTCACTTCCGTCCCCGGAAGAAGAGAGAAGGACGGAAAACGCGTGGAAATTCTGGAGGAACTCGTGCCGTCCTTCTGGAAGCGCGAAAACAAGGGGGTGGCGGCGGCGGCGCACGTACGTCGTCTTCGTCGGCTTCCCAATCAATTTCACCTGTTCTCCACCAGGGCGTCGGCCCCCCGAGGCGAGTCACCCTCTCTCACCCCCGGAAGACAATTCTGCTGCCGCTGTTCCGCGGGTCCAGCCTCCTCCGAGTGTTCCCCCTCCGCTCCGGGGTGATCCTCGGCCGGAGAACCATCCCCCGACTGTTTGCTCCCCGGGGGTGGCTCGATCCGGTAGAGGATGTCGTGGCACAGGGGGCACCGGTCCTGCACGTACAGCCACTTGCGCAGGCACACCCCGTGGAAGTAGTGCTTGCACCTGGTGACCTTGGCGCTCTGCATGTCCTGGTAGCAGATCGCGCAGACGTCGTCGAGGTTGCGCAGCTGCTCCAGCCGAGCCTCCGGCAGAGAGTTGATCTTGTTGACGGCGGTCCGGCGTTTCATGAAGACGCTCCAGCCGGCCTTGGCCTCGCACCAGATGTTGAAGTACGCGTGGATGCACATCATGACCGCGCGGATGGCGCCGCCGGCCTCGAAGACGAGGATCCAGAAGCCGTTGAAGAAGAGGACGATGCCGAAGGCGAACTCCACGGTGTTGCCGAACGAGCGGATCACGTACACGTAGTCGTCCAGCTGCTCCCAGAAGGTGCTCCGGTAGGCGTCGAAGAGGAAGAGCGAGTAAATGGCCAAGGACACCAGGACCTTGACGATGACCTCGACGCTGAAGACCGAGACGGCCAGGAGCCAGGTGCTGACGGTGAAGTGCGACCACAGGAAGACCAGCAGCGTCACGGGGAAGACCACGAGGAAGCCGCATACCGCCAGGGCCCGCAGGTGCCTGTGAAGGGTGGGGTTGTGCGAGGCGCTGAGCGACATCAGCAGCGGGTTCACGATGTTGTGGACGAAGTGCAGCACCGCCGTGAAGACGAGGCAGAAGTTCCTGCAGAGTCGGACGAGCCTCTTCTCCCGGTCGAGGCTGGTGAGCCCGGTTTGGAGGGCGAGGATGTAGAAGAGGATGGCCGAGACCGTGCCGATGCTCTTCTCGTCGTCGTCCGTGAGCAGCACCCACTGGAAGAAGCAGCCGATGTAGTGGCACACCAGGGAGATGATGCTCGTCATCCCCAGGACGGCGGTGAGCGTCTCGCAGCCGTTCACGAGGAGAGTGCGGGCCATCACGTAGTAGGTAAAGCTTTCCTCGCCGTAGTGGTTGCCGAGGATCTGGACCACCTGCTCGGTTACCCGGAGCACCCAGAAAGTGCGGAGCACGCAGGGCACGTTCAAGCGACTCCACTCGGTCTCGGCCAACGCCGAGAGGCCGTAGTTTCGGACGAAGCTCCTGGCGTACAGGTAGCCCTTGTACACGGTTTTCAGCATGTCGAGGCCGTGGTACCACAGCACGAACTTGCAGAGAGCCAGGGGCACCAGGGTGGCGAATACCGGGGCGTGGTGGAGAACCGTCGTCTGGAAATTCATCGAAAATCGGGAATTCGAGGAACAAAGAGAGAGAGAAAAATGTTATAAATTTATTTTTTTGGTATCTCACCGGAAAGGGATGCACCCCCAGGACGGTGGGAGTCATGAAACTGAGCACCAGGAGCTTCTGCAGCAAGGAGTACCTCGGAGCGAGGTGGATGTAGCAGAAAACGCTCGCCAGGATGCACTGCAGGGTGTAGTTTTGGATGACCATCAACCCCGGACCGTGTCGCACCACCCTGGTGAGGTTCAGGCTCAGGACGTCGTCCAGGATGCTCCCGGAAGCGTCGCTGGAGTTGGAGTACTCGATAATGGCTCGCATCGTGCTGGCGTTCGACCAGTAGGAGACGAAGACCACTCCCACGGAGATCAGGTACAGGTAGACGATGGCCAGGTACTTCCTGCGGAGGATGAAGACGCACAAGGCCACGGCGCAGCCTGAAAAATCGGTATCGATGAGGATCGGGGTGGGTCGATCGCGAAGACCGGATGTTCCGAAATGGTTTTCGGGGGTTTACCTAAACAGCAGGCCAGGAATTTGAGGGGCGTGAGCACATAAGTCTGGTGGAAGTAGTTGTCGCTGTCGAGCAGGAAGCCGTCGATGGTCAGCCTCGAGTCGAAGTCTCGAGCTCGGTCGGGATCGTCCAGGGTCCCGACGACGGTGTCGGACACTTGGAAGCGTATGCGCAGGAGTTCGTCGATGATGAACAGGGGGGGCACCCTCATGACGACGTTCACGAGGCCCAGGAACTTGCCCCACACGGAGTAGACCTCCATGGTTGCGTTCGTTGCGGGAAGTTTGTCTGCGGAAGAACGAGAATTCTCGCGGTTAAAGGGAATCTTGGTGGAAAGCGAGTCTTCCAACCCCCGGGGGAGGGGTAGGAAGGTTTTCGGATAAGCATCCCTTATCGAGTAGGTCGAGCGATACGGTGGGCGGTCGAACGGTTCTCACCTGTTACTCCATAGAAAGCTGGAACGGAGTCAATATTTTCCCCGATGGAAAAAGCGCTTTATCACATCCTCGTTTTATTCTGAAACTGGCATTTGCATTCCCCGGTTATTCGAATGTGTGGCAACAATCCATGAAAGAGAGAGATGGAGAATGAATTTGGGAGAAAGAGAAAGAGGAAAGTGGAGGGAAGCAGGAGAGAGGGATTTTCATTTATTGTGGGTATATTTATTTTTTCCATTGCAGGTATGGAATAATAATAATGAAAATAATTATGATGACAATAATTATAATAATAATAAAAATAGAAATAATAATATTAAAGTTAATGATTTTTTTGTTATTTCTATTTTTTTTCTATTTATATTAGAGAGAGAGATGACAATAAAGGGAGAGACAAATAAAATACAGAAAAAAATAGAAGTAAAATTAAAAAATTGAGTGAAAAAGACGGAAAGGAAGTATGAGAGAAAAAAGAGGAAAAGTGGAAGAAAAATAAAAGAGAGAGATAGAGATAGAAGTAATCAAGCAAAAATATGTGCGAGAGAGAAGGAAATAAACAAAAGAAGTGTGAGAGAGATAGAAATAAACAAGAGAAGTGTGAGTGAGAGACAGAAAGAAACAGGAAGAGAAGTGTAAGAGAAAGAGAGAGACAGCAACAAAGGGGAAGTCCGAGAAAGACAGGGACACAGATAAAATAAAAGAGAGAGAGAGAGAGAGACGTAGGGGAAAAGAGACAGAGAGAGAAAGAAAGAAAAAAAGGGTGGGACGGAAAATGTAAAGAATGAGGAAAAGTGGGGTTACGTCAAAGTCCAATTCTCACGTTATCGTAATCGACGCTTACTACGCACGCACATACACATACACTCTCGCATCCTATCAGAAGAACTCACAAAAACACTGCATATACGTGTACCTAAGTATCATAAGTACGTAAGTGACTTCCTGTTCCCGTCGTCCCTTTACTTTTCTTTTCTTTTTTTTTATTTTAGTATCCCTTCGAATGAAGCTTTCTGGTTTCTATTTTTCCCTTCGATCCTGGTACCAGTTACGTAACGACAAAAGTCATCCTATTCTCCCGGTAGACCCGAGACCGAAGTTTGCCGGAGACGAGGACGAATCTCGAACGTCAGCACTCGGCAGCCTGCCAAAACAGCTGTTCTTCCATGATCCACCCGAATTTCGAGGTTAGAAATTTAGGATCGCACTCGATTCCTCCATTCGTTGTTTCCCCCTCTCCTCCTTTTTTTCTTATTTTTCGAGTTCCCCGAGCGGAGAATCATCTAGCCCCGTCCGCGCATGCGCTGGTAGAGTTCTGACGGAAATCGGAGCTGATTTTGTCCAATTTTCTCGGTTTCAGGGGACAGACGCGCAAGTCCATGCGCATAAATGACAGATTTGAGTCCCGTCCGCGCACGCGGCATTCCTCTATTCGCAGTTTCTCATTCTTCCCCCACTCCGTTACTTTTTTTTTGAGTTCCTCAAGTGGGGAGGTTTTTGTTCCCTTCCTGCGCATGCGCGGATGAAGTTCTAACGGAAATCGTAGTGGATCTTGTCCAATTTCTTTAATTTTAGGGAACAGATGCGCAGAAACGACAAATTTGAGTCCGCCCGCGCACCTGGTTCCAATTGGTAGGTTTTCGTAATTAGGTACGTAGGTAAATAATATAGTTTTGTATGGGTATATATATATATATATGTGTGTGTGCAAGAATCTTTTTTATGCAAGAAAACAATATATATATATAAAATTTACTATTGGGTGAATGTATAAATTTCAGTTGGCAATAGCCACACGTTGGTTTTTGAGTGTGAGTGAGAGCAAAGTCGTAGGATGCTCGATTTTTTTTGCTTTTGCCTATTAGGTACATACATAAATACCTAAAACCTAACTAAGCCCGGTCCAGTCTGGTGTAAAATACTATACGAGGAGGGTCAAGATGTCACCAGTTGGGTGAAACCTAGCAAATAATTAGGAAAGTATCAAGGTCAGACAAATAAGTGAAACCTACATGAAAGAATAGCCATGGAATTAGGTTTAGGCACTACCTTGCTGGCCGGAGACCCGAGGCTGATCGACCACATCGTCGGCGAGGTCAAGTCCCAGGGCATCTTCGACCAGTTCCGCAAAGAGTGCATCGCCGATGTCGACACCAAGGTAAAATCCTCAAATTCTACCTTTTACCTTCGCCGGGAACTCTGGATGCCATTTCCATTTCCATTTTGTCCTATTGCAGCCGGCGTACCAGAACCTGAGGACGAGAGTCGAAGGGTCCGTCAACTCCTTCCTCAACAAGCAAATATGGAGACCGGATCTCAACAAGAACCAGCTACGGGAGACCCTGAGGAAACACATCTCGGACGCTCCTTATCTGGACGCTGGTGTTGAGCGGATCGTGGACCAGGTGGTGAACCCAAAAGTTTTCTCGGTCTTCATGCCGCAGATAGAGGACGTCGTCTATAAGTTTCTGGGCATGGAGAGACCCAAGAACCGGGACAGGGACAGGAACGGTCCGTGTAACTTGAAGGATCTCCTTCCGAAGGACCTGGACCCGGTGTCCCCGGAGTCGGACAAGAACAGCTTAAAGGACATCTCCTTGGAGTCGGTGGACGCCGATATCCATGCCGGAGAGGAGCGGAAACCCGCGACTCCGGAGGCGCCAATGAGAGAGAAAGAGCCACCGAGAGGAAGCGCAGAGGAACCAGAGGATGGTCCTCAAATGGAAGACGTCGCGACACCCGCGAAGGAGGAAGAGGACAAAAGGAGGACGAGCGAGACCGGAGAGGAGCTGGAAGAGGACCAAAAGCAGATGAACGTTTCGATAAATTCCACCAAGTCGGAGGATAAGGAGGAAGAAGAAGAGGATAGCCCCACTTTCGAGCCGATCGATATCATAAATCCGAACGAGTCCAACGACTCGCACTTGTCGGGAATCTCGGAGCTGACCAGCCACGGATCGAGGAGCCCCAACTTCTGCGCCAACGACTTCTCCAGGGACAACTTCGACTTCAGCAATCAGGATTCCAGGCTCAGCAAAGTGTCTTCGGACTCGAGACTGTCGATCGTGACGGACTTTGGCTCCTCGAACCACGCGTCCACCCCCATCCTGGAGGACAGCAGCAAATCGGAGAGCAGGAACGCGAAGGAGCACTTCAAGGCCATCCGAGAGGAAAGTTCCAAATCGAAGAGCAGCGCGAAGTCCTTCGAGTTGGAGAAAAGCGGCAACGGCAAGCTCGGCGATGCGAAGACTCCGAGGAGTAACCATCCCTCCAAAGAAAATTCCCGAAGTGCGACCGACGGAAGCATCTCCGGCAAGGATAAGAAGGAATCTTCGAAATCGAGGGATTCCAGGAGCAAGGAGTCCAAGTCGAGGGAAAAATCTGGTTCCAGTTCGAGCGGGAAACACTCGAGAAGTTCCAAAAGTAGAAGGTCGGACGGAGAGAGGAGTCGAAGCGACAGCAAGGGAGAAAGGACTTCGAAGGTGGTCGATACCAAGCCTCCTCCGGAAGCTGGAGCTTCGACTTCCGCGACGAAGCAAGAAGAGGAAAAACAGCCGAAGGACTTGAAGGACATTTACAAGGAAAAGATCCGCGAATTGCGGGAGAAGAAAGAGCTCACGGAGAAGGAGAAGCTCAAGGACAAGGACAAGGACAAAGACAAAGAAAAGTCCTCGAAGGACAGGAAGGAGTCCACCTCGAAGGATCGGAAGAGCGGTCGAGAGAAGGATCACAGGAGTTCTTCGTCCTCCTCGAAGAGCTCGAGGCAGGAGAAGAGCAAGAGCGAGTCCGGTAGCGGCACCAAGGACTCCAGCTCCAGGTCCAGGTCCAAGGAGCATCACAGGTCGTCTTCCAGCAGCTCGAAGAAGCCACGAGAGGAGTCGAAGAAAGAATCCTCCAAGTCGGCGTCCTCTTCTTCGTCCTCTTCGTCCTCGGACAAGCTGAAGAAGGACTCGAAGAAGGAACGGAGCAGTTCGGAGACCGGTAGTGGGAAGGATAAGAAGCGACACGACGAGAAGAAGTCCTCGAAGTCCTCCAAGGACGACCATTCGAGTTTAAGGAAAAATTCTAGCGATCGAAGATCCACGGATCGCGATGGATCCAATGGATCGAACAGCAAAAATGGGTCGCACGTGAACCATGGTAATAATAATAGTACCGGTAGCAACAATAATAGCAATAATACCGGGAACAGTAGCAATAACAATAATACCAGTACCGACAAGAACGGTTCTTCGAACAAGGAATCGAACAGCAACTCCGGCGAGGAGAACACGGAGAACCTGCAGCTGGAAGCGAACAAACTTCCGACTGAAAATATCGGTTACGTCCAGGAACTCCTGAGTCGACCGGAACACGTGGAATTGGGCGGCCTGGAAATGACCTTGCCGTTGAAGAAACGACCTTTCAATACCGACCTGGAGCCTGAAATGCCGGTGAAGAGGTCGAAGTTCACCAAAAACCTTAACGATGCCAAGAACCTCGTGAAAATTCGTGAGCAGCTCGAGCGGGACTTGGCGAAGGATGTCGAAGTGTCCGATCGGGATATCGAGGATGAAGTGTTGGAGAAGAGTTCGAGTGAGTCGGAGATTTCCAAATTTTCAGAGTCGTGGAGTTATTTCGAAATTGCGTTCCAGAACCGAACCCTTTTTGTGTTTTCTTCCAGATCCAAAGGACCAGCTCGAAGCTGTTCTGGACGAAGAGAGAGTCCAGATCATCGAAGTCCCGGATGAAGACTACGAGGAGCCTTACCCGGAGATGAACTTGAACCTGGAGGATGCTTCGGTGATCTTTTCCACTGAGAACGTGGTCTCCGACAAAAAATTGGTGACCAAGTTGACAGTCATGGAGAATGCCATCCGACAGTCCCTGAGCGAGATGATCTCCGATGCGAATCTATCCAACTCCGGGGGCAGCGATCGACTGGAGATAGACGAGAGTCCAGAAACTGGAATCAAAGTCGAAGAGAAGCCACTCGAGTCACAGACAGAGGTGAACTCTCGAGTCGAAGAGATTCAGGAAAAAGCTGAAGTCGAGGAAATCCAGGAAAAGGCTGAAGTCGAAGAGATCATGGAAAAACCTGAGATCGAAGAAATTCAGGAAAAAGTTCAAGTCGTAGAGACCGAGGGAAAAATCCTGGAGGCCCTTCTCCAGCTTCCCAAGGAAGAAGATGAAGAAAAGGAGAAAGAGACCGAAGACTGGACCAGTAATCCAGACGAAGCTGCTGGACACCTGGAGAAAGATACTGATTGGATGGAACCGGAGGCAGGAGTGTCCGAGCTGGAGGCTCCAGTATCGGACGAGGAAGACTGTTTGTACCTGAAGGAGGACACCGAGAGGCTGGAGAGATTCGAGAGTTTCCTGAGTTCGCTGAGAACGGAGGAGAGCTCGCGGGAGAGCCTGGAGGAGATCCTGGAGAGCTTCGGCGGTGAGGTGATAAAACGCGGGAGGAGCTCGATGGCGGCACCGGCGTTGCCGATGAAGCGCAAGTCCACCTCCAGTCCCTTGAGCGACATTTTGTTGAACAACAGGAATAACAACAACAACGACGGGCCCAAGGCGATGGAGGTGCAAGAGACCGACGCTGAGGATGACCAGAACGGCGTGTCCAAGAAAAAAAGGGTCGGCAGGCCGAAGAAGCAACTGCAGTTGCAGCCACTGCGCCCTGCGAGCTTGCCCCAGGCTCTCTTCAACGGGGAGAACTTCGTGATGCCACTGAGCCCCGAGAGCGACGTCTCGGCCACCAGTGAGAAGGCAGCCCTGCAGCCCTTGAGGGACGACCGGAGGTGCGTTAGGAAATTCCTGGAGAAGAAAGAAATTCTAATTTAATTAAATTGCATTTTATCAATTTTGTTTAATTTAATCGAAGGAATTTTTTAGACAAACCTTTGTTTCTTTTTCATTTTTCTTCGACTCAAAATTTGAGATATCGAGCTCCGAATGAGAGATCGATGGCACTCGGAGTCCGCTGGAACTTCCAAACTCCATCGAACTAACATCGAGTCTCTTGTTCCAGGCAAAGGAACAACCAACGATACTCCAGCGACGACTTGTACAAACCACGTCCGCTGTTCCTGGGATCGACTCGTCGAAACCGGAAGTCGAACCAGGCATAGCACTTTTCCAGCTCGTCTTTGACTTTCCAGTTTTTTTTTTTTGGAAAAACGCTTCGACCCCGTCTAGATCTTCCTCCAGCAGCCGGCTCGTTTTTGCCTCATCCAGGACTCCGCGAAAAATAGTATTGGGACGATTTATTAACGATTTCTAATAAAATGGAATATTCGTGAAAGAGATAATCATTAGTCGTTTTTTTTCTTTCCTTCTTTTTTTCCTCTTCTTCGTCCTCCTCCGGATTCCCAGGTCCAGCGGGAATAAAACAACATGGTAAAAATGAGTATGTCCTCCGGACATCTTTATTATCATTCTAAAATCTGATATAATCGTGTGCTAATCGATTGAAATCAATATTCCTTATCTTATCTAGGCGATAATCGTTATGTTACACGTACATTGAAAATTATGCCATGTTTTTTTTTATTTCTTTACTTTATTTATTATTATTTTTTTGTTTTGTTTGTTCCTTCCTAAATTATATCATCGTTTGTTAGCGGATAAATCCCCTTATATTAAACATTTATTCTCTTTATTCATGAGTTTCTTCATTTTCATTTTCATTCTCATCATCCTCCTGCTCTCCTCTTCTCCTCTTCCTTCGATTTTCTTCGAAATTAGTTCCATTTGTTTCCAAGTCCCTTTTCTTTCTTCCCAAATTTTTCCTTTTTTTATTGTTATTATATATATATATATATAATAAATATTTTATGCGTATCATATTAATACACTACATATCGTGATTGGTAATTTGTTTACGTAATATATCAATATTTTACGTATAACATATATAACATATTAATCACCGTGGAGATTAATATATTATATATAATGTATTATATATATGTAGTTCGCGTTCTTGCAAATTTCTTGTCTCTTTCTGCCATTCTTTCCTTATAAAAAAATTCTGTAAAGAGTTTGTCAATCGCTTCTATCTCTCTCGGTCACTCATTCACACCATCACAAACTATTTACAAATGTTTATTATGTATATAATATTTATATATGAAGTTTCCGTTTTTTTTTTAGTTTTACTCTTCCTTTCTTCCTTCCCTTTTTCTCATTTTTTTTTCGATTGATTCCTCCTTGAGTTGTACAAATTCCTACGTCGCGATTTGTTTATTTATATTTTTCTCCTTTCCAGAATTCGTCCCTTTTTTTTTTGGTTTCCAAAAGCCAAGTGTCACGAGGCGCGATTTTCGTTTCATCCGCCTGAGAAATTTTCTTCTTTATTTTTTATTATTGACAAATGCAACTTCGTGCAAATTTTCCGATTTGTTGTTCAGTTTTTTTTCCCTGCCATTTCGAATTTCCAAACTTTCTCGGGTTGTCGTAAAAAAAAGGAGAAAAAAATAACGGATTTTCGGAAACTAAAATGGAAAGCGGTTTCGAAAAATACGTAAATTCGCGGCTTTCGTGTCGAAAAATTGCCAGTTAAGGTTTTCTTCCATTTCTTCGTCGTGTATGGAGTCGATCGTCATTTCTCCCTCTATAAAATATAATCGTTTGTCTTTTGGCGTATTTTGCAAAAAATGTATCTTTTTTTTTCTTCTATACTCCTTCTCTCTCTGTACCTTCACTTCTTGTATTTCTGTACAAGGATAGCAAATTCTTCGTTTGTCCAAATTTACTTCTCTCATCATTCTTATCCTTAATTTTTTTTTTCTCTTCATTTTTCCTTTTCATTTTTTTTTTTATTTAACTGGAAGTCGATTCATTGAGTTTCCAAGCAACAAAGAAAATTTTGTTGCGAAGGAGGGAAACCAAGAATTAATTATCGTTACTATATACAATAATTTTATAACTCTTCTTTCGCTTCTGGGAAAATTTTCTCCCTTCTTCCCTTTCCCTTTTTTTTCCATATATATAATAATCATTATATATATATTTATATTTATATATATATAAAATTCTCATTATTATTATTATTTTTGTCTCGTCACACTACAGTTTCCACGTTCCTCCCGAATTCGTTTGTTTACAATTATTTTACCATAACGAACAAACAAACAAAATTGTCTTTTTCCTTAATTATTTAAACACGAGAAAGACCACGATAATGATATTCCTGTCGATCGGTCGTCTTTTTCTTCTTTTTTTTCTTTAACGAACGAAAGAATCGTTACCTCTAATCTAATCCAAAATACTGCAACAGGTATTGTGACCACGTAAAAGTACAAAAAAAGGCGTTTTGCGAAATCTTTCGTCTCTCTCTCTACTTCCTCTCGTCTTCTTTCTCTTTATCATGAATTTTATTACTCTTTTTTTTGCGTTTATCAATTTCCCATGATATATCGATTGAAAGAAAATTTCAATGATCCGTTCTCCCGAAATGCAAAGAAAATTAAAAAAAAAAAACAAAGAAAAGAAAAAAAAGAGGGTGTAAACGTGTTTGTGTGTTCGTGTCTGTGTTTAAAAGTGAAAAATAGAAAACACGTATCGTGAAAAGGGTAACGAGTGTGTTCAAGGGGAAGAAAAATTTAGAATTGCGCGAATTGATGCAACAAAAAAAAAAACGTTTCTTTAAAATTTCAAAATCCTCCAACAGCAATTGATTTTTTTCTCACGATCCGCTTCGAGTTATCGCGAAAATATCCGGTACCTTTGAAAATATGGGAACTTCTTTTTGAGATTTTTTGGCGTGTAAACAGTCCAAATTGATAAACGACATAATAAAAAATCGCAAATTCTGGAATTCGGATCATAGATTTTGAGAAATCGTCGAAGTGTTTTAAAAAAAAAATAGGAACCCCCAAGATTTTCAAAATTACAGACACTCCCAAGACCGGAAGTGACAAAATTCGTCTTTTCTCCGCTCTCGTTCGTTCGAAATCACAAACCCGGGGATTTTTCCCCTGGATTACTCGAAAAAAAATCCCCTTGACGATCTTCAGCAAACGAAAAGCACGCGGACCAACAATTTTTCATCCTCTTTCATCCAAAAACGCACATTGACATTTTTTTTTTCTGCATTCACTTCTGATGAGGAAAGAGTCCCAATTTTTTCCCCTTTCACTTCCTTTCCATTTTTCTTTTTTCGCTACGCTCATTGTTGCTTTACCTTGCTCCGCGATAATTATTTAAGAAAATCATTTCGGTTCTGGAAACGCTACCTGACATTTATAAACTTCCTCTAACATGACCGCCTGTCCTTGTCCCTGACTCACTGTCACTGGAGTCGTAGTATTAACCACCACCACTTGCTGCCCCGGCTGGGTCTGCTGTCC
Source organism: Gasteruption jaculator (assembly GCA_949825005.1). Classification (NCBI taxonomy): domain Eukaryota; kingdom Metazoa; phylum Arthropoda; class Insecta; order Hymenoptera; family Gasteruptiidae; genus Gasteruption; species Gasteruption jaculator. The sequence continues at coordinate 10,603,732 of OX463772.1, read as the reverse complement.
CGGTTGGGTCGGTTGCGATTGTTGGCTCTGCTGCGATTGTTGCTGCTGCTGTTGCTGTTGCTGCTGCTGTTGCTGTTGTTGCTGCTGTTGTTGCTGTTGCTGCTGCTGGTTGCTGGCGTTCGCTTGTTGCGCGTTACTGGCGCTATTTGCGTTCTGATTGCGCGCGGTTTGCCCGTATTTCTCGTGGATCGCGCGGTGACGTTTCAGCGCGAACCGATCCGAGAAGCCGATTTCGCAGATGTCGCACCTGAAAGTCATTTCGAAGCTTTAAGAGGCTGATTTTTTTTTTCTTTCGATAAATAAAAATTTTGTTACAGTCAATTCTGTGGTAAATTTTTTTGGGGATTTTTTTTAAATTTCTTTGTTTGGATTTTTAGAAAATTGGAGAAAATGATTATTAATTTCGAAAAATTGTTCTCAATTGAAAGAAAAATATTTGGGATAAAAAGTGATCAAAGAATTTTCAAAATAATTGAAGGTTACTGATTTTTGCAAAATTAAGAAAAATTGACATTGAATTGAAATACAATTTTTTTAAATTATATTTCACGGCAAAAACCTGATCAATTTTTTTTCTTAGAATTTCTGATTTTTTAACTTTGTACAATAAAATTCTAAAAAATCCTAATTCGACTTTTAGAAAATTAAAGAAATTGATTATTAATTTTTTACAAATTTTCTCAATCGAAAGAAAAATATTTGTAATAACAGCGATTAAAAAATTTCCAAAATAATTGAAGGTTTCTGATTTTTGCAAAATTAAGGAAAAATTGACTTTGAATTGAAATAAAATTCTTTTATATTCCATTTCACGGCAAAAACCTGAACAATTCTTCTTTTTTCTTTTCTTAGAATTTCTGATATTTCAATTTTGCGCAAGAAAATTCTGAAAAATCCCAAATCGACCAAACATTTTTTTTTTTTTTTCGCAACACCCGAAAATTCGCCGGGGTCTGAAATTACCTGTGTGGCTTTTCGCCGGTGTGAACCTTCGCGTGATTCTTTAAATGTGTCGCTTGGTTAAAAGCGGAACCACATATATTACATCTATAGGGCTTCTCGCCGGTATGAATCCTTCGATGATTCCACAACGTCGAATGCCTGGCGAACGTTTTCTCGCAGACTTCGCACTGATAAGGACGCTCGCCGGAATGGATTCGTTCGTGGTTCTTGAGATGAGGACTCTGAGAGAACTGCATTCCGCACACGCTGCACTTGAACGGCTTCTCCCCGGTGTGGACCCTTCCGTGGTTCTTCAGATACGCCGCTAAATTCGCAAAGGAAAGAAAAAAATAAATAAATAAATAAATAAATAAAAAGAGTCTCAATGAATTTTCTTTAACGGTGGAACCGATGAAAAATTGAGAGAAAAATTCAAGACCAGGAGTGACAGAGGCCGATTTTCGATTTTCTAAATTTTTCTCCGTCCTCACTCATACCTTTGGCGAACGCGAGACCACAGACTTCACACTTGAAAGGTTTATCTCCAGAATGTAATCTCTTGTGTGACCATAACGAGGAATACCGCGAAAATGTTCCGTCACAAACGTTACAATGGAATGGCTTTTCCTGCTGATTGTGACTGTTTTGCTTTCCACCTGAAATCGAAACGACAAAAGGGGCCTTTAGTTATCCTCGAAGGGCCAGTTCTACAAAAATGATGCACTCGAGGTACTTCTCCTTTTTTTTCTTTTTTTTTTTGTTATTTCTATTCGATAATCGATCAATCAATCTCGTATTGTTTCACCCGATACTGAGAGACAAAAAAAAATACAGAGAGAGAGAGAAAGACAGAGAGATAGATAAAGAGAGCACGCGAATCGTCTATAATTATTACTCGTGATTATTATTATTATTATTATCATTTTTTATTTCTATTGAAACGTGGGTACGAAATTCGCGGTTCATTTGTTCCATCGTTTTTCTCGGACGCTTTCCAACTTCAGCCCAACGGAAAACAATAGGAAGAACAATTTGATTAAAAAAAAAAAATATCAAAAACAAGAGAGAAGATTGAAAATCAGCATGTGTGAGAATCGCAAAAAACGGCAAAATCATTTCAATCATTTGATTTATAAAACTGTCCCTTAGGGGAGATCCATTTTTCGTGCAAATTTTCGTTATTCTTTGTTTCGGGGGGGATTTTTCAAAAAGCCGAGCAAATTGGATGACGACAGTTCCGAGCTCTTTTCCGGGGGTTCTTTCTTTCTTGCTTTTGCCATAGTTTTTCTCTCCCCTTTTTTTGGTCGAATCGAATCTACACATGCAGGAGGACTCGAAGAGGGAGGTTTTTCGCATTTCGAGAACTGCCGTCATCTAAAAAAAAAAAGAGAGAAAGAGAGAAAGAGAGAGAGAGATGTGACTTGATTTGCTCTGACGACTTTTTCTCAAAAATACAAAAAAAAATGTGACATTCATTTCACGAAATAGAAGGATAGAGCAAAAAAAAAAGTTATTGATGTATTTTTTTGAAAATATTATGTATATATAAAAGTTACGTGAATTAAATAGATAAGTAATATACATCCCAAAATAGTATACTTTTGTGGCTGTGTAATTGTTGTTCCGACTTACTTCCTATGATGATACGGCCTGTAGCCTTGCAGACATCACACTTTGCGAGGGAACTGATTCCGGAATCTAGTTTTTCGTCGTGTTTACCTACCATACATCACCCGATGTACGATCATGATAGCAATGAAACGACAATGGACGAGTTTTTTTTGCGAGAAGACTGTTTTTCGAAAAAAGCTTGTGTGCGTGTATGTGTGTGTTCGTCCTTTTCCTCGTTCGTTAAATTGCATGATTTTTTTCTTTTGTTTTTTTTTTATATAAACAAAAAGGACCAGTTTTCCACAAACTTTTTTCAAAACGACATCTTTCATTTTTTCATGTGTAATTCATGTTTTTTGCACTCACCAATGAAGATGATACCGGTACCGTTGCACTTGTGGCACTTCGTGATGCTCGTCACACCCCTTCGTTTAACCGGATGGTGTCCTGGTTTTATAGCTGTCGAGGAAAAAAAAAGAAATTAGTCGGTAGCTCGATCGAACAAAATTTCTGGTACAACTCGAATCGAAGAAATGCAATTTTTTTTTCTGCGCTTTTCCTAATGTCCGGTTGGTGCAAAATTAACGACGATTTTGAAATGGACGTTCCTGCAAAATAATCGTCGTTAATTGTGCACCAACCTAATACTAATTAATGTAATTTTGTAAGAGAAAAAAAATTGAGTTTTCGATCGTACACAGTCGCAACAATTTTTCGTACAACTCCAATCGAAGAGATGCAATTTTTTTATGCACTTTTCCCAATACTGGCAATTTTTGTTAGAAATAAATTGGGCTTCGAATATGACAAAAAATTATTTCCAGGGTAAAGGAATGAAAAAACATGGAAATTATTATTTTTTTAAAAATCGAACCCGAAAAGAAAAATTCTCCCTTCGAGCGAATGCTAATTTTCTCTGCGAAAATGCAATTAGCATTATTCTTGGTTAAAAAGAGAACAATTTCCAAATTTTAATACCCAATTTTCAGGGAGAAGTAAAAAAAAAAAGATACTAAAAATTCACTAACTTTTTCGATCGAAGTCGAACACAAAAATTATACCCCAAAATCTAGAAATTTCCCTGCAATTTCCCTAAAACTCCCAAATTGCATCAAGAAACTTGCAACTTCCTTTAATAATAATAATAATAAAAGATCAAATTTCCTCCGATTCGATATACTCACTCTTTTTCACTTTAGTCGGATGATGCTCGCAAGGATCCTCGCTGCCGCAGTCTTCGCAGATCTGCACCTTGGGTTTCTGGTGCATGTTCGTCTTGTGGCTCTTGAGTTCCCCGGGCAGGGCGAAACAGGCACCGCATACGTCGCAGGTGTAGGGTCTCTCGGGGGTCGTGGCCACGGTGACCGTCGTGGGCGTTTGCACCACCACCTGCTGCGGTTGCTGCTGCAAATTGCTGGGCGTGGTGTTGTGGATCCTCTTGTGGTGATTGAGGAGGCTCATGTGCCCGAAGACGAGGCCGCAGATGTCGCACTTGAAGGTGGCATTGGTGGCCGCGGCTATGCTCATCTGGTTCAGGAGGGTGTTGTAGCCGACCGGTTGGACGTCGAAGCGGTAGCAGCCCTTGTCGTCGGTGGTGATGGCACCGATGGTGCTGACGGCGTTGGTCTGCACCTTCTGCAGCATGTTGACGTTGTAGTAGAACGGGAACTCGGTGGTGGCCGATTGCTGCTGAGTCTTGTCCTCCTTCTTCTCCGTCACGTACATCTGCTGCTGGGACTGTTGCTGTTGCTGCTGTTGCTGGGACTGACTCTGGGCAGCTTGCTGCTGTTGTATCTGCTGTGGATCGAACATCGCCGGCTGTTGCTGAAATCACATCGATTTCTTCTTCCACACTCGTAATGCATTCGGCAGCGATTTACGCCCTCGACTAAATCGCTGTGTCTTTGTCGTCGCTGTTCTTGTCGATACTGATGTCGTACTTGAAATTCTCGAGTTACTTGGTTTTTAGGGATATACCTGTCTCTGGTCGGAGTAGCTGGAGTTACTTTGTTCCGTCTGAGTGTAACTGTTGGTTTGCTCGGTCTGTGTGAACATAGAACACTTGACCGGATGTTGCTGGATCTGCGACTGCTGCTGTTGCTGTTGCTGCTGCTGCGGCTGATTGGGAATTTTTATAAGGCTCCGCTGGAATCTCGACACCTGCTGTAGACTCTCCCTCTCCTGATCCTGGATCTCGCCGCGAAGGTGCTTCTGTTTACCGACGACACTCTGTAACAGTCGCAACGAGCATAGGCATCAATGAGATCCTCGTCTCTGGTCCGCAGCATTCCTTCCATCTCGCGACTTCCGGCTTAAATATTCCATTCCGCCCGAGTCGGTGCAAAATTGTAACCACCCCCCATATATATATAAATAAACAATTCATAAAAGCAAGAATAAAATAGAGCAATCCCTTAAAAGCTCCTTCTTCGACCCTCTCCCACGTAAAGGCATCGGTGGCTGAATTCTCGAGATCGTTCCGGGAACGAGGAGCGTTCCGAGGGACGATCGGTGAGAATGCAGCCAGCCCATGCGACTATTGGCTAGGGTTTCTTCGTACCTGGTGCATATGATCGGGATGGCTGGGATTCAACCACACCACGTTGTTACCATTTGATTCTAGGGCCATGGAAGAGAGAGCGAGAGCTGCGCTTTGCTTTGCTTTGCTTTTTTAATCTATCTACCTGCACAATCAACAGGTACGTGTGTAGTAGTGGTAGTAGTAGTAGTAATTAGTATGGCATTAGGATCAAAGGATATCGAAACGCAGTGTCTGTGTGTGCATCGATATGATTGTTATTATAATTGTGAATGAAAATAATGTTGATAATGGCGATGACTGTCGTTAATTAATAATAATAATAATAATAATAATAATAACAACAACAATGGCAATAACAATAATAATAACTATTACTATCACTATTATTTCAATTATGATGATTATAATTATGATAATAATGAAAATTTTATTAATAATTTTGTAATAATGCTGAAAATACTTATTCTAAATGAATATTGTATAGACAACGAAAATAATAATAATAATAATAATAGTAATAGTAATAATAATAATTAAATTAATGATGATAATAATAATGGTGTTGGTTATGAATGAAAATGATAACAACACAAGCAATAATAGGGATGAAAATGATTTTCAACGACAATAATAAGGTAAAACAAGTAAAACTTCAAAACAACAAAAACAATAATAATAATAATAATAATAATAATAATCACAACAACGGCTATGAATGACAATGATAATAATAATACCGATCGAAATAATAATGATAACAATAACAACACAAGCATAACAATAATGACGATGACGATGATGTTGATAATAATAATAACAATAATAATAATAATAACTAATATTGATAAAAGTGAACAAACTCGAGAACCTCGTTTTCTTTCCTATTGGCATGGCAAGTGCATGAGTTTCAGGTAGTACATATATATATACATATAGATGTAGAGATATACATATAAGTATATATATATATATATATATATATGTAGTATGGTTACATTACATTCTTTTCAGTCCCCTGATCAAAACCACGCTGCTGCGAGAGAGAGGTGGAGGAGAAGGAGGAGAAGAACGACGGAGAACATGGCAGAGAGAAAGAAAGCCTATATACCTCCTATACCCGTTGGTTCCTGCGTTCCTACGTTCCTTCGTTCGGTTCCTTCGCCGCTGCCGCTGCTGCTGCTGGTACCTTCGTTTATCGGTGGGGCGACAGAGACAGAGGAACACCGAAAGGGACGAGGAGGGGAGAGGCAAGGGAGGAGAACCAGCGGCAGCAAACAGCAGCCATACTCCCACTTCTCGACCGAAAAAAGGAGAATATAGAAGAAAAAAAACCGGGGGGAAAAGGACAATAGAGATCTACCTGCCTCCCTGCCTACGCGCGCGCCCCTGGCGGGCAACCCTCGAAGCGCCTTTTCGCTTCACTCGATAAATAACTTTCCCCGCCAAAAAATCCCGACTGTTCCTTTTTTCCCCCGAGGGATGGGGTGGCGAGAGGGAGAGAGCATGAATTCGGTAGGAATAACACACGCATACACACACACACACAGGGATACTTACACGTAACGCAGTCGGTTACACGACTTCTCGCGTTGTAGTTGTAGTAGTAGTAGTGGTAATAGTGGTGGTGGTAGTAGTAGTAGCCATTCCGAGGGTCCGAAAAAAAGCCTCGTGACGGGGAGACTCGCAGCGACGATGGGCGATTCACGGGTTTCGGTATCATTCGAAAACAAAGAGTGGAGGCTCTTCCCCGTTGGCTCGAGACTCGACGACCCGCTTCCTCCTCCTGGACACTGCACACCGAGAGACCACCTCGAGGCGACTCATGTAAACCAACCGACCGAAAGTTCCGCCGCCTTTCAAGCCGTCCGACCAATGCTTCCCATTATTCGTCCTCGCTCCGTTCCCTTTTTCACTCTTTTTCTCTCCGCGAAGTCGGTAAACACGGTTTGGTTCGGTTCCGTTCCCGAAAAAGCGCGACAACGACGGGTTATGTTCCTCCTCGTCCGACTGGCGAGCAAGAGAGACGGGAAATGGCGGGTGGAAGGGAGACAGACAGACGGAGAATATACGGTGTGCGGTTTTAGGCCGATCCACGCTACGAGCAACAAACGGCTTCTCACCCGACACCGAATCCCTCTCACATATTCCCGGATATTCACACCGACCGAACGCACTGGCTCGTCTGTCTCTTTCTCTCTTCTGCCTTCCCTTTTTTTCAGACTGAACGGAGACTGACTGCTTCTTCTTCTTCTCTCTGCTTCTTTTCACCGCCTTGTCTCTTCCCCGGAGCTCCGTTTATTCGCCAAGGTCAATCCTCACATAGACGCCACCCGATCGGGACGCCACAACGCTACCAATCAACACATCGCTCGTGAGCTCTCGCGTTTGTTCCGTCGTTTCTTCGATTCAAGCGTTCCGCGTGTTCCGTTCCCCCGTTCCGGGTTGGTTCCTCTTCCGCCACTGCCATTCGCCGGTTTTGTCTGGTTCTACCATACCCTACTGTGATTGGTAGCTTCTGGATTGATGGTTCCGCAGGAAGGGGGTAGATGGCACTGGAGGATGTTTCTCAGCAGGATTTTGAGTTTGAATCTGGAAATTTTGATTTTGCTTGTATGGTTTTTCAAGAACAGGAAGAGGAACGGGTTTCGAATAATCGTGGAATGGTAATAATAATAATTATTAGGTAAAAATATAATAATAGAAATAATAATGGTGACAATTGTAAATAAGGGATGATAAAAAAAGAGCGTAAAAAAAATAAATTGTAATCAACCCCAATTGGAATTTCCTCCTGCCACTCGTTCGAAAACCAAAATTGAAACAAATGTCAAGGATACGAAATATTTATATGGCGAGAGAGAAAGAGACAGAGCGAGAGAGTGAAAGAGAGAGAGAGAGAGAAAGGCAGGAATGAGGAAGGAAGGAGTGTTAAGAGAGCGGGGGGGGGGGGGGTGTTCATAGACTGCATCGAGACTTTGAGCTGTATAATAACATTTGGCCCAGATCCATTGCGAGACATTTATAAATAAACAAGAGAGGAAACAATAATAATAGTAACCATCCGGTACCTCATCCTTCTCTATACGGTACATACCATTTTTTAAAATTACGTCTCTTACCTACATCGTAAGAGAAAAGTATAACCCACAATAATAATAGTAATAATAATAATAATAATGATAATAATAAGAAAACACGTAGAAGCAATCCAAGGAATTCGGAAATGTGACTGAAATCGAATTTTTAAAAATCCGGAACCGGAAGTCACGCGACTTTTCTTCCGAGCGTACCTAGGGTTTTAAAAATGGGGTTGGGGAATTCATGTCTAGGGGTAATTTGACGCGCAGAATCGATCACGAAGGTCTGTTTTGATGAAATCCTGGTGGAAGTTCATAAAAAGAAAAAAATAGGGTTTTTTTGCCAAAACAAAAATCGTATTTCTACTTCCGCGGAAGAAAATATAGAAATTCCTCGAAAATTCCCAAGAGTTGATTCCCGAATATGAATATTTTTGATGTTAATCCCCCAAAAAATTTGGGAACTTATTTTTGCAAAACTGAAAATCAACAAAACATAGAATAAAGATAGATGTAGATGACGGGTACGTCAAAAACGAAGGCATCCGCGGCATTCCTCTTCTCATTATACCTGTATTTGTAGGAATTAGGAAACTGCGGAAGGAGGGGGGAGAAAAGAAAAAGAAGAGAGGGGTATAAAAACAGCAGTGGTAAAAATATAAATATTTATATGCGGGAAGAAAAAAGAAAAGGAAGGGAAACTGTCTGAAGTTAGCGAGAAGCAGAGTTAGAGAGAGATGGAGAGATAAATCCGAAACCAAGAGTGAGAGAGAAAGAAAATTAAGAAGAGTGAGACAAAATCAAGAGCGAGAGAAAAGGAAATAGAAAACCGAAAAAGGGAGATAGAAAGAGAGGGAAGACCAATAAAGAAGAAGAAGCGAGAACCAAAATAGAGAAAAGTATAGAAGAGAGGTAGAGAGTGAGACAGAAATAGTAAAGGTCTGACGGAAAAACAAAGAGAGAAAGAGAGAGAGAGAGGGGATAGAAAAAGAGGCAAGAGAGTAATAGAAAAGAGAGAGATAGATATAGAAAAGATCGAAAGACAAGGATAGAGAAAAAAGCGAGAACGGAACAGAACAAAAAGAGAGAGAGAGAGAGATTGTGCGAAGAGACGAGACTCGAGAAGAGACGACATCTGTAGTTGGCAACACTGACGTGTTTGCGGATGACTGTCAAAACCTACTTTCCCAAGTTGATTCCTTCGCTAGAATTCGTTCACCAAGTCGAATTGCGATTTCCAGCCAACGGGTGCGATGACGGCGGATTTCTAGTAGCGCGGAACGGGTGCACGCGGAACCCGGGCTTTCTGGCGCGCGGACTCCGATGAAACTCCATTTTCCTTCGCGATAAAAGTCAGCGAGCGAGTAAGTGACTTTTGTTTGTCCCGTTATTGCACATCACCACCACCACCACACGCACGGTTCCTGCCGCGGATGCGAACGACTTTTCCGCTTTTACGTAAGGACGAGTCCCGAGACGCCCTCTCCCCCGAGATCCCCCGACCTCGACGACCCCGGGGGTTGCGACATAACCTCACTTTGGCTCCAAAGCCTCTCCGCCAAGTTTCCAACGTTTTGGTTTTCTCTCCTGTTTCACACAGTGGGTTGCTGGCCATAAGCGCGGCGCGCGACTCGTGCATCGAAGCTGCCGTCACTCGGCGAACCGTCAACGAGGATCAGGGACACAGTCGCCGAACCAGATCCTCTCTCGCTCCTCGACCTCCTTCATGGAATCGGTGGATGCAGGACAACGATTTCGGGGTACCCAGGCTCCTCTGTCCACGTCAGGTGGCCCGTCTTCATGCTGACGTACCGCGATCCGTACTGGAACGCCACTTCGGAGCACGTCGCTGGCAAAAGGGTATACACTTCTGGTTTTCATTTCGCGGTTTGGATTTTTATTTGTTTTTCGCTCTTCCCAAATATACATTTTTGATAAAATTTGTTTTTTTTGAAAATTATTATTGTTATTGATGTTACTGTTGACATTATTATTGTTATTATTATCATCATTATCTCAAGCAGGAATCGACCCAAAGTAGGGAAACAGAAAAGAAGAAGAAAAAAAAAGGCAATCGGCGGAAGAACAATTAAAATCTCGTTGAAGAAAGGATCAATGGAAGAGGCGAATCCAACGGGAAGCGGATTCACAGTATCGGACTGAAGAGCCCCACGGCGTCAGGCTTTCCGGAGGAGAACGAACCCTTTAAAAATGAATAACGGGTCGAAGGAGACCGAGTCGAAGTGGACCTGCGAGTATTGCACCTACGAGAACTGGCCATCGTCCTTGAAATGCACCATGTGTAGGGGCGCGAAACCGCTCCTGGGGGAGGACATCTACCGGCTGAGGGATCCCAGTCCCCAGCGGTGCGGATCGGTGGCTTCGGGCCCGGTGCCCCACGCCACCGACTCCTCCTACAACCTGGGACCCCAGAATTACAGTCAGAACTTGCCCAGCGGCGGGAAGTGGTCCTGCGAGGTGTGCACGTATCTGAATTACCAGAACGCCACTCGCTGCAGCCAGTGCGCCAATCGGAAACCCGCGAACCACCAAAACCAGACGGTACAATCGATAGCTTCCAATTTACACGAACATTTAGCGCCCCTGAAGCTGAGCGACCCGCCGCCCGCGACTCAGCAGCAATCCATGACTCCGGTTCTCAGCAACTCGGGTACCGTCAACCCCCCGGCCATTAATTTGCACCCCGAGAGGTACCTCACGCAAACCCCCGGTGTCGTGAATCAAGAAAAGTGGTCCTGCCTCGCCTGTACTTACGAAAATTGGCCGAAAGCCACGAAATGCGTCATGTGCGGACACCAGAGAGAGAAGGAACGCAAGGACAAGTCCAACGCGAACGTCAGCCTCATTTTACCCAGTCCCGAGCGAGATCCTGGACAGAGGGGACTTCCCTCGCCCCCGCACGCACCCTACATCCACCAGACGCAGAGGGATGAGAATTTGGCCACGGCTAGGAGGTGAGAAGAAAAAAAAAAATCGAAATCGAGGAAATCGTTGGAATTCATCCTTTTTTTTTTATTTTTTGACTCCGGTTTTCGATCTTCCAGGAGTTCGCACAGGTTCGACACCAGGAACGACAACCTGGCGACCCCGCAATCGCCCAACAATTGCGACTACGAGCGCAGGTTGAAGCAATTGCGACGCCATACGGACTGGTGCTGGTTGAACGCTTGCCTCGGCATCGTCGAGGGCGATAACGCCCCCGTAGAGGCTTATCTGGCCAGTGGCGGAGACCCGGCTCGTCAGTTAACGCATTCCGAGGTTCTACTCCTGAACAGAAGCAGCGCTTTCGACGTAGGACACACACTTGTACATTTGGCCATTAGGTGAGTCCTTAGAGATTTGGACGGGGGCCAAATAGTTTCGTATCGAAACCAAATTAACTTCTTTTTTTTTTTTTTTTTTTTCGTTATTATTATTATTATTGCTGTGGTAATTTTGCATTTTGCATCGTGACCTTTCTCAATTTTTTTTTCAGATTAAATAATATTTTCATTTCTATATTAATTTTATTACAAAATAAATTTAGAAAATTCGAAATCCTAAGTTAATTTTGTAATAAAATTAATTATATTAATTTAATAAAATTGATTTAGAAATTGAAATATTATTTAAATTTAAAATTAAAATTAGATCTTTTCAAAAATAACATTATAACTAAATTTAAAAAATAATATAATATAACAACCGAAAATTCCAATAAATCAAATCTTTTCAATTTTTTCGCCAGATTTCAACGAGAAGATATTTTAGCTACTTTATTATCGCAAATCGAAGGTTCCGGGTCCGGAGTGAAACGGGTCCCCAGCTACGTGGCTCCCGATCTGGCTGCTCAAATACGTCGACACGTTACCAACAGTATTCGTTTACGCAAGGGATCTTTCCCCTGTTACTTCGTCACCGACATGGCGACTTTCGCGTTACCAGCAGAGGTTGGTTTTGTATGTATCTCCTGCGGAGGGAGATCTTCCCCGAGGGGAAATAACGAAATTCACGTTGATTCCATGATTTCTTTCCCCCCCACCAGGTCGAGGACCTGCCCAGTGTCGTGCAGGATCAGATGCTGGAGGAGCTCCTGGACCGAGAGGCCCAGCAGCAGTTGGAAGGCGGTGGAGGCGAACCTGCGGCGTTAAATTGGTCTCTGGAGATCACGGAGAGACTCGGCAGTCGTCTTCACGCTTTATGGAACCGATCGGCTGGCGATTGTCTGCTGGATTCGGCCATGCAGGCGACCTGGGGCGTTTTCGATCGCGACAATGCGCTGAGAAGAGCCCTCGCCGATTCTCTGCAACAGGCTGGCCAATTGTGAGTTGGTATTTTGTTGTATTTTATTATTTTCCAATTTATAAAAAGTCAATTTCAAAAATAAGAGTCAAAGTAATTGCGAAATTCGAGTCCTTTTGTTTCGCGATTTTCTGGAAATCGCGAAAGGAGAGGATTTTTGTATCATTTTTTTTCAATAGAATTTCATATAATGTAATTTTTGTATAATTTTTTCAGCTTTTACCCGAGATGGCGAGAATACGAAGCTTCGCAGGCATCGAGGATGTTGGATTTCACCTTGGAGGAGACTCAGTGGCAGGAGGATTGGGAGAATTTGCTGGCAACCGCAGCCCAACCGGGCAGTGCACTGGAGCAATTGCACGTTTTCGCACTGGCGCATATTCTCAGGAGACCGATCATCGTTTATGGTGTAAAATACGTCAAGAGCTTCCGCGGCGAGGATATCGGTGAGAACTTTCGTAAAATTTTCTAATTCTAAATTAAATTCTAATAAATTGTTTAATTTATAATTTTTTCTATTATTAATATTTAAAATTTTATAAATTTATAATGTTATAATTATGAAATTATACAATTATATTATTAATATTATTTATATTATTAAATTTTATAATTTTACAATTTTCTGTATTATTATTATTATTATTATTATTATTATTATTAGAAAAATTGCTTGTAAAATTTAATTCCCCATGGATTTTTCAGGATACGCGAGATTCGAAGGGGTTTATCTTCCGTTACTATGGGAACCTTCGTTTTGCATTCGATCCCCCATAGCTTTGGGTTACACGCGGGGACATTTCACGGCGTTGGTCCCCATCGAGCCGTACTCGTCGTCCAGGATACCCCCGCTCGCCTCCCACGGCGGCGTCGGGGTCGGCGGCGGCAACGGTCCGATGCAGCAGCTGCAGCTGCAGATGCAAACGACGTTCATGCCGCTGATGGACCGCGATCGGAAGTTGCTGCCGATACACTTCCTGAGCCCGGAGGAAATCGGTCGCGAGGAGGCCATCCTCAAGGAATGGCTCGACGTGTGTCGGACGGAGGGCGGCATCCTCGTGGCTCAACAGAAGTTGCATAAGAGACCGTTGCTGGTGGCACAAATGCTGGAGGAATGGCTTAATCATTATCGAAGACTCGCGTACGTTACTTTTTTGGTATTACTTTATTTTTTTTTTTTTTGGTATTTCAATTCCAAATTCACTAATTTCTACGAAAATTACGAATTGGAAAATTTACTAATTTCCGCGAAATTAAAAATTTACGGATTGAAAATTTGCTAATTTGTACGAAATTTTTTACCGTTAATTTTTTTTAAATCACAGATTTTCATTTTTCAATTAATTAATTCTTTAATTAAATAAAATAGGGGAAAAATTCGAAAATTTAAAAGGAAAACGGAAATTTGCTTTAATTCTTACAAAATTATTTAAATATTCCAATTTCATTAAAAAATCTTGGGGAAACAAAATTTCCAAAAACAAAAAAATAGTAAAATCAGGAAGAAAAAAAAATTGCGGAAATAATTGAATATCGTAATTTTCAGTCAAACGAACAACGCACCTTTCTCGCGACCGACGGTCCTGCAGGATTACAGTAGCGATGGCGACACGGAGGACGAATAAAACGAGCCGCCCTTTTTCTTTTATTGAACCGCAGCTTCGAAATCAAAGTCACAAAGAGGAAAAACTCGTCGAGATACGCGCCAGAAGATGAAAAAAAATGGAGAAGAAAAGTGCTTATCAACGTGGAAAGCCGTCTTTGACAGTTATCCGTAACGTTATCTCGAAAGCAAAGGAAAAAAAAGGCAAGAAGATACTGAATTAAGCAGCAACAACAACAACAAAAAAAACGCAAGGTTTGACGCAAACCTCAAGAACTCGAAATTTAGGTTGAATTTTATTGCCGTTCGGATATTTGAAATCGCTGAAGTCAAGGAGGAATCAATTAGTTTTGAAATTTAGGATGAAATTCGCTTTTTCCGTTTTTGTTTTTCGAATCAATTTATGAAAAAAAAAGGGGGGAAATGAAGGGAATATTTTCATTTTTTTTCCCCCATAAAGTGGAGTTTCGATCTATTTTGTTCTCTGCGAGCACAGAGTAACTGGGGTTTTTTTTTTAGTGGAGTTTTCGAAGAAACATTCGTTGGCGAAATCGACTTTCGAATATTTCTTTGGGAAGAATTCGAAAGGTGTAAAAAAAAAGAAGAAGAATCGATAAAAGATGAATTATTGAATTTAAAGAAAAAATCTAATATAATGTAGAAACGGAAGATGAAAGAAAGAAAAAAAAAAGAAGAAACAAGTGTAATCAAAAAAGTACAAAAGAGATGGGAGAAAAACACATTTTCTTTACAATAACAAATATTCTATGAGGAAAACACAAAAATAAGGGAAAAACGTGTAAAGAAATTTCTTCGCTTACTTTTTCAGTAACAAAAAAAAAAGCACGTAAAGGGAGGATAAGAAATAAACGAAAGAAATACGATTTTTATTACTAATTCTTAACCGGTAGAGTCTAGTCTGGAGTGGAAGAA
Source organism: Gasteruption jaculator (assembly GCA_949825005.1). Classification (NCBI taxonomy): domain Eukaryota; kingdom Metazoa; phylum Arthropoda; class Insecta; order Hymenoptera; family Gasteruptiidae; genus Gasteruption; species Gasteruption jaculator. The sequence goes on along the minus strand of OX463772.1, from coordinate 10,588,722 downwards.
AAGGCAAAAAGAGCGACAAGAATCGGACAATTGTCGTGTCAATCGTGAATGTTGTCTTTGAATGGTGGAAACGCGAAACGATCTTGAAATTTTTTTTGCATTCGGGATTTTCTGTATTTTCGCGCGGGGTATTTGGAGAATTTTCGAAATTCGAAATTTGACAGGTTCTCAGAGTTCGTGAAAAGAAAAAAAACAGAACTGATCGAAAAATGGAAATTAAAAAATTGAAAATGATCGAAAATAGAAATTAGAAATTTTCGTAAATCCAAAAAGTAATTTTTTTTTAATTTTCTTTGGAATTTAAATGAACTCATTTTGAAAATTAAAAAGAAAAATCTCGAAGATCGAAAGTAATTCGACCGAAATCAATTTCGAGAGAAAATTCCAAAAGATTTTTCTGAGAATGCCAAATATTTTCAAGATCCTTTCCGACAAAAGGTACAAGTCAATTCCGAGCGAACCGCGTTAAAGGTCCATTCGAATAAAAAAAGAAACAAAATGAAATTAAAAAATTGTTGGAAATGTGAAATCCACAAAATTTATGGACGCGGTTAAAAAAAAAAATTTCTGTCTCTCTCTCTCTCTCTTTTTCTCTCATTGAAGACTCCTTTCAATGTTGTTCATGTAAAAAAAAAAATATACAAATTGTGGAAAAAACGCCGTGTAAATATGTTGGGCGAAATTTACAACGTTCCTCTGCAGGAACCTTTGTCACTTTCTTGGGAATTTTCGAAAATCCGTTAAAAAAAAAATTCCAATATTTTCTTTTTTTTCTTTGACACGTTCCAATCGAACTCGGAACGTTGTAGGTTTCGGTGACGTAAGCAAAGAAAAAAAAAGTGTAAATTGTGAGAAATAGGAAACATCGTCGAGATGTTTATTAATTAATCGTAATCTCATTCTCTTTTTTTTCCGTTGGACATTTTTTTTTTTCCATTTTTTTTCTTCTTCCTCGATGTAGATGTCCGTTCGTTGTTGTTGGAAAAAAAAAGTGATTTTCTTCGTGAAAAAAAAAACAATTATAAAAACGCGTTTTTGATTTCAAGGAGTAATAGATAAATATTTTCTAGCGATTAAAAGAAAGAAAAAAAAGATAAGAAAAGTACCTATAGGAATTTATTCGAACTCCGAAAGAGTTCCCGGGCTGGGAGGGGGGTGGGGGGGGGGGGGGGAGGGGTTAAACGAAATATGGCGATGTATGTACAGATATAAAAAAAATAATAAAGAAAGTCGAAATTCGTTGAACGGGGAAGGGAAAAACAAACAAACAAACAAATAAATGAATAAATGGGAACCGAAAGGAAGAAGGAAAGGAGAAATGGCGAAAGAAAGAAAACAAACAAAAAAAGAAGTCTATATGTATATTGATATGGAGTTTATGATGAATGAATGAAAGCAAGAAAAAAAAGTACAGACAAAATGGTTAATTGAAGGAAACAAAAATAATAATAATAAAAGAAAGAAAAAAAGAAGAGAAAACAGATGATATAATATATCGATGTACAATAATTCTAAATAACGTTTGATGATGATTATTATTATTATTATTATTATTATTATTATTATTATTATTATTATTGCTATTATTGCTGCTATTATTATTATTATTATTATTATTATTATTATTATTATTATTATTATTATTATTATTACTATGAGTAATATTAATATTATTTACAATTAATTATGAAGGGAAGAAAAAAATAAGTCAGTCCTGAAGGAATTTAAAAAGGAGCGGGAAGAAAAAAATTGAAGAAAAGAATGAAATAAATCGAAATCACATCGAACGTATACGAAAATTTGAAATTACCACCCAAAAGGTTTAGTAACTACGGATAAATGTGGGGGCCATCTGGATCCCCCCTCCCTCCACCCAATGGAATTTTAAAATAGAAAAGAAAGAAAAAAAGAGGGAAAATAACAATTAGACGCTTCGTGTTGCTTATATTCATTCAATTGCAATTACAATAACGTACAAGTATATTCATACAATTCCATAATTATTATTATTATTGTTATCGTTACCATTATGATTATGATTACTTGGATCCTTACAATTAACTCAATTCGTACGCGTTTCTTTTTCTTTTTTTTTTGGTTTCTTCATTCATCATTCGATCATACGTTCATTCATTTCATCAATCTACCAATCAATCAATCAATCAGTCGTCCTACAAAAGGTTCATCGACTATCTATATATGTATAACAATGATTGTTTTGTCTTGTATCTTTTTTCTTTTTATGTTTCTTCCCCGGCAGAGAAGCTCAGCCGAAATTACTTTGACAAGAGTAGGGGGGGGGGCAGGGGGGGGGGGATTCGGTTTTTTTATATATATATGTATGTATGTATGCTTGCTTGCTTTTGTATGGATAGACGTGTATATGTATATAAGTAGAGTTTAGTGACACGCAATTGCTTCCGACAAATCCCTGGATCTTCTTCCTCTTCCCTCCCGCCCCCTTTTCCCCCTTCTTCTTTTTTTCTTCTTCAAGAAAAGAGTTCTCAAGAGGGCAGCGAGAGGGGGTTGGGGGGAGAAAGATAGAGGGAACAAGATCTCGAGATTTCGGTATGACTGTATATATTTTTGCCAGGTGAAATTTACCATCGACCGTCAATCGTGGAATCTACTATGCCGACATAGTAAAATCTCCAGACCCTATGGTGAATTTTACCATACATTGTTTTTTTTTTGTTCTTCTTTTTCGTTTCTTCATTCATCCATTTTCCAAAAATAAATAACTACGACCTCTTTGATTGTTATTATTATTATTATTAATAGTATTATTATTGTTATTGTATCATCATTATTATTATTATCATCGTCATCATCATCATCATCTTTCGAATTATTCCCTATAATTGCAAATATGGGAAACCGCGAATTTCCTTATGTTTGTCGTTACATGTATGTGTATGTATGTTGGTGTATGTATATCCTGTAGTATACATGTATTGTGTTTGCATATACGTATATACATGTACAAAAAGTGATTGCTATTCAACGCAATTGGTAACGAGGCTGAGAGAGGTCGTCTTCTGCTTCTTCTCGAAGATACGACCGGAGGAGAATATGTATATATGTGTGTGTATATGTGTGTATGTATGTACTGTACGAGATGAGAAGCTTTGATATGCACTCCCTCCTCCCCGGTGTAGTCGATTATCATATCCGAGCTATTGGCGACAAAGAAGAAAAAAAAACAACCCACTCACACCGGGGAAACTCGGGAGGGTTCGAAGAGGGGGGAGGGGAGGGGAGGGGAAGAGACTGCCGCCTAGGGTGGAAAAAAGTCTCTAACGTATTATATACACATATATCCTTTTTTTTTAAATATGTGTATGCAATACGTATACGTACGCGTCAAAGTATTGCCAAAGGGGAGAATCACGATTACGTATCAAACCTTCACGGTAAACAATAGATAAAAGACCCGCCACTATTGCTACTATTTACTACTACACTACACTAGTACTACTGGTTACCACTACACTGTCGCTGCTGCTATTAGTGCTGGTACTACCACTGTTGCTACTTTCCATTGTTAACGCGACGTTTCATTCAACGAAGGAAAAAGGGAAATAGCCATGTTTTCTTTTCTCCTCTTCTCCTTTCACCTTTTTTTTTTCAGTTTTTGAGCTTTGAGCTTTGTTTCCGTGGAAAGGTCAGGTGTCGCATCCTCGAAGGTGCACATGTGCATGATGCAAATGCACTCGCACGGCCAATTTTACCATGCTTTTCGATCGATTTCGCGGTAAATTTTACTTTGCTCGCGTTACAATAATAATAATAACAATAATAATAATAATGATAAAAGTGACAAGGTGACAAATTTGTCACGTGACGTATTAAAATTCAAAGTAGCAGCAAAGTAAAATTTACCTCTATCATTTTTTTTTTTTGGAAAACAAAAATTACCCAAAAATTCACTTTGCCCCCATAGTAAAATTTACCACCCAAAGATAGTAAAATTTCCTATACCGCGGGTACCGATGGTATGGTAGAAATTACCATGCGGGAAAATAGCATCACCACCACCACCACCACTACTATTATCGAAGATGATTCTTCTCAGATGCAGGCCTCTATGTGAACGTTGGTCATCTCGCTGGTCCGCAGCTGATTGTTGACGTGCAGCTCCGAGGACGCGTTGCTGTGCACCAGGTCCTGCTTGCGGTGCGTCTGCCGCAGGTCCCGCACCGGCCCGAGTGCCGCGCAGCAGCTCTCCAGGGTCTTACGAAAGGCCGCTCGGAACTCGCGATTGAAGTAGGCGTATATCAGCGGGTTGAGCGCGCTGTTGAAGTAGCCGATCCAGAAGACCGTCGCCACTACGACGTTCCCGCTCTGGCAGCTGTCGCACAGCGCCGTTATCACGTACCTGTTGGATGCGATTGGAATGTGAGAGAGAGATATTTTAATTATATTATGTGGGACATTATTTTTTTTACCATTGTTTTTCTCTCGAGTTTTTTACACGCGTCATTTTTTACGAATCTTCGTTTTATCGCGTAATTTTATTACCTCGGATGGGAACACTAACAACTACTGTAATATTATAGGGAATAAAGTTTTTTTTTTATTATTTCGAGTGGACATTTTTTCTTTTCATTTTGATTTTTATTATATTTTCGTATTGGAAATTTTATTATTGCAGGGGAATTTTTATTTGCTGCGAATGGTAGGTGATTTAATTTTTACGATTTGGAATAGCAAATTTTATTTTATTCCTGATAGAAAAAAACTTTCTCCCTTTGCAGCAGCTGGGATTCGAACCCGGGACCTACGGCGTACGAATCCAACGCTCTACCCACTAGACCAACCTTGACTGACGAAAGTTGTTTCTTTTTTTTTGCATATGAGGCATTTTACTCTTATTATTGGTAATGTTATTATTGTTATTATTATTATTATATAATAATAATAATAATTATTATTATTATTAATATTATTATTGTATATAAAATTATACTATTTCAAATGGAAATTTGTTTTTATGTCGAATAAGAAATTTTGTAATTACCAATTTTATTATTCATGAATCCTATCACTTAAAATCCTGATTTCTACCGTATCGAGTGAGATAATCTACCACTCGAGCCGGTAAATTTTCCTCTTTTCTTTTTTCGCACTTCCGACCGATCGAGTTCGAATAACATTTTCGAACTCGAGAGAATTTCGCTGTGCCGTTACCATCGTAAATAAGGCATTGAAACCGTCCTTCCTGGCACTGAATACACGAGTGTGCACACGTATATATACTATATATATACATACATCCATACACGTGCCATATCAATTGCAAGCAAAGGAGGGAATCAATAGCGAGAAAATTGAATAAAATCGAATTGAATTCCTCGTTAACTCCATGCCGTCTTTGCACACACACACATACATACGCGCTCACACACGCAATCACATACACGTCTCGTAACAATAGACGCTGACTTTCCGAAAGATATATTTATCCAGCTGATCTCTATAGGCGCTTGGGTACCACCGCCATACTCTACACACACACACACGCACGCACGCACACACAGGTCTATAATACGTAACCATGAATACAGGGTACACACACATACGTATAAATATACTCCGGCCCCGCAGGCCGTTGAATTGCTTTCCGTTCTAAATTCAAGGATATGTATGTGCGTTTATTGCACGTTTATTGCACGTTAAAGGAACCTTCGGGTCACCAGGTTAATCCTGTCGATATCCGAGGAAATGAATGACCGATATATCCACTGTGACTCCAGGTTCCTTGAAAAAAAAAAAAAGAGGAAACTCTCCTCGTAAGGAGGAAAATCAATTCGTCTTGGTCTCTTATCTCTTATCGAACTTGATCTAGTTACCCCCCCCCCCCCCCCCCCTCTACCATCTATTAATATCAGTAAATCAATCAATCTGTTTCTTTTTCTATGTCTCTATCAATCAATCATTCATTCAATCAATTAATTTCCAATTTCTCTGGTTTTCCGTTATTAGACGTTACAAAAATTACTATACGATATTTTCCAAATTATTATACGGCGTGGTAGAATTTACTATGCATTTTTTACTCGGTTGCAATTTTTTTCTATAGAATTTATAATTTCCGTTTCGAATAATAACTCTTCTACGTTCAAAATAGAAAAACTTTTAGGGATCACGGGGTTGGTCTAGTGGCTACAGCGTTGGATTCGTGCGCCGTAGGTTCTGGGTTCGAATCCCATCCGGTGCAATGTAAAATAAAAATTTTTTTCTATGGAAATTATCAAGAAATTAATACCACTGGTATCGAATAAAAATATATTCGCCATTCTGAATAATAAAATTCTGTAAAATAATTAGAATTCCCATAAAAAAGAAAAATTACCCGGTTCAAAATAAAAAAAATTCCATATATCTCTACATATATATATGTATATAATATACGATGTACATCTATCGCAAAGTGTATACGTGCGGTAAAGGGGTGAAAATTGGAAACTTTGAAACCCGAAGAGGGGGACCCTCCGTCGATATAGAAATTTCGAAACGATACTTGACATCGACGGTGGTAGGTGGTGGTGTATATAGGTTAGGCTGTGAAATGCACAAAGTAGCACATGGTGGAGAAGACCGTATATGTATGAAACACACCAGGCGAAAACAGTACAGTGGTTGCAGGTGCAAGATGCAGTTCCCAAAGTAAAGTTCGATGGTTGCATATATGTGTATATACACACACACCTGTACACACATGTGTGTATACAGCCTATATATACCTATACATAGCGAACCAATGAGTATGTGAGGGAGTCGAGATGCACTCTGCGAGCTCTTTGAATGGCGCGGGGCTCTGGAGTGCTACTTTATAGAGCGAACTATCGACCTCGCGAGGCACTTCCAGCACTTTACCGCATTATCTTACCCTCGGCGATGCACGTATGCACCATGGAAGGAATAATTCCAATCAGCGACTGCTTGTTTGCCAAAGAAGCGCGCGTTCGGGTGCAGCAGAGAGGCAGCCGTGAGGAACAAACCCCATTGCAAGAAAAGTAAATAAGAAAGAAAGAGGATTTCTCCTTATTTTTCCAAGCATCTCCGGATGCTGCTGGGGTTGGAGTTCCAGTCGATTCGAGGGTATGTGTTGTCGTAAGGTGCATTTCTATTTTCTCCGCGACGATGCATTTTACGACCTCTCCCGGGAAAGTGCGAGGAAAGGGACTACCGTTGGAGCGAAGACAATGCACTTTATTTTTTCCAAGGATTCCAGAAAAAAAATTTCGAATTTTCATTGTTATTCTTTCTATTTGTGAAAAAGGTCCTTCGAAATCGCGAAATTGGGCTTTCCATTGATCGATAATCGAAAATCGGATTTTCGGGATCCAAGAGAAACAGAAATCCTCGATTTCGAAAGACAATTTTTGGGATCCAGGAGAAACAGGTCCTTCGAAGGACGATCGGGAATGCAAATGTATTCCTTGGGTCCAAAAAAAAAAGAAGAATGAGTAGGGGGCGCTTCGGATTCCCAAGGAAGACATTTCAGTCCGAAGGGAGAAGGAACCCTATAAATCCAAATGACGGATCGGGGGGTGCAAGTGCGTCCTTTTTACGCGCGCGGAATGCCAATGAAGTTCAAGTCTACGTCTGCGGAGTGGGTGCCCTATTGACCCCGAATTTCGAAAGAGCCGAGCGGAGTGCAAAATTACGGATTCCTCGCGTTCTTCTTACCCAGGACCACCCATCCATTCACCGTTCTTATGTCTACGCGTGCGAGTGTGTAAACAAATAAACCACCGGTGCCATCCAGGATTCGACGTCCTGGCTGGTATTTGGGTCGAGTCTGGACGCGCACTCGACTCGAAGTCCAATCCAACCGGACGTGCCTTCAAGGGCTGCCTCTCGAAGCGAAAAAAAAAAAAGAAAAAGGCGAAGGATGGAAAGGACCTTTTTCGTCCTTTTTCTTGTTTTTCCTTTCCCGGGGAAATAACGAACCGTTAACGACTATTGACAAAGTTGTTCGATGGCCACTCCAGGACTATCGAAAGAAAATATATAACAAAGTCGCTCGCGAGGAAAAGTCGAGCCGTCCGAGCACAATGAACGGACGGACAGATGGACAGACAATCTTTGTTTCCTCGCAAGGACCCTTTTTTGTTCCCTCTCGGGCGTCAAATAACCGTCCGTGGGCTCGCAATTAAGCCGGAGCCCAGCGAGGACGAGGACGAGGAGGAAATCTCGGTTTAAGGACTCGCGTCGTCACGTGACGACGGGTCCTGGCTTTTTCTTACCAGAGGAAAAAGGGCAGCCAGCACGCGAGGAAGGCGGACATGATAATCCCGAGCGTCCTGGCGGCTTTGCGCTCCCTTTTCATTTTGCTGCTGTTCGATATCGGCGCCGGGTCCTCGGGCAGGGGCTCCGGCGACGAAGATTGGTCGACCGTGGGCAGCGAAGTTAGCCCCGCCGAGATCCCGTTAATTTGTAGGTGTTTGTTCAGCAGAGCCGCAGCCACTTTGCTCCTGAAACAGGAAACGAAGGGTGTCCGTATGGTTGTCGCTCGCATCCCCTTCCCTTGCCGCCACGCTCGTCACGTAGCAAATATCTTTATGGATGTGCCGCCATTATCATAGAAATTGACGATTACACGATTCTCCATCAGGATTCTATGACTTTTCCATCGGGACGGCGAGGACTCCCCCCGGTCCTGGAATTCGGAGCTGGAGGAACTGGAGGAACGAGTTTCCTTTGAGTCGGAAAGGATCCTTGGAATTTAATAATAATGAAAAAAAATAAGGAAATTTTTGAATTCAAAAGGATTGATTTTTTTATTTTTATTTTTTTTGGAATTGAAGGATTTTTGTTTTGAGGTCCTTAGGACCCAAGAGGAAGGAATCCAGGTTTCGTTGCGAATTCCAGGAATCCGGGATTCCTTGGATTTTTTTTTTTTTTGGAGGTCCTTTGAATTTGGGAAAAGGATTTTTTTGTTGTTTTGGAAGAAGGGTCCTTGAAATCCTGGGGATCTAAGAGGGAGGAATTTTTTTTTTTAAGTCTAGAGGAAGGTCCTCGATTTTTTGGATCCAGGAAAGAGAGAGAGAGTTTTATTGGAACAGAAAAATCCTTAAAATGCAAAATGAGGATTTTATTTCTTTTTTTTTTAATTTCAAGAGGAAGGTCCTTGGGATCCAAGAGGAAGTGAGGTGGTCCTGCATTTTTGGATCTACAGGAGAGATTTTTTTTTGAACCCGGAAGATCCTTTGAATTCAGAATGAGGATTTTCTTTTTATTTCCTTTTTAAAAAAAGGATCCTTGAAATCCTTTTCTGGAAATAAATAGAAAATGTAAGAAGGATCTTTCGAATGCGGAAAAAATATTTTTTAAAATTCCAACAAAAGATCCTTGTGATTCAAGACAAGGTCCTTTAAATATGAGTGATCCTGAAATTTTTTTATTGGACCAGGAAAATCCTTTGAATCCAGGGAAATTTTTTTATTCCGAGAGAAAGGATCCTTGAAATCGAGTGATCCTGCAATTTTTAAATTCAAAAGGGGAGATTTTTTAAGGACTAGGATCGAATCCAAAAGATATTTTGAAAAAGAAAAAGGATTTCTTTAGAACCAAGAAAATTCTTTGAATCCGAAAAAAAAGAAAAAAAATTTCCCCCTTTCACAGAATTTCCATGAACGCAAGAGCAAAATCTTGAAATTCAGAGGAACAAGATCTAGGATCTTGGGTCCCACAAAATCCTACAAATCCCACAAATAAGATTTCAAAATCTAAAAAAGAAAAATAATAATTCCTGGGATTTTTGGACTCGAATCCCGAAAAAATCCTACAATCTTATTTTCTTGCCATTCTTCAACTTTCCCCAGAATCCCCTAGATCCCGGTTCTCCCTAGATCCTTTCACGATCCGCCCCAAAAAAAATTCTAGAAAATGCCCGAAATCTCCTGCAGACTCCGTACACCGTCCACCCTCGGGGAGAGACCAGCAACAGGCTTCGGGACGGATCGTCCCGGTTTCCCTGGACCAGGGATGCTGCGCAATTTCTGCGGTGCTGCATCCTTCCTCGCTCCCCACTCCACTCCATTTTTTTCTTTTTTTCTTTCTTTCTCTCTCTCTTTCTTTTCGTGGTCGTTAATGCTCGCACGAAACCGCGCCGCCTCGTTCCACGGGAAATTGCTTTCTAATGACCCGTCGTCTCGCTCCACGCGATAAGACACACGGCGAGCGAGCCTCTCTCCACTCGATATCGACCGGCAGCCGCTGCTATCATCTCTCCGTCGTCGAGGATGATAACGGCGGCTTCGTTACAGATTACTCTCGTGATGCGGTGCCGTTTCCCGATCCCTCCGACGCAAGAAAAAGGGAAAAGATTCTTTCGGGGTGCGAAAAAGATACACCCTCCCTCGGGTATACGCATATATATGTATATGGGGGATGAAGACGGGGGGGGGGGGGGGGTTGGTTGGTATGGAAGAACAAGGGATGCCGGATCCGAAGGAAGCGTGTCTCGAAGGTACACACGCACATACACCACGTATATGTGTACGCAACTCCCCATACAACCCCCATACATGGGGGTTGGGGTGTACCTGGATGATGGGAGGAAAAAATTTCATTGGGTGGCGCGAAAACAATCCCGAATCTTATATCGAGGTTTTCGTTGATGGTGGCTACAACCTACTTTGAGAACCTTCCGCGACACACATCGGGAAATCGCACAAAAGTGGGTACGTACACACACGTACACACACACACGTACAGATACACACCCACATCTCCGTTCGCTCTGATGCCAGCCTACTTTGTTTGAAACGCGTCCTATATCTGCGAAACACGCTCCCACACACACACACACACAGACACACACGCATACATGTATACACCCACACGTGGGTGTACCTACCACCCTGGAGAAATCGAGGGTGGGTTCCTCTCCCGCAGCTTCCGTACTCGCCTCCTTATTCGCATCCACTTAATTTCAATTCCGTACCGCCGCATTCTCCGCAACGGAGACCCGGAGAAGGACGACGACGACGACGCCGAGATTCATCTTGCGGTGTGCCGTCCCATTGCCATGGGACGGCGTTGGGAGACCATTTTCGTGCGTTTTCTTGCGCGAGAGTGCCATTTATGGGCCATTTTCTGGATTATACGGCCTTGGAGTGCCAGTGATGGGCCAATTTCCGGCTCCCTTTGAAAGAAAATATGGATATAATGGAATTCGCGGCATCCCCTTGCGAGAAAGTGCCATTGGTGGGCCATTTTCTAAACGATATCGCGTCGGACTGGCATTAATGGGCCCCTTTTCGAATTTCCCTACGATAGAGTGCCAGAATTTGGCCCCTTTCTTGGGAGAGAGTGCCATTTTCTAAATTGTATCGCGTCAGACTACCGTCGATGGGCCATTTTCCAAATGCCATTACGACAGAGTGCCAGAATTTGGCCCCTTTCTTGCTCCCATTGGAGTGGAATATCATTTCTGGTCCATTTTCCAGCATCCGATTGAGAGAAAGTGCCATTGATGGAGCATTTTTCAAATTCCAATGCGAGAGGGTGCCAGAATCGGGCCATTTTTCTCTCCATTTTCAATAAAACGGCATTTTCGTTGCTCCCATTGGCGAAAAAAAAAATGGGATCCGAGGAAGATGACGGCAGGCAGATCCATCTCACCCTCCAGTGCTGGGTGGGTACATACTTGTACCTTTGACTCCAGCCGCCCTATTATGTGCGACGTTAAGCCCTCTGTGGGACCTCTCTTCGATCTTCGACTGCTCTTCTCTTCTCTTCTTTTACGATCATCCCGAGAATCAGCTCGCTTTTGTCGAGAGATCAAAAGACGGTCTTAAACCGTTTCCACCTAATCCACTCGAGGCTCGGCTGCAAATACGAGCCATCGGTCTCCGCCGCGAATCCGGCAAATCCATCGTTATTACGTCATACCGTGGATCCTCCAAATTCGCTCGTATCCGCTTCGCCTGGTTCGAATTTCGCCAGAATCCGCTCCAATCCGCTCGAGTGCGCTTCGAATTCTCTAGAATTACAACAAATTTCCCCCTTCTCATTTTTTCCCCTGGAATTCCACGTTTCCAAAAAATCCCAAAAAAATTCCTGGACACTCCTTGAAGTCGTAGCTCGATCCTCTAATTTTTTCGATCGATCGATTATTTCGAATCTCGATCGGTAAAAATAAAAATATCGCCAATCCCGATCATTTTTCCTCTTTCTTCAAACTTTCCGCTCGAATCCGCTTCGACATCTCTTCACAAAATTCTCCATTTCCTCTTCAATCATCTTCCGCCTACTTACAATCCCATGGAATGAAAAAAAAAATCCGCTTCGATCCGCTTCGATCCCGCTTCGAATTCCCTGGAATCCTCGAATTCCCTTTTTTTTCATCCCCTTCTTCTCATTTTTTTTCCTGGAATTCCACGTTTCCAAAAAATCCCAAAAAATTCCTGGACACTCCTCGGACTCTCATCTCCAACCCACAATTATTCGATCGATCGATCATTTCGAATCTCGATCGGTAAAAATAAAAATATCGCCAATCTCGATCATTTTTCCTCTTTCTTCAAACTTTCCGCTCGAATCCGCTTCGACATCTCTTCACAAAATTCTCCATTTCCTCTTCAATCATCTTCCGCCTACTTACAACCCCATGGAATTAAAAAAAAATCCGCTTCGATCCGCTTCGATCCCGCTTCGAACACCCTCGAATCCTCGAATTCCCTTTTTTCTTCCCCTTCTCATTTTTTTTCCTGGAATTCCACGTTTCCAAAAAATCCCAAAAAATTCCTGGACTCTCCTTGGACTCTCAGCTCCAACCCACAATTATTCGATCCCTCGATTGTATCGCGATACGACCGGTAAAATTAAAAAAATCGGCAACTTCTAGAAAAAAGAAGCAAAAAAAAAAAGAAATTTTCGTTCGGACGCGAACGACCCGTTGTGCCCTCGAGGGCTCGTTTACGAAAGTGTCGCGATTCGCGAGCACGAGTCCAGGTTCGATTGGGAGTCCGGGTACAGAGGCATTCGTCCAGTCGATAGCCGAGGCGATCGAATTCCATGAGAAATGCATGCCCGTGCGGCTGTACGCGCGTAGTAGCCGCAGCCATGCACCTGGGGCTGCTTTTTTTACCCGAGCCGACGTCGAAATGCACTCCGGTCAATCGATACGTTGCCCTTCCTAGCCCCTGTCCGCCGACACCGTCGGCGACCGGGTATATCCAGCGGCTAGAGCGACTTTTATTTATTTTCTTTTATTTTTTTTTTAGCACAGCCACGCTTCTCCCTTTATCCTATAAACGGATGCATTTTGCCCCATCCCTCCCGCTCGCTACCCTTGAAGCGTGCATGCACGACTTTTACGCCCCCCGGTCGTTACTGCTTTTATCTAATAATTTCCCCGACCCACCCCTCGCGCCCCTTTCCCGGTGATAACGTCGTCCCGGAACGAGCGATAAATAAATAAATAAATAAATAAATGAATCTCGCCGGTTTTCGCGATGCACCCTCGGGTGCAACCCCGATGCAGCTGGAATTTCTTGGCTGCATATAATCCAAATAAGGATTAGTGTTTATTTCATCTCGAGTCGGCTGCTCTCATCTCGGCATTCCAATTTCGTTTTCATTACTCGCTTCTGCTCTTTGTGTTCCACATTTTTACCCACCCCCGGGACGCGTTCCGCCGTTTTCACGGAGTCGAGGGTTGCCAGGGGGGGGGGGTACTCACCCTTATCGGATATCGCGATAAGGAGGCGAAAGAAGAGAGGAGATGAAGGAAAAAGGAAAAAAAAAAAAGGGAATTATGGGAAAGATCGAGTCTCGGGGTTCGAACCCGGGACCCGAGGGTCGCCGCCGAGTCAAGATTGAAGGGAATCAGGATTGCGAGGAATGCCGATAAGGAAGGATCGGATCCGAGCCACGGAGTTGATTGGAGGACGCTAATTAGGTGGAAGATAAGATTGGAAGAGCCTAATTTGGAGCGATCCTTGATTGGAAGTCGTCAGTTAGGGGCAACTGTTGATCAAGAAACGCTAATTTGGAGAAACTGGTGGTTGGAAATACTAATTAAGGGGAGGTTTGGGTTGGAGATACTAATTAAGGGGAGGTTTGGGTTGGAAATACTAATTAAGGGGAGGTTTGGGTTGGAGATACTAATTAAGGGGAGGTTTGGGTTGGAGATACTAATTAAGGGGAGGTTTGGGATGGAAATACTAATTAAGGTGGATTCTTGATTAGAAGGTTAGTTAAGAGGAATGAGAGACGAGATTTCTAATTAGGGAAGGACACTAATTTTTATTAAAGCGTTAGAATTTGGGAGAAGCTTTAATTAGAAGGTATGTACTAATTTGAGAGAGAGGTTAATTTGATTGGAAGAGACTAAGTGGGGGAATTTTTGATTGCAAGGAATTGGGTTGGAAGGGATTCTGGAATTAGACGGGAGAATTTTTAATTAGGGGAGGGCTGGTTGAAAGAGTGGGTTCAATTAGTAGGGATTTTTCATTGGGAGAGCCTAATTAGTAAAAGGGTTCAATCGGAAAAGCTGTTATTGGAGGGAATTTTTTGCTGGAAAGGGCCTGATTGAAAATTCGATTTTTATCAGAAGAGTCTAATTAAAAAATAGATTTTTACCAAAGGGCCCTAATTAAATATAGATTTTTGTCAAAAGGCCCTAATTAAATGAAGATCTTTATTAGAAGGCCCTGTTGCGCAAGGGTTTCATCAAAAAGCTCTAATTAAGACAGGCCCCTCCTCGGAAGGCCCTAATTGAAAATAGTTTTTCATTAAAAGGCCCTAATTAAATATAGATTTTTACCAAAGGACCCTAATTAAAAAATAGATCTTCGTCGTAAGGCCCCAAATAATCACAGACCCTTCATTAGAACTCCCTAATTAAATCCAGACCTTCGCCAAAAGTGCCCACTCAAGTGACTGACCCGCGCTAGAACGCTTCAATTGCACCGGGACTTTAATAACAAATTTCTAATTATTCCAACCCTTCGATCACCAGGTACCAACCAACGAGAAGGGGTTGATTGGAGGCGCTGACCTTGATTGGAAACCCCCACCAAAAAAAACTTTAAAGGACCTCGATTGGCAGTCCCTCATTAGGCGGTAGGTCTTTCACGGCAGGGTCCTAATTAAAGGACGACCTTGATCAGAGGCGGAGGAAGCTAGGGGATGATACTGGAACGCTTTGATTAGGACGCAGCTTCCTCGGGAGCGTCAAAACCAACACACTCACACCCACGCATGGGCACGGGCACGCTCGAAAACAGCCTCGGGCTGCGAACGGGCGTCGCCACTCACGCGGAAGAGCCAAGAGAGAGACCGTATAAATGAAAATGGAACATATGTGCTCACATGATTACATTAACCAGAAAAGCTCCGGCGGCACTAAAGCGCTAATATGCACGAAGATTACAACCTTAGGGAAGCCTTACGCTAATGACGAAACCTCGACCTTGTTGTTCGAAGCTTCTTTGACCGGCACGGGCTTGCAGCGACCCTTCCCTCCGGGCCACCCTTCGCGATCGTTCTCCTACCGGCCCCCTGGTTCTCGGCCACCCTCGGCCCGGAACCGTTGCGACAAAAGCCCGATACGCTTTTTTCATTAAGCTCCCGGCGCTGATTAATTAGTCATTAAAGACGACCGACTGCGGCCCTTCTCCCGCGGGTGCTCGACACGCGCTTCGCTCCAATTACCAATGCCAATCGTCCTTCTCGTTTTTCCGCGAAAAATCAATGGAACCCCACACGCTCTCTTTCATGGAATCACGGACGCGGTTATACGAGTGCACACGATGCACTCGCATCCCGCCACCTCTCGCACGGTGAAAATCTCATTATTCGCCGCTGAATGACCCTTCCGTGCGATTCCTAATTGCGGCTTTTGCGCTCGCAACTCGATCCCCAGGCGGACCCTGGACCGATTCAGGACCGACCACCGGGATTAGGTTTTTTTCGTTTTTTTTCTTTCTCGTTTGGCTTTCCCACCTGGAGCGTGTTTCCGGAGTCACGGGAAATTTCGTTTCGAGCAAATACTTTATATTTCCAGGATCTTGATTTTGGAGTCAAGGATCCGAAAAAAGGAATTTTTTTTCCCCTCCGCGGGAAGATCCTGGGTCCTTCTTCTCTTCTGGATCCGGATCCTGGATGGAAATGGAACCCAAAGGATCCTAGAATTTTTTTTCGACTTTCAGGAAAATTGGGTCCTTCTTTTTTTCTTCCGGGAGCATTTTTTCAAAGGATCCAGAGAAACCAATTTTCGAAAATTAGATCCTTCCTCCCGCCAAAATCATATTTTCGGAGCCAAAGGACCCCCAGATTTTTTTTTTTCATCTCTAGGAAAATGAGGTCCTTCCTTTTATCCTCTAGGATCTTATTTTTGGATTCACAGGATCCAAGAAGAATAATTCTTTTTTTTCGGCTGGAGGGAAATTCTTTTTTATGGATCCTGATCCTGGATGAAAATGGAACCCAAAGGATCCTCAGAATTTTTTTTTTCTATTTACAGAAAAATTAGGTTTTTCTTCTATTCCTTCTGAAACAGGTTTCAAGATTCAAGGGATGCACAGAAAATAATTTCTTCCCGGAACCTCGCTTCTGGAACCAGCTTCCGCATTCAAAGGATCTTCCAAAACCCAAAATAATTTCTTTCAAAATTCAACAAAAAATCCTATAGGCTCAGGGACTCCGAAAACTCCTTCTTTCATATTCGAAAATTTCCTCGCTTCTGTGGAATCCAAAAAATCCTTGGACCAAAAAATATTTCGAATCGTAGGACCTTCCCGGCCCCCCAAAAAAATCTAAATCCAAGGGTCCTTAATTTTCCCCTTAATTTAAATCCTTCTAATGGTCAAGGGTAGGTCCTCCAACCAAAATTTTGCCCTGAATCAGGGCCCAATCCTATCCAATCATTACCAATCCAATCCAATCCAATCCAATCCAATCCAATCCAATCCAATCCATTCATTCATTCATTCATTCATTCATTCATTCATTCACTCACCCTTTCATTAATTCATACGTCCACGGATTCGTTGGATAGTTTGACGTAATCCTCCGGTGCAACAGCGAGAAATCCGGGGAAAATAGCAGTTGCACGCGAGGATTATAAATCACTAAGTACGTTTATCGTGACATTTAAAAGCGTTTTGTTCCTCTCGCTCCTCTCGCTCCACTCGCTCCTCTTTCTCCTCCTCTTCTCGTGTGCGGCATCGGTACCCGTTTACGTGCGAGCCTCGGTGGCGTATCGTATCGATTGGCGGCAGAGGAGCCGAGCCGACCGGATGTGCCATCCATCGCCGGTGCCAAGACGGTACCCTTTTTTTTTCTTTTCGGATGCTGCGCCCCCGAATTTCCAATTCCAGCCACGGACGCGCCAGACGGCCCCGGGGGACGCTCGCCTTCGAATCCTGGGTCCGAGACGAGGTCCAGGGGCTCCGTCGTTCCAGCGAAGGACGGTACGGGGCGGAATGGGGTGGCGGCAGCAGGAGCCTTTATTGAAATCTCCCGAGTCTGGAGGCGGAACGGGATCCGGTGAGCAGATCCGCAGATCCGGATTTATGTGCCAAAGGACACTAATTTCACGGTCAGCCCCCGTGCCCGAAGACACGATCCGCATCATTTCTCCTTTATCGCCGCACGAGGCCGGGCATCGCTCATCGTTTCTTCCCGCATCGTGCCCGTGTAGCGTGGCAATATCGGGCGTTCCAGGTGGTGACACGCTGGAATGAGAAAAAGAAACGACGTCGTTTCCGTCCTTTTAGTGGGAATAACGCTGCCCGTTTTTGCAATATATCCTGTCCTGGCTTGGCTCCTTCCATCCATACATTTGTAGGATAGGTATTATTAATAACTCTTCTCCCCATATGGCGAGAAGGGAATCCCCGTCCAGGCCGAAAGGGAATCTCCTTTCTTGCTTTATTACATTGACCCACTCACCGGGCCATTTTCCGACCCTTTTCTGGCCACCACTCTCTCCGACGAGGCCGGAGGAAGATATCCTCAATTTATAGGTACCCTCCTTTTGCATTCAAAGGATCTCTCCTATCTGGAGATATTTCCTTTGGAGGTGTTTCCTCTTTTCTTTTTTTTTTGTGAGTCCGCAGGATTTTTAGAAACTCGAAGGATCCAAAGAATTTAATTTTTTTTTATCTGGAGGAAGGTCCTTATTTTTTGGGAATTCGTAGGATTTTTGTGAAATCCCAAAGATCCCGTGAAATTTATTTTTTTTTATCTGGAGGAAGGTCCTTATTTTTTTTGGGGGGGGGGGGGGGTTGCAGGATTTTTGTGAAATCCCAAGGATCCAGAGAAATTTATTTTTCTACCTGCAGGAAGGTCCTTATTTTTTTTCTGGATTTGCAGGATTTTCGTGAACCCCAAGGACCCAAAGGAATTTATTTTTTTTTATCTGGAGGAAGGTCCTTATTTTTGGGGAATTCGTAGGATTTTTGTGAAATCCCAAAGATCCCGTGAAATTTTTTTTTTTTTTCTGGAGGAAGGTCCTTATTTTTTTGGGGGGGATTTGCAGGATTTTTGTGAACCCCAAGGTTCCGAAAACATTTATTTTCCTAGCTGGAGGAAGGTCCTTCTTTTTTTCTGTATTCGCAGGATTTTTGTGAAACCTCAAGGATCCAAGAAAATTTTTTTTCTTTTCATCCGGAAGAAGATGCTTTTTTTTCTGGATTCGCAGGATTTTTGTGAACCCCAAGGATCCAAGAAAATTTATTTTTCTAGCTGGAGGAAGGTCCTCCTTTTTTCCTGGATTCGCAGGATCTTTGCGAAACTTCTTGAACTCGAAAAATAAAAAAAAAAATATCCTTTACTCAAAGAAAGATCCAAAGAATCCTCCTAAATTCGAAGGATTCGCAAAAATTAATTTTTCTATTTGAAAAAAAAAACTAAATTCAAAGGCTCTTATGGAACTCAAAAAAATTTTCTTAAAAATCCACCATCCAATGGAAAACTCCCTTTCTTGGATTCAAAGGATCTTCCCGATCCCAAAGGATCTAAAACAACATTTTTTCTCCATCCGAAGGAAACTTTCGTCCTTCCAGGTCCTCCTCCAAAATCCTTTACTTCAAAACCCAAATCCGAAGGGAAATCCTTCTTTCCCTGAATCCCAAGAACCTTTGGCTCCTGAAATTCCAAGGATCCCCAGCTCGCCCCAACTGCCCAAATTCACCCTCACCCCATAGACACCCTTCAAAAAAAAATTTTTTTAATTAAAAAAAAATCAAAAACCTCACTTACCGGTACAGCATCCTCTCCTGGCGATCGGCCTCGCGGTAAATTTTATAGTACATGGCGATCATGATGACCCCGGGCAGCCAGAAGCTGACGCAGGAGCTGACGACGGCGTAGAGCTTGTTCACCTGGAACACGCAGACGTCCGGGTAGGCCCGCCGGTACCTGAGGTGCTCCTCGGTGGTGTACCATCCGGCGAAGATCGGCAGGAAGCTCATGATCGTCGGCGAGCACCAGACGACGCCGAGCATCGTCCCCAGGCGCAGATTGGTCATGATCAGCGGGTAGTCGAGCGGCTGGACGATGGCGTAGTAGCGGTCCACGCTGATGCAGCACAGGTGGAGGATCGAGACGGTGCTGAAGAACACGTCCAGGGAGTTCCAGACGTCGCACATGAAGTAGCCGAAGAGCCACTTGCCGGAGAGCTCCACGCTCGCGTTGAAGGTCATGGCGAAGATCGCCACCAGCATGTCGGCCAGGGCCAGGGACACCACGAAGTAGTTGGTGATGACCCGCAGCTTCCGGTGCCTCATCACCGAGACGATCACCAGCAGGTTCCCGAAGAGGGCGCTGAGGATGATGAAGACCATGATCGTGCCCTTGGCCATGAGCACCAGGACGTGGGGCTGCCGCAGTTGGTCCTCGCCGGTGCCGGTGCCGGGGCCCGGGCCGGTGCCGGTTTCGTTCAGGAAGACGATATCGCCGCTGGCGATGATGCCGCTGGCGCTGCTGCTGCTCTCGTAGAGGATCGAGTCGTTTTCGGAGTCCCCTGCCACTGTCGCGCTGAAATTCTTGTATTCCATGATCTCGTCATTCCCTCCCCGTCTCCTCTCCATCGTCCTCGTCCTCGTCCTCGTCCTCGTCTTCGTCTTCCTCCTCGGCTTCTTCCGTTTTCTCGTCGACTTTATCCAACGGGATCATCTTGCGCCTCCAGCATCCGGTCTCAGCGTCCACTCGAGATCACAGGCGGGGGATTAGACTCTCAACTTGACCCGGGCGTGGATCTGTCGGTGGCGACCTGAAGCGACTGCGGTTTTCCAGGAAGAGTTCTCCACGCCGTGGCTCTCGCTGATAGGGATCCTCGGGCAGAGCATCTTCGGGGTACAGCGGGGTCCTGAAATGGAGAGATTAGGGGCGGGGGGGGGGGGGGGGTTAGTTGGTTTTGGGTATTTTAATTTTTTAGAAAAAAGGGGAGGGGATTGTGTGAAATTCAATTATTGAATTTTCAATTATTGGGATTGCGATTATTTTAATTGCAATTATTTGGAATCCAGGGATTTTTGTCAATTAGAATTCCAATTATTTAAAATTCAGGGATTGAAATTTTGATTATTGAGTTTTTCATTACTGCAATTTCAATTATTTTAATTTCATCCATTCGGTTTTCAATTATTAAAATTGCAATTATTAGAATTCTAATTATTTGAAATTCAGGGATTGAAAATTCAATTATTCAATTTTTTATTATTAAGATTCCAATTATTTCAATTGCAGTTACTTGAAATTCAGGGACTGAAATTTCAATTAATCAATTTTTTGTTACTAGAATTCCAATTATTTGAAATTCAAGCATTGAAATTTTAATTATTGAGTTTTTTATTACTGGAATTTCAATTATTTTAATTTCATCCATTCGATTTTCAATTATTAAATTTGCAATTATTAGAATTCTAATTATTTGAAATTCAAGGATTGAAATTTCAATTATTCAATTTTTTATTATTAAGATTCCAATCATTTCAATTGCAATTACTTGAAATTCAAGGACTGAAATTTCAATTATTACATTTTTTATTATTAAAATTCCAATTATTTCAATTCCAATTACTTGAAATTCAGGGACTGAGGTTTCAATTATTTGAATTTCATCCATTCGGATTCCAATTATTAAATTTCGAATTATTAGAATTCCAATTATTTCAATTCCAATTATTTGAAACCCAGGCAATGAGATTCCAAGAATTTTAATTTCAAACCTCTCGAATTCCAACTAATAAATTTCTAATAATTAGGATCCCAAGCATTTCAATTCCAGTTATTTGGAATCCGAGCTGAAGGGGGATGAAATTCCGAGGGCAACAGAATATACCTGCTCCCATATCAAACACTACACTTTTTATTCCATGGGGGTGGTATGATTCCAATTGCCAGGTTGGCTTTCAAATGTCAAAACGTCACACGGGGAACATATACAGGGTTTTGCTGCCAGCGTGTATTCAACCCTTCTCATGCGGGGTGGGTGTATGTACATATATATGTATACACGGTCACACGATTTGTATATTATGTAAAATCCAATTATGAAGAAATTGAAATTGAGATATTAAAATTTCAATTATTCGAAAATCCAAAATTTAAATCGCTATTATTTCAAGTATTCGAATTTCAATTATTTGAGTACCAATGACCTATTTGAAATTCGGAAATTAAAATTTCAATTATTCGAGAGTCCAAAATTAAAAATCCCGTCGTTTGAAAATCCGCAATTGATAAACCGAATATTAAAAAATTCAAAATTGAAATTGCATTTACTCAAAAATCCAAAATTGTAATTCCAATTATTTCAATTATTCGAATTTCAATTATTTGGATACGAATTGCGAAATTCAAAGCTGAAAATTAAGATTCCAATTATTAATAAAAACCAAGACTAAATTACAATTATCAAAAAATTGAAAATTAAAATTTCAAATATTTGAAAATCCAAAATTAAAATTTCAATTATTCGAATTTCAATTATTTGGATACGAATTAGGAATTTGAAAGCCAAAAATAATATTCCAATTATTGGAAAATCCAAAATTAAAATTCCGAATACTTGAAAATGCAAAATAAAAATTTCAATTATTTCAATTATTCCAATTCCAATTATCAAGCTCCCCGTCACAGAAACCCCAATTATTTCCCATTAAAATCATCAAAATCAAATTGAATTCCCGAAAAAATTGAAATTCCAATTTCCAGCCTTTCAATTACTACAATTCCCAGCCATTAAACTTTCAATTATCATATAATCCAAAATTATTCCCGTTCGTTGGTCGCCCAATGATTTGCCCACGACGTCTCGGGTCACTTTCGGACCACGACGTCAGGCTGAAGCAATTAGGGTGGTTCTTCCAGCTCCAGGGGCTGGAGCTGGAAGACGAAGGGAAGGATCCCGGGCTGACGAGATCCTTGATGGGAAAGGCAAAGCGGTGGAAAATAATTAAATTGCGTTTCCGGTCATTGAGAAAATTCCGAGACGAGCGTAAGTCATTGGTAGTCGCATTAGTTTTCGCCACCGGTACTTCATCTCCGATGAAGCAGGTGGGATTTATCATCTCGTGGGGAAAAGCATCTGCTTCTTCGAACCTTATATAGCCACTGGATGGGTAAGATCCCTTTCCGCCTGCCGCTGGGTTTAATTGAAGGGGATCCCGGTCTCACCCCACGCAGAAGATCCGGGATCGACTTCGTCATCAAGAAATGCCGGAGAGTCGCGTTAAATCGCGTTAGGAGGCAAAAGTTACCCCAAATTGCCGGTAACGAGGGAGGAAAAATCGGCCAAAGGGGTAGCAAGGGAAAGTCGAATGAAAGTTACCCCGAGTCACCGGTACCGAGGGTGAAAACTTGGGAAAAGGGGTTTCGCAAGGAAACTTGCCGAATTGCGTCGATTGGGTACAATTATTCGTGTCGCAATTACTTGAACTTCAATTTTGAAAGTTGCGATTGTTAGGGCACCCATTTGGATTCCAATTATTTCGAAATTGGAATATAAAAAATATAGTGGAAATTTAAATTGCAATTTTTGGAGATTTGGGGTTTCTTTTGGAGGGTAATTGTTGAATTTGCAATTAGTGGTATGGCAATTTATGTGAACTTCAATTACTTGAATTTTTGGGTGGTTAAATTGCAATGGTCGAATTTTTGATGCTTGGGATCGCGGTTGTTGAAATTGGAATTATTTGAAATTGATAAAATTCGGATTTTGAGTATTTCGTTTTTGATTATTGGAATTCCAATTATTACATTTTTGGTAATTGAAATTGCAATTACCGAATTTTTAATTATTCAAATTGTAATTTCAAATATTGGGATTTCAATTAAAATTGAAATTAAAATTGCAATTATGAAATTTCGAATTTGTGGAAACCCAATAATTGAAATTCGAGTTATTTGGAATCCCAAGATTGAGATTCCAATTTTCTAGAATTCCAATATTCAAACTTTGAATTGTCGAGATTCCAATTATTTGAAATTCCAAAATATTAGTATTACGAATATTTATTTTTTCATTATTAGGATTCCAATTATACAATTTCCAATTATTCAAATTTCAATTATTTCAATCCCAAATTTTTTGGATTAGAATTATGGAAATGCCAATTACCAAATTTCAATTTTGAGAATTCCAATTATTAAAATTCGAATTTTCTAAAATTCCTATTTTCAAACTTTCAATTGCCAAAATTCAAATTATTCGAAATTCCAAAATTAGTATTCCAAAAATTTCCTTTCCCATTATTAGCATCACAATTTTCAAATTCAAATTCTTGGAAGCTCCAATAATTAAAAATTCCAATTATTAAAAATCCCGAAATTGAGATTCCAATTTTGAAACCCTCAATTCCTAAAATTCCAATTACTTGAAATTCCAAAAACTCCTTTTTCAATTATTACACTTCCAATTACCAAACCCCTAATTACTGAAATTGCAATTGCTTCCAATTCCAACCACTCGGACTCCAATTACTAACCGTCAAATTATTATTTTCATTTGTAATTTGCAAAAAAAAAACAAAAACAATTTGTAACCGGCTCGAGGGCTGGAAAATTCGAAAAAAAAAACAAAAAAAAAGCGGCGCGCAATAACGAAATTTGGCTAAAAGCTACCGTCGGTAGCGACAGGCGAACGAACGGGGGTTGGAAAAAAGAAAAAGCTACCCTACGGCGAAAGTCAACGGCGGTAACGCAGAAAAATTACTTCGCCGGTACCAGGGGGTGGATCGGGAAAAGAGACACACACTTCCAACGTGTCCCTTATTTTATTATAAGGGGTAGAGCGAATCTATTATTACAAGGGATGTAAATACGTATCCGATATTTATATTAAGGGACATTTATATGAGAGGGAAAAAAAAAAGTTTATAGGTCGTTAAAACTCGGAACGTAAAAAAAAAGGGGGGGGAAATTGCAATTTTTCGAAAATGCGATTTTTTTTGTTTATGAATTTTGTAACATTTACGGGAAATAAAATATTTGCGCGTGAAAAATGAAAATACGAATATAAAAAAAAAAGTGGAAAATAAAATTTTTCTATAAATATGATATTTATAAAAAAAAATAAAGAGGGAAAGAAAATATTTATATTTAAATTTAAAGAACAACAAAAAAGAAAAGAAATTACAATTTGGAAATTGTATTTCTTATAAATAAATAAATAAAATGTAGGTGTAATAATATATATATATCACACTTATATTTTATACATTTCTAAGAAATATTTATTCTTGCGAAATTCCAATTTCCTTTTTGTTTTTTTTTTTTTCAAATTTGAATATAAATATTTAATTTAATTTAAATAATATAAATATGAAATTCGATCATTAGGGAAATTGGTACTCACGGAAATCCTTATATCACTGAACCTCGCGGTTGATGCTTAAGGGATGAAACCGATCGGCTACTCATTATTGCGGAATAATCCATCCAAGTGATCCGTGTAATTCCTTTCATTATTATTATTATTATTAGTATTAGTATTATTATTATTATTATTATTATTATTTCTATTATTAATACTATTATTATTGTTACAAGTTTCCCTCCCTTTGCCTCCCCCCTTTATCTTTGGTTCTCACGCTATTTTACTTTAAAATTTTCAAATTATCCAATTAAATAATTAAATAAATTAAATAAATAAATAAATGGTTCGATTTTCCCGCCGATAAATTTTCGGTTTTCCCTCGAGTGAAGTTTTCCCACTCAAAAAAGTTGCACCCCCGCGGCTCCCGACTCGCGTTGCATCCCTTGCATTTTTACATGCATTTGTACGTGTTTTGGTTTTTCCTTTATATTTTTGTATACATGTGAATTTTTGATATAATGTGCGTGAAGAACTTGCGATGAAGGAGAAAAAAACGGAGACCGAGGGAAAACAACGACGTTCGCACCGTCGAGGAGGCCACAGTGAACTGTGGGTGGCTCGTGGAAAACCCGCTATTGCCGCTTTCCCTCGAAGGGAGGCCAGGCGGTTTTCCACCACCTTTTACCAACCACCAGTTACCACCCTCGAGGCTGCCCCTTTCTCCTCGGCGAGAGTTATGAATTTTTGGTTCCATTTTCCCCCCATTTTCTATTAAATTTTATCTTTTTTTTTTTAAATTGTATTTTTTTTGTCTCTTTTTCATTCACCTTCCAACCGAATTTCACCCCTTCCTCGGGTGGCTCCGGCAAGAAATGGGGAATCGGCTGCATCTCGGTGCGAAGAGGTCCTTCGATCGAGTCCTCCAAGGATCCTCCGAAGATCCAGGATCGATGGATGTGGTGGAAGTTGAAGTTTCCTGGGTCCATGAGGATCTTTGGGAACCTGGTGGGAATTGATAATTTTAGAAACTTAGGTTTCAAAGATTTTTTGAGTTTTTCTGTTTTTTCCGGATGAAACAAAGATTTGAGTATCCAGAAAAATTGGATTCTTTCTCTAGAATCCACTTTATTATAATTTTCCCCCAAAAATGGGGCAAAAATTAAAATTTTAAAAATGGGGTTGGACAAGTCATTTCTAGGGGTAATTTTTCCCGTAGAATCGATTCCAAAGGTCAAATTTGACGAAATCCCAGCGGAAGTTGGAAAAAAGTAGGTTTTTTGAGGAAAAATCGCATTTCCCGTAGGATTTTGGGAATTTTGACAATGAAAATGGATTCCTCGGAAAAAAATACATCGGATATGGGTCTCCCGGAAGTTCCCAAAAAAAGTTTCCAAAAGTCGATTTTTTTGGGTATGCCTACCCCTTCCCCAAAAAATGGGGTAAAAATTAAAGTTTCCAAAATGGGGTTGGACAAGTCATTTCTAGGGGTAATTTTTCCCGTAGAATCGATTCCAAAGGTCAAATTTGACAAAATCCCAGCGGAAGTTGGAAAAAAGTAGGTTTTTTGAGGAAAAATCGTGTTTCCCGTAGGATTTTGGGAATTTTGACAATGAAAATGGATTCCTCGGAAAAAAATACATCGGATATGGGTCTCCCGGAAGTTCCCAAAAAAAGTTTCCAAAAGTCGATTTTTTTGGATATGCCTACCCCTTCCCCAAAAAATGGGGTAAAAATTAAAGTTTCCAAAATGGGGTTGGACAAGTCATTTCTAGGGGTAAATTTTCCCGTAGAATCGATTCCAAATGTCAAATTTGACGAAATCCCAGCGGAAGTTGGAAAAAAGTAGGTTTTTTGAGGAAAAATCGCATTTCCCGTAGGATTTTGGGAATTTTGACAATGAAAATGGATTCCCCAGAAAAAAATACATCGGATATGGGTCTCCCGGAAGTTCCCAAAAAAAGTTTCCAAAAGTCGATTTTTTTGGGCATGCCTACCCCTTCCCCCAAAAATGGGGTAAAAATTAAAGTTTCAAAAATGGGGTTGGACAAGTCATTTCTAGGGGTAATTTTTCCCATAGAATCGATTCCAAAGGTCAAATTTGACAAAATCCCAGCGGAAGTTGGAAAAAAGTAGGTTTTTTGAGGAAAAATCGTGTTTCCCGTTGGATTTTGGGAATTTTGACAATGAAAATGGATTCCTCGGGAAAAAATACATCGAATATAGGTCTCCCGGAAATTTCCAAAAAAGTTTCCAAAAGTCGATTTTTTTGGGCATGCCTACCCCTTCCTCCAAAAATGGGGTAAAAATTAAAGTTTTGAAAATGGGGTTGGACAAGTCATTTCTAGGGGTAATTTTTCCCGTAGAATCGATTCCAAAGGTCAAATTTGACAAAATCCCAGCGGAAGTTGGAAAAAAGTAGGTTTTTTGAGGAAAAATCGTGTTTCCCGTAAGAAATTTCGAATTTTGACAATGAAAATGGATTCCTCGGAAAAAAATACATCGGATATGGGTCCCCCGAAAGTGCCGAAATGTTTTTTCCAAAAGCCGATTTTTTTTTGGGTTATACCTTGGCTTTTTATATTATAAATAAAAAAGAATTTACGTATTTCACTAATTTCGCGACTCTTCTTATGAAATTCCTATTTATCTTATCTATATTATTCTTAGGTAATTTCACAAATCACTTGTCCGCGTGTAATTAGCAAATGGAGTGGTTGCGCTCGGTTGGAGTGGAACGTCCTGTTGATTTATTTCGAGCCGATTGATTTTCCGCTGCTGTTGCGCTACGCGAAAAACGGAACGATTTTAATTAAGGAAACTGGACCGTTGCATTCAAACGCGCGCTACTCGCTCTTGTTTGCCGAGGGCAAACACACTCTGGCATCTAGTTTGCAGCGATAATTATAATAAATAAACAAATCCGGTCCCGTGGGATTTCAAAGAAAAGGGGGAAATTATAAGCGCGTGGATGTAAAATGCGTCTAAAAGAAAATCGAGTCTCTCGTTTTCAGCTCAATTTCGTGGAAATTCAATTTCCTTGGAGGAAAATTCGTCGCAACGAATTGACTGATTTGAAAAATACAAACGTTAGGAGCTTCTCTTTGCATAAAAGCGCTGCAGCTAAATGCAGTCATTTGTTGTACAACTACTTTCGCATAGGTGGATAATAACAATTATTATGTTATTAACAATCAATACGTTTGAATTTTCTCTTAGCAACTAAAGGTAACGAATTTTCCATGGATTGACCCGAAAATAAATAAAAAGAAAAGAAAATTATAATAGAATAACTTTTTTTTAGAGTCACTAGATGTCAGTAATGATAAATTCTAATATATGTATGTATATATATATATATGTTACATTGTATACCACATTTTATACCCTAACCTATTTCTTTTGCTTATTTCTGGAAGAAAAAGAAAAGAAAAATTTGTCTCTTTCTACCTTGACACGTGCGAACAAGTGGTTGTGGCATTTTCCGCAAAAATAACAATAACAATAACAATAATAATAAAAATAACAATGTGATCGAAGAATTTTATCCTGTAAAGTTTGTTTTTCTTTTAACAAAATAGTAAGCATAACAATTTTAATAGTAGAAGTAATATAACAGTAATAATAATAATAATAATAATAATAATAAAAACTAGTGAATTGAAATTCATCGAAAAAATGCAGAACTGCACCGTATGCGGTGGCACCGAATTTTTCAAAGAATCCGGTTACTTCTACTGCCAAAGTTGTCAGACTCAAAATGAGGTAAAAAAAAAAGAAGGTTTTCTTTTATTATAAAAGTGTTATTGAAAATAAATAAATAATACCTTCCCTGCAAGAGTGGAAAATCATCGACAACATCTCTCTCGGAAGAATGCAATGAAATTGAATGTGATGAAGTGAAATGCGATGCAATGAAATCTAACGTTACATGTAGAAACGTTGGGCCCCGCCATCTGTGGCGCGGGAATACACTTCTCTTTTTTTGAATCGACACAATTTCAAACACTAATTCCTCATTTTCTACATTTTCTATAAAATACCTAATATGTTAATTTCTCCATAAAAATTTTATAATGCAAAAATATAGTAAATTTCTATCCACCAGGATATCAGGGAAGAGGTCCTGGATATCAGAGTCGACACCAGTACCCGACTCAGGAGAGTCAGGATCCGAAAAGAAAAATCGGAGCGACCGGGTGAGGATTCGATTCCATTTATTTTCCAATTAATAAATTAATTTAATGCGAAACTGAATAATATCGTGTAAATTAATTGAACTGAATAATATTTCCCGTTAATTGGAATTGTTTTGTTTTTTCCAGGAGAAGTTCTCGGCTGGACCTCCTGGGAGCAATACAATCTCATCCTAATCGGCTTGACGGAGGAATTGGTGCAGTTGGGAGTCAACCCGGACATCAAATTGACCATTTTGCAACTGTGGGCCAGTTACTTGGGGAAATTGGAAGTCGCTTTTACCTCGACTACGAAGAAATGCATGCCCAAGTTTTCCAGGAATTTTCGGAAAAAGTGAGAAGAAAGAAAATGATTACTCTGGAATTACTGGAGAATATTGGATACGGTGAAATTAATTTTGATTCCAATGATTTCCAGGGACGCAGAAATTATCTACGGTATGGCGAAGGCCAAGAAGAAAAAGAGGAGAGGAGAACTCGGTCGAAGTACTTCCAGTTACACGAGTGCATCCTCGCTGTCGGGAGCTACTGGAACGAGCGAAGGATTTTCCAACAGGGATTTCAACAAACAGAAGGTATGATAAATATAAAAAATATAAAGAATTGTTACTAATTGTAAATATAGAAATATTAAATTTATAAGTTTAATAATATTAAGTTTAGCCGATCGATATTCAGAAAATTAAGCGAAAGATGAATTTTTCGAATCTAGAAACTCATGGTCGCTGCGGATTACGACAGTTTCATACAATCGCAGGCCAGTTCGGAAGGAGATACTCTGAGTTTAATGAACCAGAGTTTACACAGTATTCGATCCAATCGAAGTGGGTCTTCGAGAGACTCCCAGAAGTGAGGGACTTATATTTTTTTGTTTACCAAAAAAAAGAATATATATTTAATTCGTAATTATTGAAATTCGTGGAGCAGGAAAAAAAAATTATTGCCTTTCAACAATTTCTTCCTCAGGATAAAATTCAACAAACACGCGAAGAAGGAGGCGAAAAGGGTGCGAGCGAATTCCAAAAAACTACCGAAAAATCAGCGGCTCAGTTACCGGGAGAAACACGTTTGCACCCGTTACAGGATGGGGGCCGAAGCTTTGACCCCCACGAAACTCATGGCCCTCGTTTACGTGGCTCTGAGGATCCATAACGAGGATATTCATTTATCGGATTTATTGCGGTACTGAAAATTTTGAAAATCCTGAATCAACATTTTTTTTTTAATTTCTCTGGAATTTGTCAATTGCAAATTTCGAATCAGCCTTTTTTTAAAAATATATAATTTATACTAAATTTTTTTTCTACCCTGCAGGTACAGCAGAGAAGGACACATCTCATACTACAAATTGGAACGACTGCTGCCTCCTGAAGTTGTGGAAAATCGTACGGACGTGCAATTTCTGATCCAGAATCAGGCGATAACGCATAAAGGCATGAGACAAGCGATTGCGAATTTGACGAGGTTCCTGCTCGTACGTGAAATCAAGTGCCCCGATTTGTGTGCACTGATTAATCGGTATTGCGAAGAATTGCAATTGCCACGTGGGTTAATAAATCTTTTTTTTCTTTCTAAATTAGGAACAGATTTTCTGAAAAAGAAGAAAATTAAGAAAAAAAAATGATTTCCTTTTCATCTTCAGGTGGAATCGCACTTTATGCCCAAAGATTGCTGACTTGGTCGCCTCCGAAGATGCTGCCCACCGAGAAATCCAAATTTTTCCCGAATTTCGAGGGCAGAGCCGTCGCCTACATCATCGTCGTCTTGAAGACCCTTTTTGCCCTCGACGGAGTTACCGAATACGAAATTAGTCGCACAGCCGAGACGATTAATGAGTAATTTATATTTTTCCTTTTTTTTTTTTAAATTCCCATTAATTAATTAAATCTCGAATTTAATCTCTTTCGATTTCACTCAAGGACAAATCGGGCAAAAGGACTGAACGAGCCGATTCTATTCAGTTTTCGAGAATGGCAGAGGTTCATCGAAGCTCGAAAGAATTTTCTGATGAACCTACATTTCCCCACAAGAATGAAATTCGAGCCTGACTCCGAGGTTTTTCAATCCCAGCCGTATTTGAAATTTCTGGAGCAAACTCGGCCACAGAAAAACCTGGACGAGCAAAAAAATGCCCATTTTCCAGCAGAATTGGCCCGAATGATGCAAAAAATCGTCGCCGGTTTGGACTCGGATGGCAACCGAGGAAAAAGAGTCGAGGAGTTTCCGGCTTCCTTGACCCCCTTGAGGTCCTATCTTGCTCGGATTCTGCAAGATCCTTCGTACGAGGTCCCAGAAATTTTGCAGAAGGATTTCTTCGAAGCCAAAGTTCGATATTCGAGCAACCCGGAGTCGTAAGTTCCGAATCTTCTTCGATTCAAAAATTCGCGAATTTGAAAATATTTCATTTTAATTCCCAATCTTTCCTTTTTAATTATCAGAATTCCAATTATTTTTCAGATTGCAAGAATTATGCAGCAAATGCGACTTGCAGCTGAAAATTGTAGACCACGGATTGCATTATCACGAGAAAATAGTTGGGAGGTTCGAGCAACCAAGGCCTTCGAGCATCGAGGAAATGAAGAAAAGCGTTTTGGTGGAAGATGACGTCACATCGACAAGAAAATGCCACAGTTTCACGGATTACGTTGATTTCAAAAATCCGGGCAGGAGTAGAATAGATTCTGTCAAAAAATCCATGTACAAACAAATTCAAAAGGGGGACAATTCGAATTTGGATTCGAACTTCGATGAATTTGGGTTTCGCGAGAGTTTACCCGATGGGAGACTTAATATTCCAACCGACAGTGACTCCGAAGATGAAAAGGAGGAAAATAATTTCGATGATGTTAAAAATGAGAATAATATTACATTTTACAAATCGTGTCACGAATATTGGATGTATCATTGCATTTTTGGGAATCTCAGTCCTCGGAATTTTGAGTTATTCGAGAAACAATTGCCGCATTCGTTTCGCTGGTTGCTCCAGGAGTGCGCTTTTTTACTGGAAATGTCGGTGGAGGATTTATACGAGGAAGTTTGTTTACTGGAAATGTACCACAGTGTGAACTCCAAAGATGCTAAAGAGAATTCCAGCGAGAGCAGGGGCTTGAAGTATATTTTGAATTCCAAGTGGTGATTTTAATGTACTTAGAAAAAACCGAAAGGAGTATTTTTTATACAGCGATGCAATAAAATTGATAATATTGTACAAATTAATAATGAAAAACTTTTAATCGGTGTTTGAGGGTAACGATCGACCTCCGAATCGGTTAATTAGATTTATTTTCCAGTTGCGACTGAAAAATCTAACATTTTTTTAATTATTCGTTGCTTGTAATTCGTAAACAAATTCCTTGTAATCAATTTTAATTCAATTATGTAACCGATCAAAATCCGACTAGTGCCTAAACAGTTAATTAATATTGTATCGATATCGAAACCTGATTATTGCTAAGGAGAGAAATTAAAATAGAATTATTCCATCGATGTAGGAAAAAAAGTTCATCGATTAACTAAAATTTATCAATTTTTCTATGAAAACCGTGTAATTAATAAATAAATACTATAGTTCAATTTAATTCCAATTCGTATTTTAATAATCCAAAAATTGGCGAATTTTCAGAGTCGATGTGAAACTCGATCGTCCTAAATTTCAATTAATCGTTTATCAACTGTATTATTGTAACGTCAACGAATTCTCTATGATTTGAAAGACCTCGCGAGAGTTAATCTACGCACAAGTTGTTTACAAAACAGAGCCACTGCTTGTTTACCATCGCGAATGAATTTGCTGAAACCACACAGGTAGCAGTATTAGGTCGAGTCAATGTTAAAATCGGTAGGATAACGACGCGTTTGGAAATTGCAGCAGTGCCTGTAATAAAAATGACTACCAGTGCAAGAAGAATGAGTTTACGTTCAAGAAAGGTGCTAACCGATAATTCAAACATCATCAGTACCGCGAAGAAGAGTTACGAGGACCTGGAACTCGATCATAACGATTTTTGTAAGTGACCAAAGATATATTTCTCCGTTTTTTTTTCTTCTTCGCGACGACCGTACTACCGATTAGAATTCAGCCACTAACAAGTTTGTCAAACCAGACCTTGTATTCGAGCAATTAGCGAAGTCGAGTGAACATTCAGTTTCTTTCTTCGAGCATCCTGTGGTTGTTAATTCGCGTCTTCCCGTGGCACTCGTGTCTCTTTTTGTGCTTTTCGCAAAGGTGAAGTTTGGAGAAGTGCTCGACAAAGGATGTTTTCCAAGGCGATGGTGAAAATCGCAGCCACTCGGGTTCCGTTTATTTGATTTTCATGTACCAGAAGTCTTTACCAACATCCAGGTTGTTACAAAGCCTCTTCGAGGGTATCGAAGCGAACCATTTTCACAGTAATTCATTATTTCTTATGGGATTTCTATTTATGGGATATTACCATTCGTTGTCGGGTCGTTGGAGGCCGATTAATAATTAATAGGCCTCGAGTGACAAATTAGTTACGTAAGTAATTGGTAATTACTCGAACAAATTCGAGACATGATTTTTTTTGTCGATTTTTTCTCCAAACTTCACGCTTGACTTCGGTTTTCTAGAAAATTGTGGTACCGTTGAAGATTCGAGGCACTTTTCTTGCCCTGAATGGAGTTGTACAAATTCCGGCAGTATGGGAAATCAAAAAATGGTAGAGAACACGCTCCCATGTTTTCTTCTTTGGAAGAATTGCACGAGAAGCTATCGGAGCTTTTAGGTATTTGGCGAATTTTCAAATATTTTATTGTTTTCAAATACAATTATTTCTAAATTGAAGTTTTTCAATTGAACTATTTTTTTTACTGTAATTTTTAAGTTGTATTGATTCTAAATTCAATTTTTTTTAATTTAACTTCTGTATTCTCATTTCTAGAATATTGGAATTTCAAATTCCGCATTTCCCCAAAAAATGTGGAATTATTTTCCAAAAATGTACATTCAGAATTCAAATTTCAGAATTCTTCTACAATATCTGGATTTCTGACAAAATCCAAAAGCCAAATAGAAAATTTTTAATTTCAAAATTCATTCCAAAAATGTTTATCTTAAAAATTCCTTTCTCTTCCAACTCCAAAATAATTTGAATTTAAAAAAAATTCGCCCTATTCCCGCCGCGGCTGTCCTAGTTCCCCCTTT
The DNA here is from genome assembly GCA_949825005.1 of Gasteruption jaculator. Lineage (NCBI taxonomy): Eukaryota > Metazoa > Arthropoda > Insecta > Hymenoptera > Gasteruptiidae > Gasteruption > Gasteruption jaculator. Next base: position 10,554,578 of record OX463772.1, on the reverse strand, counting down.
TCTCCGCCAGACGTCCCTTCTATTCCTCCGGCGCTCTTCGTAGTTCCCCCGGGCGACCACCAGATGTCGGCGCGACAGTTTTCCTTCCACTGGAAGATGGCGGCCGGAACGCAAGGTTCGGCCCGTACGCGTAGAAGCGTGTGACCCGCCTGTCTTAGAGTCAGTGCACACTGCGATTTCTCGTGACGTCACGCCATAGCTGTAATATTCTGCCGTGTGACTTGGCGACTCCGTTTTTAAGAGTGTTAGCGATATGCGCTGGTGAATATATCCGCGAGCGAGAGCCAAGAGCCGAGCCATCCGAGCGTCCGTTTCCTCGACTTTGGAATATGTGACAAGAGGTTAGACTGACTCTGCACGGACCCGTGTGTCGTCGTTGTCGCCGTCCTCGTCGTCGTCGTCGTCGCCGTCGTCCTCCTCGTCGCCTCGTCTCGGCTCGGCTATCGTTCCCTTGCCGGCGTGGGTAGAAAAAGAGGGAACACGCGCCGCGCGAGAGAGCAAGAGCAAGATACTCCACTCGCCCCCTTTGCTTTTCCTACCTTTTCTTCTCGTCCCAGTCCCATTCCTCCCATTCCCATTTCCATTCCCGCTGCCACTGCGTTTCTTTCTTACCTTTTCTCCTTTTCTTCATCCTCTCTCTCTCTCTCATTCTCCGTTTCTCTCTCTCTCTCTCTCTCACCTCTGGAATTATTATAACCTAAACCGCGCGACCGCCCGGAAAAACCATTTCACTCGGAAACGTAGCGTCACGAACTCTTAGAAAGTCACTCGTCAAAATCAGCTCGTTTCCGTCTCACTTGATCTCATTCTACTTCTCCGTTCGTTCCCGTGTGTACGAAATGGCCGGTAAGTAGTACGTCCACCCCTTCTCCCCCCTCCCTTACTGTCTCTCTCACTCCGCACTCTCTCTTCCTTCTTCTCTTTTCTTCTTTCTCTCTGTCTCTCGTTCTTTTCTCTCCAGTTTCCCCAATCAATCTCTCTGTCTTTCTCTCTCCTTTTTTCATTTCTCTTTCTCTCTCATTCGTGTCCTCGTCGCACGCGAATTAGCATCGAAACTGGAGATAATGCATGCCCCTACTCCCCCTCCTCTCTTTTTCCTAACTTTGATTTTTCATTATTTGTGTTATTCCCAGAGTTTCTTCAAGAAAATGAGAATTTGATATTTGGTTATTTTGGATTTTACACTCTCTTTCAGAATTTTGGGAATTTTGCTTTTTCGTTATTTCGGATTTTCTTCCATAAAAGTGAGAGGTCTCTTTTTGTTATTTTGCTTCTTTGTAAATTAAAATATTGTTTTTTGTCGGATGTCGATTTTGTTTTGCAAGGACGCCACTTCATTTTTTTAAGATTCTCGAATTTTGAGAATCTTCGAAATTCCCAAGGTTCTAACTTCTTAGATTATCAAAAGTTGTTTTTAATTTTTTTTAATTGTGGATGCCGATAATAAAATTAAAAATAATTGATTCTGATTTTTCATGCGCATTTTTGGGAGTTGGGAACAAATAAATTTTACTTACTGACGAACTTTTTTTATTGGAAACCTCATTTTTCCAATTTTTTTTCATTTCCAGCAAAGAAAATTTGGAAAATATAGAAATCCGCTGAAATTTAGCAATTTCCAATATAGAATTTAATTAGCAGAACTTTTTTTAAAAATTCCTATTTTCATTTTGGAAATTTGACAATCTCGAAAATAAACTTTTAGTTGCAATCGACACAGCGAAAAGTAGGGATTCGACACAAACGCTTTGTATTCGCTCAACGTAGTTTGTATTCATCCCAGTCTTTACGCTCATTACACATGCAGAAATTCCGAAGCAATAAAGAACGAAATAGAAAAATGAAGGAACAAAGCGAATGTCAGAATTAAATATCAATTTTCTGATTAATCTCCTAGCGCTAATTAACTTTTGCTTTTTTTTCCGTAAACCAAGATATTTTTCCTTCTATTTTTCCTGAAAAGGAGATTAAAATTGCCGAGCAGAATTTTTTTTTCCAAAATCTCTCAATTTTCTCAATTTTTTCGTATGGTTACAGGTAACGGCGACATTCAGTGGTGTTTCTCTCAAGTGAAAGGAACACTAGAGGACGATGTCACCGAAGGTATTTTCAATTTTTACCATTTTTCATAGAGAAAATGATTTTTTTTTCTTTCCCAAAAAAAACGAGTTAATTAATTGTCTTTGATCGATACCGATTCGCTTTGCAGCCGATATCATCTCCTGCGTGGAATTTAATCACGATGGCGATCTTCTGGCGACTGGTGATAAAGGTGGTCGTGTAGTAATTTTTCAAAGGGATCCTATAGTAAGTGAAGTTCGAAACTTTTTTTATAAAATTGTATCGAAATTCGTGAGAAATTTTAAATATCGTAAAAAGAATTATTTTATATTCACTCGAAATTGAAATTATTTTAATTGATAATTTAAATTTCTAAAAAAGCAAAGTGTAATTATTTAGTTTTTGCGTGTGGTAAAATGGATTATTAATTAAAATTATTATAATTAAGGAAAAAAAATTAATTGATTGTTCGATTTGAAATTTCTGAATTTTGAGCTTTTTGTTTTTCTTGCAGAGTAAAAATAGTATACCGAGACGAGGAGAATACAATGTGTATAGTACCTTCCAGAGTCACGAGCCTGAATTCGATTACTTAAAATCCTTAGAGATAGAAGAGAAAATAAATAAAATTCGATGGTTGAAGAGGAAGAATCCAGCTCATTTTTTGCTTTCGACTAACGATAAGACCATCAAACTTTGGAAAGTCAGCGAACGGGATAAACGAGTCGAAGGGTACAACACGAAGGAGGAGAGTGGTGCCACCAGAGATCCCGCCTGCATCACTGCCTTGAGGGTAAACTCGATCTTCTTGTCGATCTTAAATAATTTTTTCATTAAAATTTTTGAATAAATAAAAAAAGATAAAATTAAATTTCTTTTTTATATTTTAGCATTATTATTATTATTCTTTTGAATTTCAGGTGCCTACCATAAAACCCATGGAACTTATGGTGGAGGCATCGCCAAGGAGGATATTCGCAAACGCACACACCTATCATATAAACAGCATAAGTGTCAATAGTGATCAGGAGACGTACCTCAGTGCTGATGATCTTAGAATTAATCTCTGGCATCTAGAAATCACCGATCAGAGTTTCAGTATCCTTTATTTTTCAAAATAACTGACAAAATTCCTGCTTGCCTCTAAATTTCGAAATTCGTCTATTTCATCCAATGCTAAAAATTAGAGTTTTTGTAAAAAAATTCTTTAACCATTTTTGGATCCATGAAATATCGATCGGAAAAAAAATCTCAAAATTCTATTTCGAATTGGGAGTTTGAAAAAAACTCAATTTGCTATTTTTCTAGTAACAAAAAGTCATTTTTTTTTGTTTTAATTTAGTAGAATTATTCAGGGTAAAAAAATACAAGGCAAAGGTACCAGTAGTTGACCATTTTCTAAAAAAAAAACCATGAAAAATAAGATTTTTATCAAAATAAAAAAATCTTATTTTTTATGGTTTTTTTTATGGTCAAATACCGGTACCTTTACCTTATTTACGACACTTCTAAATTTTGTTTTTCCAATTTTTTCTAACTGGTGAAAATATTTTTCACGCAATAATTGCAAAAAATCGATAGATTTGCATCGGGTAAATTATAAATCTGTAATTTCCTAACAAATGTATCCAGATATTGTAGATATAAAGCCTACGAATATGGAGGAATTAACGGAAGTGATAACAGCAGCGGAGTTCCATCCGGTGGAGTGTAATCTCCTGGTTTACAGTAGTAGCAAGGGTACCATAAGACTATGCGACATGAGATCGGCGGCCCTTTGTGATCGACATAGTAAATTATTCGAAGAACCGGAGGACCCGACAAATAGGAGTTTCTTTTCCGAGATAATATCGAGTATAAGCGACGTGAAACTTAGTAATTCCGGTAGATACATGATCAGTCGTGACTACCTCAGTGTTAAGGTGTGGGATTTGCATATGGAGACGAAACCCATCGAATGTTACCCAGTGCATGAATATTTAAGATCGAAGCTCTGCTCGTTATACGAGAACGACTGCATCTTCGATAAATTCGAGTGCTGCTGGAGCGGCAACGATTCCGCCATCATGACTGGTTCTTACAACAATTTCTTCCGTGTCTTCGATCGCACCACCAAACGCGATCTTACGTTAGAAGCGGCGAGAGATATAGCCAAGCCAAAGACACTTTTAAAACCGCGTAAGGTGAGTAACCGGGCCAGTTTTTTGGAACCGCGAGAGAAAGCTTTGGATTTTACCTGAACAATTTTTTTTTAGAGGAACGCGTAATTTAAATACTTTTTTTTCCATTTTTTTTATTGCCAAATTATGTGGAATGAGAACAAAATTTATATAATTAGTGTGGATTTCAATTTAAATTGATAAATTCATTCGAAAATAATATTGTTTCAGGTCGAATCTAAAAATAAATCGTTATTGTATGAGATACAATAATTTTAGTTATTCATTTTTCATTGAAATTTCAATATGGAAAATTATTAAAAATAGGGAAACTCAAAAAAAAAAGTGGGAAAATATTTTGCGTAAAAAAAAATCCATTTTAATTGTTAAAATTGCTAATACTCAATTAAAAATACCATTATTTCCAAAAAAAAACCTTTTTCCTCCAATTTCCAAAATTAATTAAATTTGAAAAAAAAAATGCGGTGAAATTTGTTGCGTAAAAAATCCATTTTAATTATTAAAATTCCTAATATCCAATTAAAAATACCGTTATTTCCAAAAAAAATCTTCTTTTTTTTTTCGCCAGTCTAATATTAAAACAAGGATAAATTAACAATAGATTTTTCTCGTTTTGCGCAGGTTTGCACGGGCGGTAAACGCAAAAAGGACGAGATCAGCGTGGATTGTCTGGATTTCAACAAGAAAATCCTCCACACGGCGTGGCATCCATCGGAAAACGTCGTGGCCGTGGCTGCGACAAACAATCTTTTCCTTTTTCAAGACAAGCTCTAGCATATCTGCACACAAGTGCGTAAAGTACACGTGCTAACGCGCTACCGGCTAGACTGCACGGAGATTTTCATTCTCATTCAAACAAAATTACAATGCTGCATAATGACGTGAGCCGTGGGCACACGAGAGGGAAGATGAAACCAGGAACAACAACAACAACAACAACAACAACAATAAGAACAACAATAAATCGCCACGACAACGTAATACGAAAGCAAACGAAAGAAAACGGATATGGAAGAGGAAAAAGTAGCATCGGCAGAGGAAAGGGAAAAATCGGGGAACGCGGTTATGGAAAATTGGTAGGAGAAGTTCTTCTTCTTCTTTTTTTTTTGTTATTTGCTAGAAGAGAGAAAGAGAGAGAAGTCAGACGAGGGTCAGACGTTCAACGATTTTTGACCGACTAGAAACTGTGGAACCGAATCGAAAAATGCAATAAAATGGAAATCGTCGTCTACGCGAGGCAGAAAAAAAAAATACTACTACCAATTGGATCTTCCGCGAAAATGGGGAAAATTGTCGGCATTCTTTATCATTATTATTTTTTTTTTTTATACATCCAAAATCTTTCTTTCCCTCGTCGAGGGGAGAAGAGACAGAAAAATCCGGGGATACTTGAAATCGAACTTTTATTCGTCTCTTTTTAGGTAGATTTTTAGCGCGAAATTGCAATTACCTTTTTTTTTTTTTTGATTCTATCTGTAAGAGAATAAGAGGAGAGATCTGATTAACGAGTGAGCGAATCAAATTGTTCTCTTTTTTTTTCTTTTCGAAATGCGAGAATTCGTCCAAGTCGTGATCGTGCCATAAATGAAACACAGGAGAATAGAGTGCGAGGGGATGCAACACGAACCCCCGGGGAAGGAACGATGCCTAAGGATTGCGTCTATCAGTATTACGCGTTTGTTCGGTTATTGGTTTGCCTCGTGAGAGAATTCCCGAGGGGGAAAAGGGAAAAGGGGGTTTGAGGATGGTGATGATGAAGAGTCGATGGAAAACGAGAGAAAACACAAATCCGAAAGGGGTCTCTTTATTTAGTTTAAGGCTTTAGCGATAATTGTGAATTTTAAGAGTCTCACATAAGTAAATTTAACGAAACGTAAAGGCCGCTTGCGGTTATTATTATTCTCTTTGGCTGAAATAAATCATTTTTTTTTTCTTTTTTTTTTTCGGAAGTCTTTTTTTCCAGAGCCTCGGCTGGTATTTCGATCTCTTGGAAAATTGAAAAATTGAAAATTGTCATTTCACGATTTAGAGAAATGCGAACGGTCCCGGGCAAACTCGAAAAACCGAACGGGTCCGTCCTCGACTTTTTTTTTTAATTTAACGAATAGCGAATTTCTTATTGGTTCCTTTCGAAGGAAAAAAGGGTGATCGATTGCGAATTGAATTTTAAATTCTAATGAATTCCTTTTTTTCTCCGCTTTTAATCCGAAAAGATTGAAAAGTATCGAATTCCTCGTTTTTTTTTTTAATTTACCGCGAGAAGAGCATTAGATTTGCGTTCCGTTTTCCGTCTGGAGTTTCTTCCGTTTTTAACTTTTTAAGGGAAAACAAATGGAATTTTTTGTTTTCAAGGGAAATCGTTTGCCACTTTTTTTTTCTTTTATATACTTCTTTCCAATTTTTTTTCCCCGGATGCAGAAATAATTGGAAATTTTTTTTTGTAACAGAATCGTCGATTTTTGGGGTTTTCTTTTTAAATGGGACATTTTGGAAACAGAGAAAGAGAGAAGAAAAATGTTTCGGCCTAAAAACGGAGACTCTAAGATTTTTTTTTTTTTTTTTGGCATTTTGAGAATCTCCGCCCGATTTGGTCCAATTCCAAAAATTGGCGTTTCCGTGGGAAATTTCTTCGAGATTTTTGCATTCACGAAAATTGATTGGAAGTATTGGAAAGAAAAAAAAAATTAGCGAAAACTCGAAACCCGCTATTTTGTTGAGTAACCGAGAGTCGTTGATTTCTTTGTTTTAATTTAGGGGGAAAAAATCAGAACTTTTCAAGATGAAAACAAAAAAAATATACGTATGATACTTCCAAATTTTTCTTCCAATGTTCTTTTTTTTTGTTTGTTAGGCAGCGAGAATTGCGAAGATCGATTGATTTTAATGAATTCCAAAAGAAAAGAAAGATCGAAATAATTTTATATTATTCAAATTCGAAAACGAGCGAAGAAATTTCGGGGGAATCTTCGAAAAAAAAAAAAATAGGATAACGGAGGGAAATGAGAACGGGCAAGCGATACACAAGCAACTATTACTAATTACTATTGCGAAAAATACAGAAATAATAATAATAATAATAAAAAGAGCAGATCAACTAAAAAGAAAATAGAGCTTTAAAGAAATAAAGGGAAAAAAAAAAGAAAATTACCTTTGGTCAGTTAGTTAGTCAAAGGCGAACAAATGAGAGAAACAATTTTTTCATATTGAACAATTGAATGTGTAAACAAGGGAGAAAAAGTTGATGAAGAAGTCGAGGAGGTGAGAAAAAAAAAATTAAGAGAGAAAATGTATGTTTTGCACGCGGAATATTAATGATGAAGAAAAAAACGAAAAAGGAGAAAAAATAAGCCGAAAAAAAAAATGTTGCTAAATACCCGTACGACTAATAAAAGACACTCGTGTATTATATGATATTATATACATACAATTAAATACAAAGGAAGGAAAAAAAAAAGAAGTAATGAAGCGCGGGAGGAAGAATTACAAATACTTAGATTAGACTTCTCGATAACAAAAACAAAATATAAGTATTCCTATGAGAACAAAATAACAAAAAAAAATAAACACGGATGAGCAAGAAGAGGATGAGATGCAAGGGACGAGTGAATGCGCGCAGGAGAGAAAGGGAGAGAGAGAAAGTCGTGAGAGAAATAATAATAATAATAATAAAAAAAACAAATAAACAAACAAACGAAATCACGTTGATTATGTATTTTCCAGTTTTTTATTATTATTATTGTCATCATTATTATCATTATCATTATTATTACTATTAGTATTATTGTCATCATTCTTCACATTTTTATTTAAATTTTTCGGGTTGACATTCCAGAATTATTCTTATAAATTCTGATTATTAATTCCAAAGAAGAAAATAGGGAATCATGAAAAGGTAAAAAAAAGAAACATCATTTAATTCGTAATAATAAAAACCAATAGGTAAGAACGAGGGATACCGATAATATTTTTAAAAAAAAGAGAAAAAAATCGTCGAGGGAGGAAAAGGGTCGTTCGCGCCTGCGCGAAAGATCGCCGCGTCGGGGATTTGAACGCGCCCTTTTATCTCTCGCGACCGAAGGACGCGTTTAAATTATACGAGAAGAAGAAAGGAAAAAAAACACAACATCCCGATCCAGATTCGGCCTGTCGTCGAATTGACACATGTCAAAGTCGCGTGTCAATAACGGCAAGCGCAAGAAAAACAAGACGATTGTAAGTCATCTTTCGCTGGCGAGCGATAAAAAAAACGGATTTTTGAAGGGAAAAAAAAAGAAAGTTCCCTTCCAGCGGGTCGCGGGTATTTGTTTACATCCACGGAAGGAAGATGAGGGGCATCCTGATCTTCGATCATCTCAATGACGCGCTTTTCACGAAATGCGACAAACGCTTCGCGGAACATGTCCACGCTTTGGCCAAAATCCAGGGGTTGATTAACGAAAGCGAGGTTAGTTTCGTTGATTTGTTTGTATGCGTGGGAAAAAAAAGAGAGAAAATGTGTCTGTGTGTTTGTGTATTTGAAAGGAATTGTGTGTTGAAGTGGGACACAGGGTATATAGAAACACACCCCGCGCTCTTATACCCTGTGGCCTTAAAATGAATTTTTGTATTTTGGGGCTTCGTTTAGAAATTTTATATTTTTTTGAAGCCCTGTAATGAAATTTTGTATATTGTGACCTTAAAACGAATTTTATTATATACCTTCGAGGCCTTATAATGAATTTTTGTATTTTGGGGCCTCGTTTAGAAATTTTATATATTTTTGAGGCCCTACAATGAAATTTTGTATATTGCGGCCTTGAAACAAATTTTTATATACTTTCGAGGCCTTATAATGAATTTTCATGTACAGAGTGGCCTTACCTACAATTTATATACATCCAGTGGTCTTATATAGAATGTGTATATACACATACGAGGTTTTTGTCACCTTTTTTCTCCAGGACAGCATGGACGGCGAGCCGAGACCGAGTCCCAACGTCGTAATGCAGCTCTTCTCGCCGTTGATCACCTCGCAACACATCATGGCGTCGCAGTTTGGCAACTCCTACACCTCCATTCGATGCCAGGACGGCTTGAACCTGGTCTTCGACGAGTTCATGGGCTACACCTTCGTCCACATGTCCAATGACACCGTCGAGTCCATGAAGAGGACTCTGGGTGTCTGCGTCTCTATCGTTCGTCATGTCTGCGGCCCCGATTTAGCCTCGTACGTCCCTTGTACACAGACACGGACCTGGCAGTCTCGGATCACGCATTGAAATTCAACCGTACATTCCAGGTTGAAAACGAGTCGACAGAAGGTCCTTTTGATATCGTCCTTGCTCGACGCGTGGAGGCACCTGAGAGAGAGCGAACAAAGCATGCTGACCGAAGCCGTGGAGCAGCTGTCGGTGAACGTGGACCTGGCGTCGTCCATCCTGAAAGTGCTGAACGATGCCTGCGACAAGCTCAAGACCCAGGTGGAGTTCGCCAACGTGCACGTCCTCGTGCTGGTGGAGAACAAGTTCCTGTCGCTCTACTCGAGCAAGAACGCTCAGGATCTGAGCGCCTCGGATATCCTGCTGATGATCCTCCTCTGCTGGGTGGCCAACGGCAAGGAGAGCAGTGGCAGCGAGAACGAAGACAGGGATATTCTTCTGTGTCAGAGCAACCCGAGCGCCAAGGAAGAGGTCGTCGAACCCTTCACCAGTAGCACCAAACTCTCGAACCCCACCTCCGAGGATATCACCAACCTGTTCGGTGAGTTCGTGGAAGTAGGAAGTGTTCGACTCGGTGTCGATTACGATTTTTGGAGTTTTCTTCGATTTCACAAAAATTTGGATTCTATTTTTGTTCATTCGACTGCCATTATTTTTATGCTTCCAAAAATTTGAAATTCAAATTGAGGCAAATTAGAATTTTCTTTTTATACAAACAAATGTTGTTGCTATTTTTTTAATTACTAATTTTTATTTTTTAATTTTGTTTTCCCTCAATTTTTGGAACTCAGGTGATTCGAGGGAACCTTCGATAAGCGAAGGACTCTGCACTTACGCCGACAGCGGACTCTACAGCCAACTGGCCCTCCTGGGCTCGGAGAAAGGGTACACCGCGAACGCGATTCACATCACGGAACTCGCAGAGGGCATCAACTTGGTGACGATAGTGGAGGTCACGAATCTGGCGACTTCCTCGGGCCTCTACGAGAGCCTCCACCACCTGAACGTCATCAACGCCTTGCAGCTGGAGCGTGACATCGACGAGCTGCGGCCGGCTTTCGAGAATTTCGACAACGCCATCAAAAAGGCCGTGGAGGGCATCCGCAAGAACCGGGCCAACGTCAGCAACGACGTGGACATGTGCCAGAGGAGGTTGCGCGTCAAGTGGGAGTTCCTGCGTAAAAAGTACATCGACCTCATGAAATCCCGCGACCCGGAGGCCATCCTGCAAATCGAGGCCAACACCTCGGAATTCATGGAGATCATGAAGGAGCTCTTTCGGCTCACCTGTTTCGAGAAACACTTCCTCAAGCAGGGAACGGACATGGTCGCGGCCGTCAGCAGGCTCGTCAGGCAGAAGATGAACGATTTCAGCGATTTCCTCAAAGTCAAGGCTTTGAAGAACTTCACCCTGGAGTCATATCCTTTGAGTATCGATTGTCCTGAAAATTTTTTTTTCTTTTTTTCAGGGAATTGGGATTTCTTTGGGGTAAAATTGAAATTTTGATGGAGGCCGAATTTGGATTTCCTCTTCCCAAAAATAGATTCCTTAACTGAATTTTTCTCTCGATTTCCACGACGACGTCGCTGACGATTAATAAATATCTGGAGGAGTTTCCCGGACTGGTGCATTTCATTTACATCGACAGGACGACCCATAGGTTGACCGCACCGACGCTCGACTTCGCGAATCCGGAGACTCTGTCCCTGGCGAAGAAAAAAATTTGGAACATGGTGGAACAGAGTCGGAAGCACTTGCAGGAGGGCCACTTGGCCGTCACTTGGAAGGACACGACTTTCCATTACGCTTATTTCCTGTGGTTCGAGGATTCTTGGGTAATTTTATTATTGTAATATTTTTCACCACATTATTTATTATTTTTTTACCAATTATTGTTTACCATAATTATCGTGATTATCTTCCAGGGATCGCCATTAACGTGCAAAGTGAATCTCAGCCACGCGATGAAAAACTTCCCCGTGCCCGGAGTCCTCTGCGGGGACTATTACAGGTTGGTAATAAATAATTAAACGAAAATCCCGTGATTGGGAAATTTTTTTTAAAAAATTGTTTTCCCCCCAGAAAATTGGCGGAATTGCTGTTCCCGAAATTATCAAGGAACGAGATCAACATCTACGAGCTGTTCTGCGTGCATTTGGGGCTGACGACGTCCTCCTGCGTCCTGGAACACTCCCGACGACTCACGGCGACGATGTGGGAAGTCACTGGGGTCCCGAACAACCCCGCGGATATCCTCTGAAGGAATCAACCGGACCAACGTTACCAGGTGCCAAATTTTCTTGTTATTATTTTTTTTTTTTGATCGCTACCCAATAATCTTTTTCAGACTCGCCCGAAATTGCGTGTATCAATTTTCAGGACTTGAGAAAACCGTGAATTTCGGGAAAGTTCACGGTTTCCTCATCGTCAGCATCGTCGATACGTGAAAATCGTAATTAGTTGCGATAATTTTCGGGATGCGATAGTCCCACGACTGGGAGGGGGAGGAAACTCGTTGTCTTCTTTGTTAATTAATGTTAATTAATGTGTGTGTATATATATAGGTATGGCGAATGTATTATTATAATTACCTAACATTCCAAAAAAAAAGAAGAATGAAGTATTTATAAAAATTCGTATCGAAAAACGATAATCACGTTTTTTGAAGAATATTTTTTCCTCCCCCTCCCTCTCTCTCTTTCTTTCGATTCCTTAGAAATTCTTCCCATTTTTTTTAAGATCCTTATTATGAATATAATTATTTGTAGGAAATTAATAATATTTCATTACAATTAATTAACCTCTTCAGGGACAATTTTTTTAGGGCCGAAAAAAATGACTTAATCTTTTTTTTTTAGAAAAGTAAACAAAATTTTATTTTTCTGATTGAGGGATTCTGTGGTGAATAAATTGTTGCGAAAATGCTATTGAAAATAATTAGTGATTTTTGGAATTTTAAGAAGTTGAATTTGAAGTTTTGAATTTTTAAAAATTGGAATGTTTAGCTTTGAAATTCAACAAATGGGAACTTTAAATTTAGAAAAATTGTCAATTAAAATTCTCAACTTTAAAATTTCGAAATTCATGATTTTCAGATTCCGAATTTTTAAAATTGGGCAATTTGACTTCAAAATTCTATTGAAAATAATTAGTGATTTTTGGAATTTGAAGTTGTAAAATTTTAGAATTTGGAATTTTTCGCTTTAAAATCCAACAAATTGGGACTTGAAATTTTTGTTCTATTTATTATTGACAGTAACTATAATTATAAAAAAATAAACGTCCACGTATGTGACCGAAGGCGCGAAGAGGTAAATTAATTGTATAGATAACTACAAAAATAGATGAAATATTAGAATTACTATCCAACAAAAAAATTATAATTAAGCCAAATCACGATTTTTAATTTTTTTTTTTTTTGAGACCAAAAATTCGCAGTAATCTTTGAAAAGCTTTATATTTCCGTAAGAAGTATTTACAACGTAACAGTTATTACATGGTATCGACACGAAACGTGTGTCTCATACTCGCTTAGAGCGCTTTGGAACAATGTTGAGTAACAGTCGTCAAGAATTAGAGCTGAACCTCGTGGCTCGCGTTTGGAAATCTCTTTTGCATCTTATTCAAAAAATCTCTTGCCTTCGAATACTGTGGCTTTTCGCAAAAAGTAGGAATTTTTAAAAACCCAGGGAAACTCGGGTACCCCCAACTTGCTAGTAGTTCCCCCGGGAGAACAAAAAAAAATATGTGTAAATTCGGATCCTTGGAACTGGAAAATCGTAAAAAAGCTCGGAATCGGCCGGGAATTCCGCGGAATCGGTTTTTAGCGTATCCGTAAAAAAAGCGGATGAAAATTCGCTGGTCCGGGTAGGGACTTTTTTTTCTTCATCGTCTTGACGAGAGTCGAGCGTCGGGTGGATCCGATCCATGGAATGGCACGTTTGTCCCACCGGGGCCCCGCACGATCAGTGATCGGGCGAGTCCAGGGTGTTGCGGCAGGTCTTCATGGCGTCGCTGTAGCTTTTGGTCCCGCGCGTTTGCGAGTGGTGTGCAACCTCGTCCTCGTTTTCCTGCTTCGCGGTGTACCTGTTCGACATCCGGGGCGACCTCTTCTCGAAGGGGGTGGTGCGTTCCTCCCTCGGTTCCAGCATCTCCTTTTTCACGTTGTTCACCAGCGAGTCCAACTCGTCCCCCTGACTTCTCGCGCTCGTGTTCAGCACCTTCTGCTGGTTGGTGTTCTTCGTGACGCTCCCGGTACCGCTCGACCGGATGTTCGCTTCCTGAGGAACCGGAAAAACCGAGTTAATTATTCATTCAAATTTTCCAAGGGAAAAATTGAATTTTTGAGAATTTGGAAGAAAAAAAAAATGCAAGAAACTTTAAATGAAGCAAATCAGGATTTTTTTCAATTAAAATTTCAATCGGGATGGCAATTTTAATTAGTGGCCCAAAAAATGTCCTCGAAAACTCACCAGATTCTTGTTAATCTTGGAGGTAGTATCCATCGGATGGCGTTTCGACAAAACATTCATCGGGGATACGTTGGAGGGTTTCTCTAGGTAGGGCGAGTTCAATTGCGACCGGACGTTGTCGATCTTGGGGCAGCTACTGGCCCCGGCGAACTCCCTCGAAACTACCTCGTTGTTCCGGTTATCGACCCTCAGAATGGCCGATGCGAGACCGAACGGTGCCGATTTGCTGCCGGATGCTGGCGAAAAATTTGAGCAGTAGCGATCGGTTCTCGAGAATTCATTTTCCAATAAATCGTCGGATTTGGGAATCATTTTCATGTTCTCCTCGTCGTGCTTCTCCAGTTTCTGTTTCTGCTCCAGGTCCTTGCGCAGTCGAGATTGGTCGACCGCGAGCTTCAGGTCGCGGGCGATCAAGCGAGTCCGCAAATCCCGCACTTGCAGCTCCAACCGGGCGATTTCAGTCTCGTACGCGAACGTTTTTGGTATGTAATCGTTCAGAAGTTGCTCGGATTTCCTCTGGATCGTCGTTATGCAGTTCTTCTCCAGTCCCTTCTTCACGTCTATGCTGGAAAAACAAATTTTTTGGTCGTTAGGAATTATTCGTATCGTTTTGGTATTCGTTTTATCGGTATTTGACGCCGGTATGAATCTTTATGGACGACACCAACGTGGTGCCAGCGGCGCTTGCCCGATAGTTTTCGCATGGCACCAACGTGGTGCCACCGGACGGCATGGTGTCAATATATTTTTATTAGAAGTGCAAAATTTGTATCATTTAAAAATACCTAATTTCATTTTTTTTGGAACTTAAAAATCGTTAGTATGTGTTTCCTTAATATTCGAAAACTGTTTTTGTCATTTACGAGGCACAAAAATACATACCGAATATTCCTGAGGAGTTCGGTGAAGAGATCCGGGTGGTCGGTAAGTCTACTGGCTGGCTTCGGTTTGTATTCGGACCCATCGTGCTGCGCCACAGCATTGTTGCCCAGGTTTTTGATCTCGAGAGGAACCGGTTGGAAGTTTCTTGAAAAAAAAATGTAAAATACAGTCGATCGGAATCGAAATTTCAAAGTTACCAATTTGAATTTCGAATTTTTGTCAAATGGAAAATTGCAATTTGTGCTTGGACTTCGAATTCTTAAAAGTTAGGCCCGGGTCTCACCTTCCGCAGTACTTGAGGAACACGTGTCGGAACTTGTGAGTGGCTCCTCGATTGATTATCGATGAGTTAAGCATGCACATTAGGAACAGGTCCTTCTTGATAGAGCCGTATTCCGAGAAAAAGGACGTCAACTGCTTGTGAAGCACTTTGTCGCGCAAAGTCGGCGACAAAGTGCCATTTCGTCGGAATCGGAACCATCCGATGACTTTTTTGTCCACGTCCCCTAAAAATTCTCGCAACTTCGCTTTGTTGATTTTTCCGGCTGAGTTGGTCAACTCGTCCGAGTAAACTACTGTTGAATTAACATCTGGGAATAATTAACAGTAATTAGAATTATTGGTCGAAAACATTAATTTTGCTGCTAAGGAATCGTTTGTCGAGGCCAGTTTCGATTAGAATTGATTTCCTTCGATAGTTGTCTCTTTAGTTTCTAAGTTTATGGCTGAAAGTCATTCAAAATTATCTTTATTGAAGCCAGGAAAGGAGATAACGTGTATCTGCAGCGAATTCAGATAAGAAATTCTTGTAGGAGATGTAATTAATATCCTTGTTGCATCTGCAATAAACTTTTTCTCGCTTATTACCAAAGCGAGGCTTAAAGTTTCGCAGGCCGATAAAGGAAATGTCTCGATTCGAGGACACTTCTCGCGGAACCGAGTCTTATCGGTGGATAACGTTGCTATTATAGGTTGATAACATTTACTGGATTCTTAGAAACGGTACCCGATAATCCCATTGTGTCGATATTCTATTTTATGGGACTATAAAAAAAAATAATTTGTTGTCGTAGTAATAAAAAAAAACACTGGATCGGACATATTTTTTTTTAAAAGAAAATTCACATTTGAGAATAACAGGAGAATCTTGTATCTTGCAGTTTTAATATTCGATACTCACTTATATGTATTTTGGTATCTTCTATTTGCCGATCGGAGTCGGTGACTTTTTTTGTAACGAACATAAGTACGTCTCCCAGGAGGAACCCCAGCTGCGGAGGAAATAATTGTTCGTTTAAAATATTCAACTCCAAGTGTACGAATTAAAATTCGCATCTAAAATTCTGGAAATCCCAATTTCCAGTGTGGGAAACTTTAAACCAAAACAAAAAACTGCAAACGCATACATATAAGCTAAACAAAAGATCATCGAGTTTTGCTGCATTTGTAATTTCAAATCAACGATAAAACTATATTTTCCAGAAAAATGCGAAGGATATTTGAGCCGTTCAATTTGAAAGTGGCCCAGGTCCATTTTTTAGTTTTTTTTTTTGTTAGCTGTGGTAATATGTGCCACTTGAAGTTAGATGTCAAAAAGAAAAAAGCATTTTGGAAAATTTAAAAAAACAAACTGGGCCTAGGCCACTCTCAAAATAAACGGCGCATTTCTAAAAAAGAGAGAAAGGTTTTTAAAAAAAAAGGAGAAGAGGGATTGGGTAAAAAAGGAATTTTCGAAAATCGTCATTGTTTCGTCGCTCGATTTCTAGGTTAGGAGTGCGTGTGCCATTCCAGTCGGGTCACGGACACACACTTGCACACTTCCATGGGCCATCCGCAGTCCCGAAGAGAGAGAGAGAGAGAGAGAGAAACAAAAGAAGGAGGATGGGAAGAAGAAGAAGGAAGAAAGATAGAAAGAAATCCATCCGAGCCGATTCATCGCCGAGGGTGAATAGATCGGCTCGGGGATGCAAAATTGGCTTGGCGAAATTACCTGGTCGCCGAAACTCGCGGCATTATCGTAAAACAACAGGGATAAGGCAGCACCAGAAACCGTGACGAGTGTACCGCTGTCCGCCATCTTTACTGGCTGAACGGATAAGACAACACAAATACACAGCAAATACTACCACCATTGGTCTTACTACCACTTCTATTGGTAACAACGATATTTTATATGTATACATATATATATATATATATATATACGTATAAGCAAATATGTAGATCGTGATAGGATAAAGAATGCGAAAAAAGAAAGGGAGAGGGAAAGGGAAGGTGGAATTTTCTGAAAAGTCCAATTTCAAATTTGCCACCCGTTACATGGGTTTTATATTTTCAAATTGTAATTTATTATTATACTAGCATTCTACCATAATTTCATAATAATATAGTCTTTCGAGAATTATTCCTCTATATTCCAATAATCGTCAATTTTATTTTTTTACAATTTCGACTCTACTTTTTTTTCCATTTTACATTTTTAATTTCAAATTCTCCTTTTTTTCTTCCAGTTTTGTATTTCCTCTTTTCCCCAAAGAAGTCCAGCTTCGAAGAGGAAGCCCCGAAGTTTCGAGCCTGGAATGCATAAATTCGCGGAATCGAATCCTCCGCAATTTGAATTCTCCGAGTTAACGGTCAGTGCGCTGGCGACACCTGGTGCTCTGGAGGAGTAGCAGCTTCGATTCGCGCGGTCTCGTCTGTCGTCCGACGTCTCTTTCCATTAGCCAAGTCAGGCCAGGCGCGGAGCAAGGTGATGTGGTATTTGTTATTTATTTATTATTGATACCTACCTATAGGACACACGACGATCGTATTCTTATCGGTCTCTAGAGCGTAGACTAAATTAAGACTCGACGGCAATTAAGGTCAAACAGTATATATATATACCTACTTTCAATTTCAATTTATATATATATACATATATATATATATCATGGGCGGGCTTTAATCGAATATAGTTGACACGAGTTACCCTTTGATTCAAAGGAATCAAAACTTCTTTAGACAGTATTATTAAAATTAAAATAATAATAATAATAATAATAACAATGAAGATAATACAATAATAATAATAATAATAATAGAAGCGAGAACTCGTAAATTGGGGGAGCAAAAAAATATCAGTAAAATGAGAAATTGAAGAACCGGGTTTCGGAAAAAGGCACAGAATGGGAAGGAGGGGGGGGGGGGTGACGATGACGATGACGATGACGAGGATCCTTATGACCGCGGTTATTCCCGTAACCGCGAGCGTAGGAAAGAATGGAGGAGAAAAAAGGGGAGAATTTTCACGAAAGCTAATAATAAATAAGACGGAGGAGAGAAAATGAATGAAGCCGCGCGTCATTGATCGATCCGACGCCCGTTCGATCTGCGTCTTCCGCCGGACCTCGTGATGGATTATTCACTCGAACTTGATTCCTTTTTTTCTCTCCTTGCCTCCCTCGACCCAATGGCGGCGCAAGTGGCGTAGCATCGGGCGGATTCGGGCTTCCCAAAAATAATCCTGGTCGACTCCAAACTACCAACGCTCACGATTAGTAACCGTATGTATGCACGCACAACATACACATAGGACGAAGATACGTATTCATGTGTATGTGTGTGTGTGTGTGTGTATATATATAGATATATGCAAAAGCCAAGTTAGCAGCGGAGGCAGGCTGTGATGTAAGCAATCGCGTCTTTTAGTGATCGCGAGGGACGTCGGGACGGACGACGTGGTCGACTCGATTGCGAACGTTTCGACTTTAACCCCGTCGATCGGTTCCCCGAGTTTTCGCGGAAAAAGTAAATAAGAAAGAAAGAAAAAAAAGGCGCCGGCGAATTTGTTTGGTTTCTCGTTCCCCCGAGCGATGGAAGATGAGAATTGGGACTACCTGGCGGAAACATGGGAGCATATCGATCTAATGGTGAGCTAACTGCCGATCGATCGATTTTCAGGCCTTCGATCGACAAAAAAAAAATTAACACCCACGCGTGGGAAAATTTACCTCCGTGGAAATTTCGAAATTAATCGCGCGTTACCGTGACGTAGTAAAATATACTTTGGATCGAGGGTAGTAAAATTTACCATGCGAGGCGGTAAAAAGTACAGAATTTGGAAAAAATGGATTTACAGCACGGTAAAATTTACAATTATAACGGAGTTATTTTTTGTAAAAGGTGTACCGTGACCTTGTAAATTTCCAAGAATAAGTCGGTAAAATTTAATCGAATTTACCGAAAGGAGGTATTACATAAAAATTGCGATTGGCAAAGCTCCGACGTCCATTCTTAGCGATCGTTGTCCCAATAGGTAGCGTGGCGAGAGATCAAGGTCTTATCAGCGCCGACCGGCGCGTTTTGTAAGGCCGGCGGTACTGTAGAATTTACCCCCTGGCGCTGTAGGTAAAGAAAGTGAGTAGAAAAGTGGCATGGTAAAAATTACCCAACTCGAGATTCCGAGAAACGAGGAAACGACCGTGTCGTGTCATAAAGGCGAATTGGACTTGCCAGTTTATCTCTCGTCACATGTGTCATTGTGAGATATATGTATTATTATTATTATTATTGTTATTATTATCATATGGTATTATTCATCCGGGAAAAATTGCCGTCCATCGCTTTTCGCATGATTTCACTTCCGGTCGGTAAACTTTAAAGAGAGAGAGAGAGGGACTCTCCCGCGAATCAATTAATCTTACAAAAGCCCAACAATTATCGATACTTGAAGGGTAATCTATGTATTTGAGATACATTGCCTATAGTTGCCAATGTATTGTGAGTAAATAGTATATAGTCATATACTATATATTGTTTATAGTTATATAGATAATATATAGCATCGATATACATATATATAGGTAATACATAGAGTAGGGGCTGCTTCTATACAAACTAATTATTGCTTCTATACAAACATTGCGGAGGAAGGAATCACGGTTCAAGGTTGGTCTAGTGGGTAGAGCGCTGGACTCGTACTCCGTAGGTCCTGGGTTCGAATCTCCAGTGATGCAATGTTTGTGGGGCGGAGGAGGAGGAGCGCGCGCATTGTTTATTTATCTGTGTTTGATTTGCATAAATCATCCATTGCACTTGTGTTTCTTAGGTATCTGAGGGATGTTGGGGGGTAGACAGGCGGTAAAGTTTCTTCAGGGGGAGAAGGGGGGGGGGTCGCTCTTCTTTAAGGAAAGAGAATAAAAAAATGTATATTTGGAGGTTAAATTTTCTTCATTAGCTGATTTATAGAGTTGAGAAAGTTAAAATTAGTTTGAGGAAAAAAATAAGAAGAGATGGCGCGCGCTTCCTTTGCAGCAGCAATAAAATTGCAGCGGGTAAAAAAAATGAAATAAAAGAAAAAAAATATATGTATCCGTCAAAGCTACAGAAATACAGTAGATGGTACAATGATGAAATTCTAGGGTAATAAAAATGTTGTGCTGCCACCCGTGCGAAACGAAATTGCATCATAGTAGGGGGAAATTACAGGGAAGCTATGGAAGAAAGAGAGAGAGAGGGGGGTTGCATCAGAATAACGAAAGGAGGAAAAAAAAAAATTGTATCAGTACAAAAAGGAAAAAAATTAGAGCTTTCGAATGCAATTGCCGGGGTGTGACAAAGTTGCATCGAGGTTGTAAATAGAAAAACCACCATCGTATCAATGTGTCCCAATTGCATAAGTGCAATGAAGAAGTTGCATCGGAGTAACCCGAAAAGAGAAATATTGCATAAGTGGAAAAATGAAATTGCAAGTTCCAACGCGATTGCAGTGATATAAAAAAATTGCGAAAAAGAAAAATAATGTCCAGCATCCCGATTGCATCAGTGCAAGGGGAAAAGTTACGTCAGAGTAACGAATGCAAAAACTGCAACGACTCCGACATGAGAATTGCACTTCCCCCATTGCAATTGCAATTGCATCGAATGCAATTGCAATTGCATCGAAGTAACCCCCCAAAAAGGGGGAAAAATGAAATTTCCGCGTTGCTTCGAAATTGCATCAGCTTTGCAAGGATGCGTCTCCGTGCAGGACCAATGCGAGTTGCGTCAGCGTGTCACAGAAGGAAAGGGGGAAAACACCAGAATCCCCCGGAAAGCGAGTTCGAGTTCGGGTTCGAGTTGGAGTTTGGGGTATGCGTGGAACGATAAAAAAGAGCGGAGATAAGCGATCGCGCTCTCACTCACGTACACACGCACAAGCGCAGTACACCCTAAATGGATATCGGAGTTGTGTATAAAGAAGATGACCGGGCCGATGGCTTTTCAGAAACTCGCAAAGGATCGAAACGCGAACAACTCTCCCGCGTCCTTGAATCTCGACCCGGTTGACCTTGACGGAAAGTAGGACAAACAGGATTCCTCAGGATTTTGTTATCGTCGCGGTTGTTTGTGATTGTTGCCGTTATCGTAATTCGAGAATCGGGGATTAACGATCGAGTGATTGCAGCGGATAACGGCGAAAAAAAAGGAAAAAAAGGAGTATATTTCAGAAACCGAAGTTTCTGAAGGTCAAACGTTCGGTGAAGAAAGTAAAAACAGACGCAGACGTGTGAAAGACGATTCCGAGCATGAAGACGAAGAATAGGTCACTCATTAGCAAGATGTGCAAATGCTCGACGAAAGAGGAGCGACTCGAGGCGCAAAGGTCGGAGGAGGAGGAGGAGGAGGGTGCTGACGGTGACGGCGGTCCATCCCTTTCGACCTTAACCGTGACGGCAGAGGTAACTTGAAAATACGTGGACCAATCGTGATTCCGTGGAGTTTTGCGATCAATGCTCCGCATCGTCACGTGTTTCCTGCTACGATACCGTATCGTTTGGGGTGGCTTTTATTTTGGTTAGGTTTTGTTTTGTTTTCCTTTCTTTTCTTGGAAACGTGTATTTTTATCATAGAGAAAGAGAGTGAAGGGGGAAGACCCTAGGAAAGGTCTCACTCCGTTGGGAGTTATCAAATTCCTATTTTCGAGTACTGTTTTCTGTAGTCGCTTCCTCCCAAAAATGGGCTAAAATTAAAGTTTCAAAAATGGGGTGGGACAAGTCATTTCTAGGGGTAATTTTTCCCGTAGAATCGATTCCCAAGGTCAAATTTGACGAAATCCGAGCGGAAGTTGGAAAAAAGTAGGTTTTTTGAGGAAAAATCGCATTTCCCGTTGGATTTTGGGAATTTTGACAATGAAAATGGATTCCTCGGGAAAAAATACATCGGATATGGGTCTTCCGGAAGTTCCCAAAAAGAGTTTCCAAAAGTCGATTTTTTTGGGAATGCCTACCCCTTCCCCAAAAAATGGGGTAAAAATTAAAGTTTTAAAATCGGGGTTGGACAAGTCATTTCTAGGGGTAATTTTTCCCGTAGAATCGATTCCCAAGGTCAAATTTGACGAAATCCGAGCGAAAGTTGGAAAAAAGTAGGTTTTTTGAGGAAAAATCGCATTTCCCGTTGGATTTTGGGAATTTTGACAATGAAAATGGATTCCTCGGAAAAAAATACATCGGATATGGGTCTCCCGGAAGTTCCCAAAAAAAGTTTCCAAAAGTCGATTTTTTTGGGCATGCCTACCCCTTCCCCAAAAAATGGGGCAAAAATTAAAGTTTCAAAAATGGGGTTGGACAAGTCATTTCTAGGGGTAATTTTTCCCGTAGAATCGATTCCCAAGGTCAAATTTGATGAAATCCCAGCGGAAGTTGGAAAAAAGTAGGTTTTTTGAGGAAAAATCGCATTTCTCGTTGGATTTTGGAAATTTTGACAATGAAAATGGATTCCTCGGAAAAAAATACATCGGATATGGGTCTCCCGGAAGTTCCCAAAATTTTTTTCGAAAAGTCGATTAAACTCCAAATCATAATCAGTCAAATTTTTACATGACCGCCAATAAAACGCAAAAAACGTGCATCGTTAGTAGAGAAAAAAAAAGAAGAATAATTCGATAAAGTTCCCAAAACTCGATCTTTCTTTTGTTTCCTCATGGGCGATTATGTGGAATCGCGATTCCTCGAATCGCGATTCACTTCACGTGATTTTCATGACGTTTTCCAATCTCCTCGGCTTTTTTCTTTAGCTTCGTTCTTAGATTTCCCTTGAAATTGTACTAATATTCTCATTGTCAATAGTAACGGTTAACGAATCGCATGTACCCGCACAGGGAAGAAGATCGAAGGCAATTAAATGGAACATGGTTACTCTCCCGGAGAAAATTTGGTAAAATCTCTATCGGATTGTGCTCTTATCTCGCTTTGATAAGAAAAATATTTAAAAAAAAAAACGGAGAGGCCAAGAGTTATTCCGTAATCAAAAATTTATTGACAATTTAATTACTTATTATTTATATTGGTATTACTATTATTAGCAATAATAATAATAATAATAATAATAATAATAATAATAATAATAATAATAATAATAATAATAATAATAATAATTGCAATCCCAATAATTTTCAAGTTTTTAAAAAAATTTCTTTTCCAAAAAATCTATTATTATTATTATTATTATTATTATTATTGTTGCTAGAGATAAAATAATAATAATAATAATAATACTTTGTTTTTGGAAAAAGGACATTCCCCCCAAAAAAAAATATTTATTGGTTTGTGAAAATTATCGGGATTGCAATTGCAGTAATGGAATCTGGTTACGAAATAACTCTTTGGGGGATGAAGTGACTGCGCGCGAGTGTAATTCGTTGCAATTTTTGAATTTCCCAGCCACTCACCGTAATTGTAAGGAGACCCTGTTGTCAATCCCGCAGAAAAAGCGACATGACGGAGATTTGTGTGCCTCCGGTTAACCCTCAGGCAATTATAAATAATACATAATCATTATTATTATCATCCTATCATTTTAACTATAGCATCTACATACACACACACCCATAAATACATACACGTGGGTGTGTGCGTTGCAAAATCAAAGATTTATTAGTCAATTATCCGGCAGAAATCCTTCTTTACTTACACACACACACAAACGCGCTCGGGTATACATTTATATACATGCATACATGTATGTATATATATATAGATATGTATGCATATTTGTATGTATATAAAAATGTATGAAATTGCGGAAGAACCTCGTGACCCAAAAGTGGGTCAAAGCGAAGGGAAGTAGCAAAGAAATGAAGAAAATAAATTTAAAAAATTTTTTTTTCCTTATTTACGATTTCTGTCTTTGCAAAGATAGTATTTTTTTTTTGTTCTACTCGAAGATAAGAGTAGAGTCAATGACGCTGATAATTTTTTTCGCTACTTTTTTTTTTCGTCTCGTAACCGTCTGGTTTGGGGAGAGGAAAAATGAAATTGGTACATGTTCCACGTTCCGTGGAAAAAAATGCGTTCGGCCGTTTACCCGGTTCCTCGTTTTTGGCCGAAAAGAACGAGGGGAAAAAACCCAAACGAGGCGTCTCGAAGAAAAAAAAAAATTCGGGGAAAAAAAGCAGCAGGAAAAAAAAAGAAGTAATCCGTCAATTATTGTTTCTCGTATCGTTCGAATAAAGTCCTTATCGGCGCGGCTAAGTGGATAAAGACCGACTCATTCAGACGAAGAGGGAAACAAACAAAGAAAGAGAGCGAGAGAGAGAGAAAGAGAGACGAATATAGAACACAATAGTCATTTCGCACGAAATTAGTGGGTAACTGTAGAAAAGGAATTCGGGTTGACAAACATTGACGCCGAGATATTATGTACACATAGGCATATATATACATATACATCTCATTGTCAAATAAAGAAGCCATCAAACTTTCCCTTTTTCTTGACGGTACTGTCCTACCGGTAGAAGCAATATCTAGTTACTTACAATTAGTAAATTTGCGCGAGACTCGAAAATTCAAATAATAATAATAACAATAACAATAGCAATAATAATAGCAATAATAATAATAATTATAATAATAACAGTAACAATAATACATATTCTAATTTGTCCGAAACGAAGTCGTTTTTGTAACGACCCCTGTGATTGGTCGAGGATCGTACGATTTTCAAGTTCAGCTGTGTGGTATATATATATGTATGTATGTTGTATACATAGATATACCACATAGTTGATTTTTCTACGCACACGATACCAGTAACGGTGTGTCAGTAAGTACAAACCGACGATCCGGTTCACTGGTTTGTAACTTTTCTTTTTGGGGTTATTTTGAAATCGCGAGTTGTTATCTCATACTTTTTTGTGTACATAAAATACAGTTTTTTTTCTGAGACGCTATCGAGTTTGCAGAAGAAACCGTGAATATAATCGATCGGACGCTAATTACAAGCAGAAACGAAAAAAATTAAAAGTTGGAATGAAGGGACCCACGCCGGAAGAATTCGTGAGTCCATTTTCCCTCCCTCTTTTGAGCGTATGCGCGTGCGCGTATATTCGTGTATGGGGAGGGGGAAGTTTTGTGTATTTTTTGGATATCACGCGTGCGCGCGCACCCACACGGACGTACGCAGGCGCGAAAAATTAACGCGCAAAATTAAGAGTATCGATAAGGAATTCATTATTCTTCCAACATTAATGATAATACATTTATTTGTTTATTTATTTATTTTTGGTTTCAATTTTCCTTATTTTTAAAAATTTTCGAATTTTCGAAACGAAATCAATAATAATAATAATAATAAATTCTCAATTTCACTCAAAATCGAATTTATATCCACCGACAATAAAAAAAATTAATTAATTAATAATTAATAATTAAATAAATAAATAAATATGTATACTTAGAAATCTTTGGTAAAAAAAAAAAAACGAGAAACGTTGTTGCTGAAAGAGGATCGACTTCGTCATTATGTAATATAATATACTCCCGCAAAATGACATATCAGTGGCGACGGCTCGTGACGAGCATTTTTACATATACAATTTAGACAGTCATACGGAAACCTATTTCTTTATGTAACAGCATTTAATCAGCGATTTTCTTTCCTCCTCGACGTCGATGTCCGCGAAAGTCAAAGGTTCTTATCGATTGCGTACGCGTAGATTCCATATTTTTGCAAATCAGGTGGATTACCCCCAATTCAGTCCCGCGAGCTACCAAACGTCACTATTATCGTCATTGGTTTTCAAAATTTGTCGGAATTCCGGAGTGGGCAATTATTTTTTTTTTGTGACAAAAATTTTTTTATCCCAAATCCGACGTCATTTTCGAACTCAGCGACCCCGAAAACATATCAATCGATGTGTCGCATGATGGGTCTAAAAAAATAATTAAATACCAGATTTAAAAAAAAGGAACGATTTTCCGAAGAAATCCCTAAAACAAAAGTTCCCTAGTTTGCAGTAAAAATCCACTATGGCTCTAACTGCACTCGGAATTGCATCAGAATAATGTATATGACCTCTCAAGGTCACGTACAGGAATTTACGAACCGTACTCGAGGGTTGCGTCAGCTCGCAACCCTCGAGTATTCGTCGGTTACACGGTGGAAGGGGTGGTAGGAATTTCTATGGGTCCAGGTATCCCCCTCCCCCCTACGTCCCCTATTTTCCATTCCATTGGAAATTCTGTAGGTATATGTATGGATTCGAATCTGTCGGTAATAATCTCCCATCGGGATTATAAACATGAAGAGAAAAGAAAAGAAAAGAAAATAAGGAACGGCGATGTTTGTTTAGTCTGACGTGAGTTTGCCGTGTGACACAAAGTACAAGCGGGAATGATGCAATAACGTTGGTTCGTACGTTCGGGCGTGCGTGCGATGATGTATGAAGTACCGAAGTACGTGAAATGTGAACGTTCCGACTTCCGAGAAAGAACGAACTGGCCAGCAGTCACTGCCTGTGACCTATTTGCCCTTGAACATGACGAGCCTCCACGAAGTTTAGCGCATTCACCGCCGATAACGTCGTTCGGGATCCGACTTACCCACCCGACACTCGACTCGCACACTTCCACTCAAACTCATATACTCACACACATACATTAGATACGTAACACATTTCTCCCTCTAGTTCTCCTTCATCCCTTCTTTCCTCTTTCTTTCCACTTCGAATCTGCTCTCTCTTTCTCTCTCTCTTCCCCCTAATCTTCCTTCATTTTTCTTTCTCTCTTTTTTTTCTTTCCCGCCTTCCTTCTCTCTCACCCAAATGTAGAATCCTCTTATTTTCTATCTCTCTCTCTCTCTCTCTCTCTGTCTTCCCCCACCCCCTTTCTCTCATACGCACTCACTCACACACAGGCGAAAATTTGCAGCCTAAAAAACAGAACAGTACATCACAGAGAGGAAGATAAAAAGGGGGATTCCCGGTAAAGTACTCCCCACTCCATCTTCATTTCTCCTCCCTCTTTTCACGCAATGTCGTAGAAAAATAGTAATAATTGAAATAAAATTCGCGAGATGATCCTTCGAAATCCTTCAAATTCCAGGAGGGATTTCCGCGCTGTTGGATCCATACTTTCCCCTCTTTTCCCCCTTCTTTCTCTCTCTCTCTTTCGAGAACACCCCACACACGAGGTTTTTACCACCCTACCACCACTACTACGCCACTACCACACTACTACCAACCGGCACCACCACCATCGGCCGCTGCTGGCTGCTCCTATACCTACGTATACCGAGGCGTGAAGGAGGTTCGCGCGTACGAGGAGGTACCTCTTCCAGCAGTCGCGATATAAACCTCGAGCGGTTACCGTAGGAGCGTAGTAGGTATTTACTATCGGGCCGATCGAACAGGAATTTCAGTACTGTTCTTCTGTTAAAAGTCGGAGGACGTACAAAGGGCGAACCGAAACCGGTGCTGGTCGCCGACGTTAGTGTTCCTTCTCGCGCGAGTGTGTCTTAAAAACCGAGGGGACCCAGCGATTTTTTCGTCTTTTTCCTCTTCTTCTTCTTCTTTTTTTTTGTCGGTTAACTTCCTACACAGCACGCGCGCAGACGATATCTTCTCCCGCGTCGGAGAGATACCTCTATTTTGCGACAAATGCGCAATATTATTGCCGAGAGTAACATGAAGACCACGAATTCGAGTTCGAGTGAGGATCTGATCAAGCCGGAGGTGAGAAACGCCGCGTGATTTTTGGAAGGACGAGAGAGAGAGAGCGAGTGAGTGAGTGATGGAGGAGCTGGAGAAGGAGAAATGGTGGTATTGATGAAAAAGACGAAGTGTTACGCGTATGTGTGTGTGTGTGCATGTATGTGTGCGATGGAAAAATGCTAATTGGGGGTAAAATAGCAAAGGAGTCAGCTGATGGGGGATGATTTTACCCAAGTTTCTTTGGAAAAAAATATGAAAATATGAAAAATCGAAATAATCTCCAAGATTCGACATGTCGCCGTAGCCGGTAGGATGTCGTCCCGGAAAGCGACCTAGTCTGGGTTCCGAGAATTGACTTGGAGGGAATTTTTTGTTGTTGGAAGGGCTCCCGATAATAATAATAATAATAAAAGCAATCCTAGCAATAATAGTAGTAATAATAATAATAATAATAAAAATAATAATAACCAATAGTAATAATTATAATTATACGTATGTAGAAATTTATTATTGCTATTTAAAAATTATTGCTGTTGTTGTTGTTATTATTATTATTATTATTATTATTATTATTATTATTGCTATACTATATATGATACTATTATTAGTATTACTGTAATAATAATAATAATTATAATTTTAATAGTAATCGTAATACAATAATTGTTATTATTGATGGGATTATTTTTGTCACGATTTAAGATGACGTAGACGAAAAGAAAAAAAAATTCCAAGAAAAGCCGCGACAAATGTGTACCGATAGAGGAAACGCGCGTCTTTCCTCTTGTTCCCTATCCACTTGCGTTTCCTCTTCCAGAGTCGCCTCCTCGAATAGTAGGATACGTACTGTCTTCCACGTACCTATACCTACTTACATACATCCCTCTCCCTCTCCTTTTTCTTTCTCTTTCTCTCTCTACGTGTGTATGCATCAATCTGCACGTGCTCCTCTCGAACCGGTCCAATTATTCTCACTCGTTCTCCCCTCTCGGAGGGGGGGAACGGGCAACGTTTACCGTCGTCGACTCGGTCGGTAGTGGATCTAATAAGAATAATAACAGCAAACATAACCCAATAATCATAATAATAATAATCAAAGAATCAGTTGAATACTCGGGAATGCCTCTTCTCTTGCCGGGGACCGACCAATCTCTCTCTCTTGCTCTCTTTTTTTTCCGCTGTCTCTCTCAATGCCATTTTCTATACGCATGGCCAAGTGAAAGACTTTCGCAGGGGTTGCGTGTATATGTGTGTGTACATGCATACCTGTGGGTATAATCCGTACGTGTACCGCGTATGCCCTATATATACATTTTCGTACGTGTGCGTGAGTATATATAGACGCACGTAAAATGGAGCATAAGATAGCAACGAGGCCGATGGTCTTTGCTATTGAGAAACTCGCTGCCGCTGATGCGCGTGTGTGTGTGTGTGTTTTTACACCGACTGAGAGCGACCAGCAGCGGAGATACCTTGTGTGTGTGTGTGTGTATGCTGCCGGTAGCTTCTTTGGCTACGTTTCAAATAATCAATATCGTTTCGTTTAGCCCTCGACGTGAATCAATATCTCCTTGCATGTATACACACACACGCACACGCACACATACTCAGGCTCATTTCAAATTTAACTCATCCTTAGGATCCTCATGGTTGCAAGGATACTCGTGACAAACATTGAAAAAATTATTGCTGTAATATTAATAATAATAATAACAACAGCAATAATAATAATAATAATAATAATAATAATAATAATAATAATAATAATAATAATGTCATTACTCTTTTTATATTATTATTGCTGTTATTAATGTTAAAATAATAATAACGATAGACATTGTCATTTATATTTTTATTATTATTATTACTATACTACTATTATTGTTATTATTGCTATTATTACTATTATTATAATTCAAGTACACAACTCCACACACGTTTGTGTGTGGGAATATGCAAATATCGAGAATGTGTAAGTGTTCCTGTGGGTGGGTGTGTGTGTGTGTGTCAGCGCGTGTGTGTGTGTGTCAGTACGTGTGTTTTTTGTGTTCTATGGCCTTTACTCGTTTCTCGTGGCGATATTATTCACGTCCCCCATTCATACACTAATCCTATTGGCTGGCGAGCGGGTGTGTCAGTGACGTCACGGGCAAATCGATGGTACACGTGAGAGGGGCATATTGTTAGAGGTGAACCGGAGTCTCAAGTACAAACGTGGCGGGAAATTCGATTTTTTTTTTTTTTTCGAGCATTTCCCACGAAACCAACTGCGAACTGAAATTCTCCGGTTGGCCCCGCGCGACGATGGCGCAAAGGGAAAGAGCGATACGCCATACAAATCGGTCGTTAAATGGTAATTACCGCAAGAATAAATAAATAATACGTCCGTCGTTACGTTATTTCGTTACGAGGAAATCTCACCGACCACTGGCTGGACTGACTGACTGGTCTTCTGACCTTTGGAGTCATGGTTCCCTTTCTCTTTCACGAAATAATATAGTATACGTACAATACAATATTTCGTCGCTCGACGTTGGCACGAGCGACGGCTTCCATGATTCGTTTCTTTGATGGATTGTCATTTTTCGAAATTTCGGGTCGTTATCTTTACGGGTAATTTATTACTGGTGTTGGAATTGTTTGTAAATAGTTTGGATTGCGAGAGTTGGAGTATTTTTATTATGTAACGAGGGCATTACTATTATTATTATTATTACTATTATTATTATTACTATTATTACTATTATTATTATTATTATTATTATTATTATTATTATTATTATTATTACTATTATTACTATTATTATTACTATTACTATTACTATTATTATTACTACTATTATTATTATTATTATCGTTATTATCGTTATTGTTGTTACTACAAAAATAAAATCACTGTAATAATAATATTTTATCGATTTTAGTAACAACCAATTTGTGATTATTATTGTTATTATTATGATAAAAATAATTTTACAACAATAATGATGATAATAATGATGACGATGATGATGATGATGATGATGATAATGATAATTACTATTTCGTCATAAAATAATAATAGTACTACTAATAACAGATTTTTACGCAACAATGCAACATACAAATATTTCATAATAGTAGTAGTAGTAGTAGTAGTAGTAGTAGTAGTAGTAGTAGTAGTAGTAGTAGTAGTAGTAGTAGTAGTAATAATAACAATCGTCGCCATAATAATAATAATAATAATAATAATAATAATACTCCGGAGGGGAAAGTTGGTCCGAGGTAAAAAGGAAAGTGATGAAATGAATAAAAATACATAGATAAATGACTAATCATCAAAAAATTGCAGCTATTATCTCGGGCACGTATACACCGCGTCGATCCGGTGATACGATAGATGCATATATGTATACGTATTATATCTGTACATATGTATACATATATGTCTATATGTATACGTACAATAAATCCCATTATTGCGAAGCTCGCGATCAAATCCACCTATACAGAAATTCCGGCGCTAATTTGGGTCATACGTATAGATATTGTACTTGGGTATGACATGTAGAGGCACACGAAAGTCACTTGCGTGTATACATATATGTATGTAATACGCAATTTAATTAGATCGTTAATCTCGCGTGGAGTCATTTTCAATTCAAGGCGAATTTATTGTTACGTAAGGCAGAGCACGTGGCTCGAGCGAATTTACAATGTTTTCCTTTTATTTACTTTTCTTTTTGTAGGAATTTTCCGGTTTCAGGAATCACTGGAAATCCTCTTTTTATTCATTTCCAACTGATAAACAACTTTGCTTAATTTTCCAAATTTCGATCGAATTATTAATATTTATTTAATTTATCTAATTGGAAATTCGCAATATTCCTAAAAACACTTGGAATAAAATTTATTATTGATTCCCGAAAAAGAATTTGATTTTTTTTTGTTGAGAATTTTTGAAATCCATTAATTTTGATTTTCGAAATTACGAAGGTAATTGAATGTCAATTATTTCTAATCGAATCTGAAATTACCAAATTTCAAAACGAAAAAAAATTCGCAAATCTACGAAAAAAAATCTCGCGAAATTGCAATTTATAAATTCTTTTTTTATATAAAAGAATATTTTGCAATAAAAATTTAGAAATGCGCAAAAAAAAATTGAATTTCGAAAAGAAAATTCGAAATTTGGCGAAAAAAAATTCCGCAATTTTGCAATATCCAACTTTTTTTTTTCATATAAAAAAATATTTTGCAATAAAAAATTCAGAAGTACGAAAAAATAAATTAGAAATTTTGCGAAAAAAAAAAATTCTAGAATATTGCATATATGCAATTTTCTTGTATAATAGAAAATTGTGCGATAAAAATTCTGAAACACGGAAAAAAAATAGAAACGCTGAAAAAAAAAGATTCCAAATCAATCAATAAAAAAAATGTCAAACGATTGCAAAATGCAATCAAGCCGAACCGAGTCGAGTCATTTCCAACCGCAATCGGCGTAGAAACATTTTCTTGATTACGAAAAGTGCATTTCGAGATTTACGAACCCCTTGGGTAATAAATTTTCCGGTAATACTGATAAGAGAGCAATAAAGTTAAGAAAAATGAGTGATTTTCCGCCACCTCTTGGAAAATTCGTTGCATTCGGTGTTTTGCATATGCACTTCGAGATGGAAGCTTATCTGCACTCGGCTCCTCGGAACTGCATCTAGCCAGGCAGGCTGCACTTTGTAAACGTCCGTCCGTTCTTTAGTTCGATCAACAAACGCGATAGTTGCGTCGTTATTAACGGCCTTTTCTTCAAGTGCATGCGAATGCAACGAGGTACATTACTCGATTATGCAACGCGGATTGAATTTGCGGCTCTATATGCGCTTCTATATGCAGGAATGCCAGGCACAGCTGGGATCCGTTGGTGCATATTCGTTATGCCTTCGACTTTTTTTTTTCTTTTTTCGTTTATTTTTATGCAAATTTGAATCTTCCCGGAATTCGGGTTTTCATTTTGAAAAATATGATTTTCCCGCAATTTTCCAGCTGGGAATTATTTTTTTCCAGCTTGAATTTGGAAAATTGGGGATGGAATTATTTTTTTTTTCATTCCCTTTTATTATTTTTTTTATTTCCTTGTTTTATTTCTTCTAGAAATTAATTAATTTTATTTTATTCCCTTTTATTAATTTTTTTCTTTCATTTTTTTTTTTTTTTTTCATTTTTTCTTTGCAATTTCAAATTCCGCAATTTTGGGGATAATTTGTTGTTTGCAATTTATGAAATCCTCAGTTTTGGAAAAAATCAGGGATGCAATAATTTTTTCTTACTTATTTTTTTCATTCCCTCTTATTATTTTTTTTTTCTTTTCAATTTCAAATTCCGCAATTTTTGGGATAATATATGTTGTTTTCAATTTATGAAATCCCCAAATCTAGAAAAAATTCTGGGATGCAACCAATTTTCTTTTCCTTCCCTTTAGAAATTAGTGATAAAAAATTCAAAATAATTATGATTGATTGATTTTTTTTTTTCTTGAATTATTCCAGATACGAAATGCCTGCAAGGATCTCGTGCTCACCAACGAGCAACTGAAGAAAGTTATGCAGATCCTCAACCAGGAAATCACCAATGGCCTTACACCGGAAACCCACGAGAATGCCATTGTCAGATGTTACACGACTTACGTGCAGGATTTACCGAATGGCACTGGTAAATATTTTTAATTACTTTTTTTTTTCTTAAATTTTTGGAATTTTAATTTTTTCGTATTTTAATTTTCGACTTTTTGAAATTTGCATTTTTTCGTACTTTAATTTTGAATTTTAAATTCTGCATTTTTTAAATTTTAATTTTCGACTTTTTGAAAATTGCATTTTTTTATATTTTATTTTCGAATTTTACATTTTGCATTTTTTATATTTTAGTTTTTGAATTTTGCATTTTTTTATATTTTAATTTTCGACTTTTTGAAATTTGCATTTTTTCATATTTTAATTTTCGTCTTTTTGAAAATTGCATTTTTTTTATATTTTATTTACGAATTTTTAATTTTGCATTTTTTATATTTTAATTTTTGAATTTGCCATTTTTTTATATTTTAATTTTCAATTTCGAATCTTTTAAATTCTACCTATTATCGTAAATTATTTAATTCGCATATTATTAAATTTCCAACGAATTGAATTAATTCCCAAAATTCCTTGATTGCAGAAAAAGGCAACTTCCTGGCACTGGATTTGGGAGGCACGAATTTCCGCGTGCTGCTGATTTCCCTGGACGGGCAGAACTTCGACATGAAGAGCAAAATCTACGCCATCCCGCAGAGTCTGATGCTGGGCACCGGTACCCAATTGTTCGACCACATCGCCCAGTGCCTGGCCCTCTTCGTCAACGACCTGAAATTGCAGAACGAGGTGCTGCCGCTCGGGTTTACGTTCAGCTTCCCCTTGGTGCAGCACGGGTTGACGAAGGGGTTCTTGGTCAGATGGACAAAAGGCTTCAATTGCAGCGGAGTCGTGGGCGAAGACGTCGTCGCGTTGTTGGAGCAGGCCATCGCCAGGAGAAATGTAATTATTTTCCTCTCACGAGTTCGATTGGGAACGATTCTTTCGTTTGGCGCCGGTATAAATCTTTATGCGCGACACCAACGTGGTGCCACCGGCGCTTGCCCGATAATTTTCGCATGGCACCAGCGTGGTGCCACCGGCGCTTGCCCGATAATTTTCGCATGGCACCAGCGTGGTGCCACCGGCGCTTGGCCGATAATTTTCGCATGGCACCAGCGTGGTGCCACCGGCGCTTGCCCGATAATTTTCGCATGGCACCAGCGTGGTGCCACCGGCGCTTGTCCGATAATTTTGTGGATATTTTTTTTTTGCCGATTTTTTCTATTTTCAACTTTTGCGTTATTTTTCAACGAATTTTATTGTTGTTTAGATTTTTGGAATTTTCAAAATCCTCATTTTAAAAAATTGCGACAAGCTCGATTGCAATTACATTTTTTTTTTGGTTTCCAAATAAATGATAAATATTGAAATTTCATTTCAGGACGTGAAAATCGACGTTTGCGCTATTCTGAACGACACCACTGGAACTCTGATGTCCTGTGCCTGGAAAAATCGGAACTGTCGTATCGGACTCATCGTTGGTGCGTATATTTATTTAACCCACCCTCGCTGGAAAATTATAATTTTTTTGTTTTCCTTCATTAACACATTTCTTGTGGATTTTCAATTTTTGCCAATATTTTATTTTCCGTGGAATTTATTCATTTTTTCCCAGAATTATTCCTTTCCCGAAATAAAAAAAATATCGATTCGGGGGAAAATATTTAAATTTTCCTATATTTTATTTTCCTGGAATTTTTAATTTTCTGCGAAATTATTTTTTTCGCAAAAAAAAAAAAGAAATTTTAGATTCGTGGGAAAATATTGAAATTCCTTTGGATTCCCTATAATTTATTTTCCTGGAATTTTTAATTTTTCGCAAAATTATTCCTTTTGCAAAAAAAAAAATTTAGATCAGAGGGAAAATATTAAAATTTTTTTTGGAATTTTCCAGGAACTGGAAGCAATTCCTGTTACGTGGAGAAGACGAAGAACGCGAGGTGCGCCATCCCGGGCAGCTTCTCCCCGGAAAAACCAAACATGTTGATCAACACCGAATGGGGTGCGTTCGGCGAAAGGGGTATCATCGATTTCGTTCGCACGGAATTCGATCGCGACATTGACGAAAATTCGACGCATCCGAACAAGCAGGTGTTCGAGAAAATGATCTCCGGCATGTACATGGGCGAGTTGGCGAGACTCGTTTTGGTCAAACTCGTCGACAATGGGCTTCTGTTCGGCGGAAAGGCCTCCTCCGAGCTCAAGAAACGCGGCAAATTTTTCACCAAATACGTGTCGGAAATCGAAGCGTGAGTGTCCGCGCGACCCGTCCCAAAATTTGACCCGAAAATCGCATTTTTTATGAAAATTGTAATTATCGACTGTTTTTTTTTTTTTGGGGGATAAAATTTTCGAATTTTCAAAATGGAAAGTTATTTCTGCTGGAATTTCTTTGAAAATCCACGTTTTACAGAATTTTTCAAAATTGAAGAGAAACGAGAGAAAAAAAATTCAAAGTTTCTAGATGAAGAAAAAACTTGAAATTTTTTTTTTTTGGTTCGAATTTTTTATTTCCGGTTCCCATTTTTATAATTTCAAAAATGCAAGGAGGCTTCAAAATCGGAGTTTAATTATTTTGAAAATCCGACTCCAAAATCGGTGTCAATTTTGAAAGTGCTGAATTTTGGGATCGTTTGGGAAATTCAATTTTGTGCGATTTTTTTTTTTTTTTTTCAGAGATCCCAAGGGGAAATACACCAACTGCCGAGAAGTATTAGCGGAAATTGGTCTCCGTAACGTGAGCGACCAGGATTGCGAGAATGTGAGGTACGTCTGCTCGGTGATATCGAGGAGAGCGGCACATCTTGCAAGCGCCGGGATAGCAACGCTCCTCAACAGAATAGGGGAGAACAATATTACCGTTGGAATTGATGGGTCAGTCTACAGATTCCATCCCCACTTCCACGATCTTATGACGGAGAAAATTAGTCAGTTGCAAAATTATACGGTACGTATTCTTTTTTTTTTTTTTCACTTCTGCCCTTTCCTCGAGGAACAGGATTCCAAAATAAATTTCCGATTTGCAGTTTTGCCGCTGCAGTTCGTGTAATTTTTTTTTTTTAGCCGAGGAACCGAATTTTCAAAAATTGGGAATTTTTTCGATTTTTAATTTTTTTTGTTAAAATAAATTCCAAATTTCGAAAATGGCAATTTTTTGTTTTTCAATGAAATTGTGTTATTTTCGAAAATTGTTCCACTGCAGAATTTTTGAAAATCTAAAAACTTGTTTGTTTGAAAATGGAAAAATTGAAAAAGGGTTTCACAAAATTCGAAACAAGAGAAAATTTAAATTTTAATTTTTCTAGATTTTGGATTTGCATTTTTTTTATCTCTTGCTTCTACTCAATTTGAAAAAAAAAATCCAAAAATTTGGTAATTTACACAAATTAAAAAAAAAAACAAATTTTTTAGCCCCTTTTTCGAATTTCAAAAATACGAGTTTGTAAATTTTCAAAAATTCTCTAGTGGAACAATTTTCGAAAATAATGCCAATTAATATAGAAATTTAATATTTCGAAAATTCCGAAAAAAAATATAGAAACAATTAAGAAATAATTGAAACTCACCCTGAACTCGAATTACCGCGTCACTAAAATATGCACCTCGAATTTTGCAGTTCGACCTGATGCTGTCGGAAGATGGTAGTGGTCGCGGTGCAGCGCTGGTAGCTGCAGTAGCATCTCAAAAACGGTGAAGAAGACGATAACCTTGTCTTCGAAGATCATCTTAAATTAAATTAAATTAAATTAAATTACAAAAAAGAAATAATAATAAATGAAAAAAAAAAATAATAATGAATTTAAACAACAAAAAACATAACAGTAATTTGACAAACTAAAGAAATACAATAACAACAACAACAGCAACAAAATTCACGTTTCGTTGAACTGGAAAATTGCAAGGATTGAGAGGAAAAAAAAAGTTAAAAGAAATTACACGTTTACACATTACCGATTATCGAGAGGAAAAAGAAAAATTATTACTCGTTGTACATACAGAGCACAAAAGAAGAAGAAACTATCGATAGGAGAGAACCTTGTGAAATAATGCAGAGAACGAAGCAAAATAAAGGGTTAAATAAACTAAGTAACTTGCAAAAGTTTTCAGTCCGTGACCTTTTTTTTTTATAAAGGAGACGATCGAAGCTGATGTACTTTTTTTTCTTCAAGTTACTCGAAATTAACTACGCGTTAGAAATTTGTCCCCGGTGAATTCGAAGTCGGACGGAGATTTCGAAAAAAAAAGAAAAAAAAATTTTTTTCCTTCCAAATTTGGGGAGAAAAATTGATTCGCGTCCCTTCGAATTCGAAACGACCGGGTTATAGGAAGTAGTTGGTATGATAGCGAATATAATTGTATCTATGAAATTATCATTGGATTCCGAATCACGAACTCATGGATCTTGTTTTGAAAAAACAAAGGCGATAAAAAAAAATTATTAATTTGCGAAAAATAGTAACCGAACAAGAAAAAAATGAGAGAAAAATATTAACGATAGGTTTTTTTTTTTCTCCAAAATCTGCAGTTTTAATGAAAATTCGAATTTTCTTCGTTTTTTTTTTCTAAATTCTAAATTTTGAAAATATGATGTTTTTTTTCTGTTGAAATTTATCTGTAAATTACCGGAAAAAAAAATCGTTGCGATCGTGGAGAAAAAAGAAATCCGATTTGATAATTTATTAATCATCTAAATGAAAAAAAAAAAAAAAAAAAAAAATGACGGAAGCTTAGCTCTGGTAAAATTTACCGAAAAAAAAAATATTAAAAAATCAGGTGCTCGATGCTCGGCGATTTTTGTCTAATTACTATAATAATCACGGTACCGAATACTATCGAGGTGTAAACTGGAAAGAATTGTTGATAACCACTTGAAAAAGGAAAAAAAATTGATTTTACAACAAAAAAAACTTCGACTAATAGAAAATTTTTGTCACCAAATGAAATTTCGAGAACAAAGAAACAATGAAGAAAACAAAAAGCAGAGGAACAAAAGATCCATAAAGATTTGTAAGTTATTTGTATCGTCATTTTAGCCTATCGTACATAACTTTATAAATATTTAACATTGCAAAGCATCGTATTATTATTACAAATGAGAATAGTTTTAATATCATTGTAATTGTTATGGTTGTAACGATAATGGTAACGATAATGGCGGCGAAATGTCGTTATTATCGTTATTCTTGTCGTTACTATTATTATTATTTATATGTACTTATACTATTTTAATGCCAGTTTTGGAGATATTTGAGATACGGGTGAAACGAAAATTTCAATTGCAAGCTGCGGATTTCAAATCGTGAAAAACGATGTATTAAAAGAGAAATAAAGAAAAATTAGGCGATTGTTTAAAAAAAAAAGAGAGAGAGAAAGACGAATCGGGGTTGAATTCTTCTGAACTTCATGAAAAAGCGAAAATTGTTTACCCGATTTTGGAAGAAGTAGAGAGAAAGAAAAAAAATTTTTGGAAAATGCGAAGGAGAAAATGGAAAAAGAAAAGACAACTCGAAAATCCCGTTGACCTATTGTACACCTGTTTTCAATATCGAGGTTTTGATAAATTTCGTTGAATAGAAATGTTGAATCTACTGGAAAATATTGTTTTGGATTATTGGAATAAAGTTTGTTTTATAAATTGAGGAAATCTCAAATACTTTTTTTTTTTTTGTAAAATTCATGGGGCGCAAATGTCGGATGTTATTTTATTTTAATTTCAATTTAAGGCTAATTAAGGTAAATTTTACCACCCGATTTAGAAATTATGTCAAGGAAAAATTGAAGTTTTTATTTTTTAGCATTGATTTAATATAAGTATTGATATTGCAATTTTATTATTACTAAAATTGCACCGTCATTATTATTATTATTATTATTGTTATGATTATAATTATAATAATAATAATAATAATAATAATTATTATTATTATTATTATCATTATCATTATTATAGTTCTGTGATGATAACATAGATTATTATAATTATTATTATAATAATAATAGTAATGATAATAATTAGCCTTTAACTCGAATTTTGTTTAACAAAACATTTTTTTCTTTTTCATATCAAACAAGTGTTAGACTTCCGTGTAATTTAGCATTCCGTTCTTTCGACAATATCGAAAGCTGTTGTTTCAGGTGTAATTCCTCGTTATCGCGCACCCACTCCGATAAAACCTTCCGGTGTGTAAGTAGAGATAAGTTTTATTACAAAACGTGGGGAAAAAATTATCAGAATTTTTGCCTCGCTCTAGAATGGAAGAGAATTGCAATTTATCCTGCACGTCCTCAAAAAAAAAAAAGCAATTGGGAATCAAAAAATACGTGAACTTGAAAATTTGAAATCCCCCCCCCCCCCCCCCCCTACTGGAATTATTTTTCTGCAAAACCAAAATCTACACAAACTATTTTTTTTGTTAAAAAAAATCCTAAATTTCAGGCACCGAAAAATTCGTCCCGCTCAAAAAAGTTCCTAAATTTCGAAAACCAAAAAAGAGAAATAAAAAGGGAATTCATCCCGTTCAAAAAAGAAAAAAAAATCCGAAACTTGAAAAACCGAAAATTGGGAAAATAAATGAAATTCCACCTGTTTCTAAAAAAATTCTCCAACTTTTTCAAAAATGGCATTTCCTCCGAAATAAACAAAAAAAAATTCCACTCTATCGGATCGGATAATGGAAAAATTCGCATTTTGAATCCTATTAATAAAAAAATAGTAATAATCCTCATTGTCCGTGAGATTGGATCTCGGAGGAACTTAAAGAAGCTGCATAAAAAAAAAGAAAAAAAAATAAGAGAATGCAAATTGCAGCATAAATTAGAACGTGTGGCTGCAACTGCGCAGATGGAGCGCGATGGCAGTAGTGCTGTACTCTCTTGGCCAGCCACTAGCCAGGCTGCTCGTTATTGACGTCGAGTAAAATCTAAATTGCACGATGGCTTGTCAAAGTATCAGAACGTCGCGATACGACGGAGCGACGAATTCATGCGTCGACGGTCCCGTTTGCGGATTAATAACGCTATGCCCTGCTATCTTTTACAGTGGTAGTGGTGGTAGTAGTAACAATAATAATAATAATAACAATAACAACAACAACATCAACAGAAGCAGCCATGAAATTCAAGCCGATCGGGGAAACCTGCTCTGATCGGTAATTTCGAGTGAAATCTGCGTATCACCTGCGAACCTCTACGGCAAAATGATAAGCGGCCTTCAGGTGGCTTTTAAACATGCCATCGACGTGGTGAGTTACTCTAAGCGTTGGAGGGATCCGAGAAAATTGGAAATAAAAATAGTCTGCGCTGGTTTTCCTGAAGAAAATGAAAAATCTAAATTCGTCACGGAAAATTTTCCTTTTATTTTTTTCTTTCTTTCCTCTGACTTGATGCTGGGATGATTTTTATTTCTTTTTATTATGAGTGCACACCGACATTGAGTTTTATGTAACACAGGTGCATCGATGACTGGTTTATGGAATTTTAATTTTTCGGTAGCTCCGTTCGAGGAAAATGTGCAACTCGTGGAGGAAATTTCTAGGAATTCTGGATAATTAGTGAATCGAAGAGTTTTTTTTCTAATTAATAAGGAATCGTTTAATGTTTGTCGACCTTCGAGGGATAATTCGCCACTAAATGGGAGAATTTGGTTTTTTTTTTCCTGAATTAGCGGGATCTATTAGAATATTGGATTTTGTATCGATATCGTGCGAATAATAACTAATTCCTAAGGAATCCTAATTAGTAGGAACATAATTTAATTAATACCCAATTTCTAATCGACCAAGCGCTATTTCTTTTTTTATATAAAAAAGAAAATTGGAGTCGCTAAAGTAAATTGTAGTAAATAATTATATATAGCTATATACAGTAAATTGTATATTAACAATTTTCTAGAATCCCAGTTTCGATTTTGAGAAACACAAAAATATTCTTTCCCGAACTAACGATCCCATATCCCACATTTTGCTCAACGACTGTTCCGCAGAATCCTCTAAAATTGATTTTGTGATTTTCTCGAGATCGCACCACCGGTAACGCCGCTCCAGGATTTCACCTACCACTGGAAGCAGATCAAGAGATACTACATCGACCATCTCCCGAATAACAAAGTGCCGATAGATCAAACCGGGATCCCCAAACACCTGGATCGGCTCTTGGAAATCCTGTTGCTCGAAGAGAAGGACGGAGACGAGACCGGAGCGTGTCTCGAATACCTGTTACAGTACCGACTCTTGGATTTGCTAGCCACCCTGGCGGCTGCCGAGACTCCGGCCGGCATGAGGGTCGTGT
Organism: Gasteruption jaculator; assembly: GCA_949825005.1. Classification (NCBI taxonomy): domain Eukaryota; kingdom Metazoa; phylum Arthropoda; class Insecta; order Hymenoptera; family Gasteruptiidae; genus Gasteruption; species Gasteruption jaculator. Next base: position 10,512,904 of record OX463772.1, on the reverse strand, counting down.
GCCTGTCGTTCCTGAGGAAACTCCTCGGAAGGTCGAGACATCCCTTGTTGCACCACGTGGCCGTGTACGTGCCCGTCCAGAGACTGATAGTCCTGTGCAGCGGAAACTTGCCGTCCCCCATCGAGGCAGAGGAGGTCCAGTTTTTGCTGACGCTCTGTTTCCTGGTGTGCAAGTACCCACACGTCACCGGAATCGTCGATGACTCGGACGCCGAAGGAAAATTACGGAGCGTCGAGAAGTCGTGGAGCAGCTCCGAGAGGATGGAAACCGAGAAGGTCACCTACATTCCTGCCAGGGAAAGGAACGACTCGAATCCTCTGTTCGAACCGCTCGACACTCAAGCAATCACCCTGATCAACCCCAATTTACTGGACGATCGAAGGAAATCTTCCTCGACGGAGAAGTTCGAGGTTCGGAAGGAGTCCGGTCGAGGATTGTCCAATTACTCGCCGGACCTGGACCTCCAGTCGCAAACCTCGACTCCGGTGTCCCGGAAAGGGGATGAAATGAAAGATTCCGATTTTCTCTCGACTTTGCAAGAAGTCGAGTCCAAGATGAAGGAATTCGGAGACTCGAGGATCGAAGAGTTCAACTTCGAGGATATCCTCTCGGACAGGGCGAACCCCAAAGAGGAGAACTACGAGCCTCGAGCTGCCAATCTCCCGGAGAAGGCCTCCAAGTGTCTTTTGCTCGATGCCCTGATCAGTTACTTGAACAGTGCGGTAAGTATCTCGAGGAATTTTTGTTCGCTTCGAACTCGACAATAATATTCTTTCCAGGATAACACGGTGAGAATACGAGCCTGCGAGGGGATAATGGTCCTGGCGTCGCTGGAGGATTCGTCCTTTTCTCAGATAGTAGCCTCCAGCGAGCTCTCGACGGTGCTGGCGAGCCGCCTGGAGAAGCTGTTCAACGCCATCCCGGCCCACGTGGACCCGAGCGACATCGACGAGGTCGACGTGACCTGGGGACTCGACTCGCCCGTCTGGACCAGCGAGAAGAAGTTCCCCGGGTGCCGGCAGGTCGCTGCCTTCTACATGTGGCTGGATTATTGCGACCAGTTGGCGAAGGAAGCCCGTCCCGACGTCGCCGAGGTCCTGGGCAAGACCATCCGGAGGCTCTTCTTCGAGGGAGTCGTGACCCAGGCTCTCGCGGAACACCACGTGGTTCTGATTACGTCACTGGTCACCAAGTGTCTCAAGGAGATTTCCTCTCCAGTTTTGAGCAATGGTAGACGTCGATTTTCTGCAATTTGTATTTTCTTTTTTTTTCGGGTTTTTATAGAAACGATTTTTCAGAAATCAGCCAGTGGCTAGTGGGCCAACATCGGGACCCGGAGATCCCCCAGATATGGACGACACCGGTGCTGCACCGGCTGATAGAGAATTGCCTGACGGACAGCGACGATCTTACGCTGGAGACCCTGAAGCTGTTCGAGGAAATGATCGATAAGAGGAACGAGCATATTTTGCACTGCCTCGCCCTGACGTATCTCACCACGCGTGGGTACTACGATAACACGGCGGCCGATAGCACCATCGCTTCCTGGAGCGACGAGGAAGACGAGCGCGAGAGGGAGAAAAAAGGCTCGCTGGATTTGTCCTATGAACAAAATCACAGCAGGACCCTGGCTCCCAGTAACATTCACCGGGTCATTAATTGGTAAATTAATGAAAATCGTCGATTTTTCGACCGGTTGCGAAATTTGCTATTGAAAATTCATTCGTAGAAAATATTTGAAAATTAATTTTGCAACATCTACTTCCTTGTGCAATGAAAAAAAAATTAATCTCTTGGAATTATTATTTGAAAATTATTTCCAGTCCTAATTCGACTATTTAAAAACCAAAAAAAAAATTAAAACACAAAATTCGGCAGCCATTTAATAATTTTTCAATGAAAATAAAATCGAAAAATCGGTAAATTGAGTTTGGAACTAAAAAAAATCCATTTTTTCACCAACAGTTTCCTGTCGCTGGTGCCGAAGCACCTGCAAACCGACTCGGACATCAACAATTACGAGCGTTACATGGCAGATTGGGAAAAACAATACGCTCTAGTCCTGGCGGATTGCGCTTTACTGGCCTGGCCACTGGAAGCCGTCACAGTGGACGATTCCGCCAGTTCGGATTCCCGACCGGAAGCCGATCACTGTTCCACCAGGTTCTACATGGGCCCCTTCTTGAGCATGCTCCTGGACAAGGTCCTGAACGTCCCCCGGCAACGCTACGAAATTAATCTACAGCTGACCGTGGTGATTTCGAGATTGGCCCTGCTGCCGCACCCGTACCTGCACGAGTTCCTACTGAACCCGCTGATACCCCTGGTACCCGGTACCAAGAGTCTGTTCGCGTGCTTGCAAAAGGTCGTGAAGCAATTGGTGAACGAGGTACCGAGGGTTCAGGATCACAAGAAATTGCTGAGAGACACGAGGCAGCGACTTTTGGACGATTGCTCGCAAGAACCGTGAGTTCTTGTTATTTTTGGAAATTTTGAGAAAATGAGAAATATGAAATTTTTCCGAAATTTCTCTTTTTGGAAAAATACATAATTTTTTATTAAAGAAGTTCCCACTCTAATAGGAGATTTTGAAAAAAAAATTCTTCAAAGTTTCTCCGAAACGTTAAAATAAAATTTGTAATATCGAAAATAAGTACCGTTTTTTGGGAAACACAAATTTATTTTTATACTAATTAAATTCGTATTCGTATTTAATATTTTTTGCTCATTAACACTACGTCGTCCGGTGGTACCACGTTGGTGCCACGCGAAAACTATCGGGCAAGCGCCGGTGGCACCACGTTGGTGTCGTACATAAAGATTTATACCGGCGCCAAACGGAAGAATGTTAGAAAATCATATTAGAAAATACTAAAATGGCGAAATAATAATAATAATAATAATAATAATAATAATAATAATAATAATAATAATGATAATAATTAATTGTTTCAGGATGAAAGAGAATATTCTGTTCGAGAGCGTGATCATAACGGAAGAATTTTGTAAAGAACTCGCGGCGATAGCTTACGTTAAATATCACCATTCTTCTTAGTGGTTAGAAAAAATTGAAGAAAATAAAAAAAGGATCTGAAATAAGTCGATAATATAAAGTAAATCAAAAAAAGCAGGTAACAAAGGACGAAGAAACTTGTGCACATCGTATTTGCTAGAGTACCAAAAAGAAAAAGAAACGAAGACGAGACAAATGTATTAGCACAAATACCAAAAGAGAAGTCGAAATCTAGTAGGACAGTAATTATTTTATATCGTGAGAAGAAAAACAAAAATGGCATGAAAAAATATATGTATATGCGCGCAAATAATTCTATTCAAGTTTCTTATAGTATTACTACGAAGAATTTTCCAAGATCTCCTTGCACAGGACGTATTTTAATTGTCTTTCGAATATAAAAAATAAATAAATTATAGAAAATGAAAGGATCCAATAGTTTTTCTCATTATATTTCATTCTTCGTTGTAACAAATACATAGAAAATTAGTTATGAAGTACAACTAGGAATTATAGTTGCGTTTCACGCTATTGTTAATCATATCGAGAAAATGCAATTTTAATAATTGATATCAACCACAAATTCGACGAATCTTGTATTTATTACCCAAATTAAACAAGTGGAATTTTATTTAAATGCATAATTTGTAAAATTTTTCATTCCAGAAAAGTTCAAAGCAAATTTTCCAAAATCCTAAATTGTTAATTACAAATTTCTAAATTCCATTGTTGGGAAATGAGTGATTAAATTCCTAGTAATTTTGGAAATTGCCAATCCAAATTTCTAATATCAAAAATAAAATTTGCAAGCAAAAAAAAACTATTATTTTCCCAGTGATAAAAGTTCCTATTCGAATTTACGCGGGATTGATAAGAGAAAATGAAGTTTGGAGCATGAGCGTGTGGCGTTTTGTTGTTATTTACATTTCAAGTTACTCATAAAGAATATTTTAATGGGTACCCCGGTAATTGATGCATTAAACGCGTTAGCCGAAAACCTGGTCCAAGAATTATCGGGGTCGGATAAAAAGTGTCCAAGTATCATAAGGATATTTAATGACGATCTTTGGGACAGAGGAGACCTATCCTTCTCGCATAACCTCGAAGTCTGGCACTCGTTACTCGGGAGAGACAAAGTTAAAGGGACTGAGTACCGAAATATTCTGGAGTATTATTTGCAAAACCGTGGAATTGTCACCGAAGGGAGACCGGATTTGGAAATCGCAGAAGAGGTGAATTATATATTTTTTTTTAAATCCTAAAAAAAATTGTTAATTTATTTGTTTATTATAATTTTGTAATTTGGCTAAGTAATAATTTTCTATTTTCTTTTTATAATTTGAGGCACTGGAATTACTCAGAAGTCGATTGAAAACTCCACTAAAAATACACAAACTCGTCTACAAAGAAAGTTGCGTCTGTGTTCGTTTGGAACGACGCGAAATCATAGAAGCGACTATAAAGGAAGTCATAGCGAAACAAAATGATTTTGGGAAATCGGATCGAGCGAGCATAGGGACTCGCTTTTCCGTGTCTCCGGTTCTCGACGACCGACCCGATAGATTTTTTACAAATGTTAGATTGCGATTACTGTGTAATTTCGCTAAAAGCGTTCTTCGACTCCAGGGCTTCGAGGTCCTGAATTCAAATTCGAGGGATGATAATTTAAAAATAGATAATAAATATTTATTAACTTCGCATAAGGGAAGTTCCGAGGAAAAAGGTTCTATATACGCTTGTGGTATCGTCAAAGTCGCTGCTCCCGATAAATTCAGACGGGAAATTTCGAGGTTCGACTGTCGAAATAGAGAAGAAGGTGCCCCGGAATCTACGATAGGGTCTTTTGGACCAACGAATTCGGTCGACGAAGAAAAAAGGTCGAACGGAAGCACGGAACTATGGAACGAGGAAATTATCGAGAATCGTATCGCCAAAGCCAGTGTATCTATGAGACTTTTGTCCGTGAATCCGAAACATGATATCGTGATTCGAAACTCGGAATCATTCGAGTCGTCGGGTGAGACAACGAAAAAGAAAATCATTACTCGGAAGCTAAATTCGAAAAATATCTGAATTCGCGACTCGAGATCGATTAAATGAGACTTAAATATCGATATTAAATATTACTATTGAATCTTAATTGATTTCCAGGTTGCACAAAGGTCGCTACGATTCTGTACAACTTCGGCAGGATATCGAGCTTGCTCGACAAGTACCACGAAAAAGTATCTTCAGGAGAGTATCCCGAACTGCCGAATATCAACGAAGTGGATTTTTCACTACTGACCGAACAAATAGAATGGGAATTAATTTTCAATTACATCCTGCGATACCCCATTATCATCTCGAACTGCGTAAGACACGAGCCGGAATTTCAAATTCGACCACGAGCGCTCTGCGATTTCCTGCAAATGCTCTCGAATCGGTTCGGTACTTATTACAGCAAAGTCAAAGTTCTGACGGTGAGTATTTTGGGAGTGCGAGCAAGGAAAATTCTAGTTTTTTTGCAAGTTTTACATCCCCGGCACGATTATTACACTCGTGCTGCGAATACACCCTAGAAGCTACATTATCGTCGTTTTTAGGAAGCTCGGGAACAGTTAATACCAGTTTTGATGGCGAGATTATACCTCCTAAAAGCGTTACAAGTGCTGCTTTACAACGTCTTCCGTTTACTCGATGTACCGGCTTTACATCGCATGTAAAATATGCGACGATAAAAAAGAAAGGAGAGAGAGAGAGAGAGAGAGAAGAAGCGTACCTACAAATTTCCCCATCGGTTTTCCACATTAAAATAAAAATGCAGTACCTGGTTGCAACTTTTTTTTTTATTACCCACCGCTGTACTTGATGTTTATTAAAGTATGGCAGTGCAGATGCATTTTTATAAGCTATTCCAATTTTTTAATTATTCGAACGAATTTACTTCGTCTGGCGATATGAATTATTATTTATTTTTTTTATTGCGATTAATCATTTTTTAAGAATTTCATCGAAATTTTGTAACGGGACAAAAATGATATTTTTGCGAAATTATTCTGAATATGGGAATATTGGAAACTGCAAAAGACCCAATTTTTGGGATTTTTTTTCCATGAATTAACTATCGATTTCCAAGAAATTCCTGAAATCATCAATTTTTATGGAAAAAAATGACATTAATGTAAAATTTATTGGAATGATTATTTCATAATAACAATAATAATAATAACAAAAAATAATAGCCACTGCTGCTGCTATTATTATTATTATCATTATTATTATTATTATTGAATAACAAATTTCAAGAGCGACCTTCAAAGTATTAAAAAAATCAACATATACATATATGTATATATACATATATATAGAAAGGAATCTCGTAAACTTTTCTTACCGAAATCTCTCGAAACTGAGGTATGCCATTAAAATGTGAGCAATAACATAATGAAAAATCGTCATTATCGATTTGCACCCGACCCCGACGGCGTTTTCCTCCCTACCATGGACCAAAAAAAAAAGAAGGTGGAAGGAAGCAAGGAACGGGGACTTGCATATTCCGTATATTTGGAACGCTTGACCGTGTACAGTGACCTTTGGGAGGCTGGCTGACGAGGTACTACTTTCCCCAGAGCCATCTATGCGCTCCTCGACTTATTACACCCCTTTAAGAATCAATGAACGTCCGGGAGGGGGCGGCCATCTAGGTGTCGTGTGTTTTCGTCAACACAAACACGACCTCCGAAAACATGCGCTTGCACATGCACACACACACACCCACCTGCACTGGTGTGTGTGTATGTGTGTGTTACCGATCTCAAACTTTGCCAAAGTTCCCTAAAATATTTCCTTTTTTTTTGTAATTATTATTGTTATAATTTCTAATTTGCAATTTTGAAATTGAGTTTCGCTGTTATAACTTTGCTTTGCTTTACTTTGTTTCGTTTTTTTTGTTATATAATTTTTGAATACCAGGAATCCCGGCTAAGATGGTAACGAACGATTCGATGGTAAGTGCTTATATAAAAGAAATTGCAAGAATCGGTCCGACTTACCGAGCGAGCGGCGAAGACGTAAGAGACAGAAGAAGCAGGAGAAGGAGATGGAGAAGGAGAAGACGGCCAGCTGTTTGTTTTGTTTTCGGGCATGAGATTCACGTGACACCCGGCGGTGCTGCTTGCTTAGCGGCACGGACGTCAGCGCAGCAGTGTCGAGCGACGCGATTGGCCGTCGCCCCGGACTCGCGCAGTATCCCGACCAATCGCCGGCCGGCTAAGAGAAGGACGTCTGGTGGCTCTTACGTGCGGTGCAGAGACGTTTGACATCGATAAATGCGTGAGAGTGCTCGCGAAGTGCGGAGGTGCCAGGCTGTCGCTTGCTCGTCGGCTCGTCGTCGGGGGCTTGTCGGCTCGTCGGTTAGTTGTTGTTTGCTTTCACACTTTTACCGAAAGAAGAAGAAAAAAAAAATACGCGAATATTATCAATTATCAGAGTAAACCAGCTCCGGGGTAAAGCGGAGTTCCGAAGCAAAGCGAAACCCGCAAAAAAGCAAAAAAGAAAAAGGGTTTTGGGCAAGTTTCCACCGGAATTGTCGTTCCTTTGCTTCGGTTTCCACTTTTCTCGGCTTTCTATTTATTTACGGGATTGTGCAAAACTTGACGTGGAGTGTATATATATATATATATACACACGCACGCATATCGGCTAGCGATTCGAGAGTGACCGAGAGTCCCTGTGACGTATCGTTACCGTAACGAACGAATTTCGAAATTGACGACCGTTTTTTCCGCTCCCCCCTCCCCTCGCGGTAATAACCATAACAATAATGACCGTTGTAACTGCATATTTCGCGAGTCTAGGGTTTTTTTTGTTGGTTTTCACGGGTTAGTCAACGTGTAGGTGTTGGTTGGTTATCCTGTCGATTGATATATATACATACATAGGGATCGGATTACATATAAATATTGGATATTATATATTACGTAGATGTGCATACAAGTGTACATAATTGCGCGTATGTGTGTGTGTGTGTGACGAGACGCGTTCTGTTCTGTTCGACCAACTAACCACCACCACCACCTCCTCCTCCTTTTCTTTTCCTCCCTCTTCTGGCTTTTTTTTTATAACAACTGCGGATACACACAGACACAAGTATAATATGTACGCGTGTATGCATGTATACGTGGAAAGAGACAGGCATCGTAAATACATCTGTGCACTATCTTTGTACTTACTCGTCGTTCCATGCGCGCATACAGTCCAGGAAATTACTTCACTCGTACTACACGCTGCGTAAAGTCGTGCGTTTATTATAGTTCTCTCGCGTGGAAGAAGGAGAGAGAGAGAGAGAAAGAGAAATAAGAAACCGTAAGAATCATAATAATAAAGGAAGGAAAAAAGAGAATCCAAAGACGGTGTAATAAATAGAGAAAGGGGGGGGGGGATTAACCACCCACTTATACCATTAAACGGAATCTCACACACACAGACGCATACGCTGTCTTTCGTTATTTTTCTTTTTCTTTTTAAATCTAATTCGAATTTCGAATTTTCATAAATTTTTTCGGGAAAATTGTCATCATATAAAAAAAATATATATATCGAAAAAATTATAGTAACAAAAAAGAGAAAATTTGTAATGCACAAAATTGTATAAGTAAAAAAAAAGAAATTATATTAAATTAAATATATTATATCAGGAAAAAGGGGGAGGGGGGAGTTTTATCATTCGAGGAAGTGACTGTCAAGAAAAATGTTCTCGGAAGAAGCGAGCGGCCCCTGCTTTTATTATTTCTCCTCTCTCTCTCTCTCTTTCTTTTTCTTTCTTTCTTTGTGTTGGGAAACAATGCGGTCGGGAGGAATTGTAACGAATCTTTCTTTCCTTTTTTTCTCCTTCCTCTTCTTCTTCTTCTTCCCTCGCTTTTCGGTAAAGAAAACAAATAGAGGTTAGTCGGCGGCTTGTAAATTACACGTACGCTCCTTCTTACTTCTTACTTGCACAATAATACCAACGCCAAAGTCGCGAGGATTCGTTGACCCCGAGTTTGTTTGAAAAAGGGGCTATTCGGGACAGTGACAGCTGCCTTCGTGTGTCGTGAGCGGGAAACTCACTCTCTCTCCCTCTCCCTCTTTCTCTCTATCCGTCTCTCTTTCTTTCTCTCCTTCCAAGTAGAAAAAGACGCGGGGTTTCCTTTTCGGGAGAAATCGCAATTCAGTAGTTTCATAATAACAATCATAATCGACGTCTTTACCTCGTGTAGATAAATACAAACACACGTTTTCTTTTCTCTTCTCTGCCCTCCCCCCTTCCCCTCTTCTCTCTCTCTCTTTCTCTCCCTTCATTTCTTTCTTTCTCTCTCGCTCTTTCGCTCCGTCTGTCACATTCGCGCGCGTTTGTATTCGTCACCGTCCTTCCACGGCACGGCACTGCTCTCCAACCAGGCAACCATATTATAAAAAAAAAAACATTGCTATTGTCCTTCTTTCGTTCGTTGGTTCGTTAATACGTCACTAGAGAGGGTGAGAATCGGTTCAATTTTATTGCCGTAATTATTGGAACCGTCATCTTCCGTCCTCTCGAATCGAAATTGCTAGGTATGATTTTCAATAACCGACACCAGTGAGAAATAATACCGACAGTGGGTGCATAAATCTTCTTTTTTGTGTGTATATGTATATATATATATATATGTAATATGTATCATAGGAAATAAGAAGTGGTTAGGAAACCCGAGAGAGATAGAGCAAAGGGAAGAACTCGAAGCAAAACAAAGTAAAGCAAAGCAAAGGTTACTTTTAAGAAACAAGAGACAAAGAAGACATTTTCTTTTCACGAACGTATGGTGGTTTCGTGTGTGTGCGTGTACGTGTATATGTTGGGTCCATTATATCGTATATATAGATATATACATATGTAACAAAAAGAAATACCAAGCAAGAAGAAGAAGAAGAAGAAGGAGAGAGAGAGAGAGATAGTGAGAGAAAGAAAGACGTCTCGTGTTGTATTATAAAGTTGTGCAATTGAATAATTAAAAAGATATTTATCTTCCCATCGGCTTTTCAAGAGGGAACGAAATATTGTATGATATAATAATCGGTGTAAAAAGGAAGAAAGCAAAACGGGAGTTTTTTTTGTCGCTTCTTCTTCTCCTTCGGTGTTCGACCAAGAAGGGAGGTTTCCAGAAGAAGAAGAAGAACAGGAGGAGGAAGAGGAAAAGGAAAAAGGGGGTGAACGCGTACACCAGTGGTCTTTTTTTTTTTACTTTCGGAACCTTCGCAGTCGCGTTTTCTTGTGTCCCGCGGAGTCGTGCTTTTTGGTGATTCGATGCGTTGGCCAATCAGCGCCGAGTAAATGAAGTAAATCAAGGTGCGGGAGGAGAAGCCCGAGGAATTTGGAATTCAAGGCAAAGGGGATACGCGTTGAGTGCCGTTCGCGAAGTGAATTGTTTTGTTGGAGTGCTACGTCGTCGTCGTCGTCATCGTCGTTGTGGTGGTGGTGGTGATTAAAGGGAACCTGTGAGAGAAAAAAAAGGACGAATTTTACCTAAATAAGGGAAATATGAGCATTGCTGCCCTAATACAGGCCGCGGAGTATATCGAACGACGGGAACGCGGTGAGTCTTTCTTTCATCTTTTCCTTTTTCTGTCTTATTTGTACCACGTCGAAATTCAAGTTCAACTTGTTGGTCACGAGAGAATTAATTATAATAACAATGTTACTGTTATTATTATTATGATTATTATTATTGTCGTTATTATTAATTATTATTATTAATTATTACTATTACTACTACCACTACTACTACTACTATTCGTATTATTAGTAGTAGTAGTAGTTTAGTAGTAGTATTATTGGTATTGGTATTATTATTATTATTATTATTATTATTATTATTATTATTATTATTACGGTAATTAAGAGTCACTAGAATTTCCAAGAAAAGATAAACTTCGTTGGAAGAAGAAAAAGGATTTTTCGGAAAGGCGATATTTAATTTTTGTTCTTTTTTCTTCGACTGCACGGACACGTACACAGATGCACACGTGCGTGCGTGCGTGCGTCCGTGCATGCGCGCGCGTATGCGAGAAGAGAACGTGGAAATGAAAGATCCTTTAACTACATATAATATGTACAAACCAAACGGGCGTATGCTCGAAACATTACGCCACCGGCTATGCGAAGCCACCGCGCCGTTGGCATAATCTTTCAAACTGCAGTAGTTAGTAGTCCATCCTTTATCTCATTGCAGCTAGCTAGCTAGCTAGCTAGCTAGCCGGCTGAACCTATTTATACGTATACATCTATACATATACATACACATATATACATACGTATACATATATTATTTATTTCCATTCCTGGCTTCCACACTGCGCCGATTTGTTCGTCGTTCCTTTCGTCAGCCAGTCCGCCAGTCCGTTCGTCCGTCAGTCCGTCAGTCCGTTCTTTCGTCCGTCGGTCCGTCCACCCACTTATTTTCCCTTATTCTCTCGTCCATCTTTCTCCTCCTTCTCTCGCAACCTATAAACAAGACGACGTGACTCGAGTTTACATATAATGTCTTCTCTCTTTCTCTCTCTCTCTCTCACTCGTTCTTTCTTTCTTTCTTTCTTTCATTCCTTCGTTCGTTGCTTGGTTCTCTTGCAAGCCAACAGCAACAGCAATAGCAACAGCAACAGCAAAACGGCGATAGGGACGAACGCGTGACTTTTAAGTCGCGCGTTCTTTTGTGTTGTTGAACCGTTTCTCTCTTCCTCTCTCTCTCTCTCTCTTGCTGTTTTTTTTCCTATTTACCGCTCTGCACTAGCTGAGCTGAGCCGAGCTGAGCTGTGTGTTGTGTGTTGTGTTGTACTGCATCGAGGGAATCAACGTTGTTCCTACATGGATTATTTTATATACACATCTATACACACATATATGTATATGTATATGCATATGAACGTGTATGTACATTCTCACATAAGTGGTATATGTATTTTACGTATATATGTATAGTGGAACGAAGTTGAATCAGTACACGCGACCTCGGAAAGCATCGACGATGATCTCATTTTATATATCACTCACTCACTCCACTTACCTTGTCTCTAGAAACGCTTCGTATCGCATCGCATCGCGTGGTGTGGTTTGGTTTGGTTTGGTGCATGAGTCGAGTCAAGTACGAGTCGAATTGATTTTTTATATATTTTTTTTTCGAGTCGAATTGAATTTTAGACGGATTGAATCGGAGTCGAACTTAATTTTGAACGAATTGAATTGGGGTCGAATTGATTTTTTTTAAGTCGAACTGAATTTTCAGTCAAATTGAATTTGAGTTGAATTGAATTTTCAGTCAAATTGAATTTGAGTCGAATTGAATTTCCAGTCAAATTGAATTTGAGTCGAATTGAATTTCCAGTCAAATTGAATTTGAGTCGAATTGAATTTCCAGTCAAATTGAATTTGAGTCAAATTGAATTTTCAGTTAAATTGAATTTGAGTCGAATTGAATTTGTGTCAAATTGAATTTTCATTCAAATGGAATTGAAATCGAAATGGATTCGAACTCGAGTAGAATGGGAGTGAAATTGAATTAAAATCGGAATCGAATCGAAGTCAAATTGGATTCGAATTCGACTCCGATTGAATCGGAACCGATTCAAAGTGGAGTCAAATTCAATTAGAATCCAATCGGAGTCGAATTGAAATAAAATCCAATTGGAGTCAAATTGAATTAGAATCCAATTGGAGACGAATTGAAATAAAATCCAATTGGAGTCAAATTGAATTAGAATCCAATTGGAGCCGAATTGAAATAAAATCCAATTGGAGTCTAATTGAATTGGAATCCAATTAGAGCCGAATTGAAATAAAATCCAATTGGAGTCGAACTAAATTGGAATCGAATGGAATAGACTCAACTCACTTAATGCGTTCTTTTCTTTATTTCGCTGCGATTGCTTTGGACAAAGCTGCAGTTGAATTCAGTTCAGTTCAGCTTCGCTCCAGCTCAGCTCTAGCTCTCTTTCGAATGTTGCAAAACACGTATATCTTGATTAAATTGTATTGTCGTTGCCATTTTACATTTGCATTTTTTCTCCGCCGACCTGTTTACTGTTTTAGCGTTCGGCCGAGTGTGTATGCGCGTGTGTCTGCATACATGTACACACATGTTGAGTATGTGTCTTCCATTGTCTTCTCAGCTGGATGATTTCTCGCGTTGATAAAAATATACATCACTCCCATTATAGTCGCTATGTGTGTGTATATGTGCATGCGTGTGTGTTTTATATATACATATATTTTTCCTCTTTCTTTGTCCCCCTCTCCCCCCTTCTTTATCTATATATATAGGAATTTAATGGAGAGAATACATTTATAACCATAAAAGAGAGGGGTAGGGGTTGATTGATTGATTGGGGGGAAAAAGGAGGGGGATTGAAAAGTTTATGGAATCCCATTATTTGTTCCCAATCGGATTTTCCGAAAAATTGAAGAAAGTGAATATAAAAAAAAAAGTTACCCAAGGAATTTGTTTTCACCCTAATTTATTCATTTATTTATTTCTCGTCTCTCGACTTGTTTCTTACGATTCCGCGAATACCAGAAGTGCAAGTTTATACTCGCCATAATTTGAGATGATACCAACGTATGACGCTCGTAAATCCTTTTCTTTTTTGTTCGCGGTCCCTCTCTCTCTTTCTCTCTCGAGAGATTGTTGTTGCTGCTGCTGCAGCAGCTACTACTGCTACTGCTGTTGTTTGTTGAAGACTCCTCTTCGGATCTCGACGTTATGCGAAAGTTAGTTTATGATCGCAGCGTGAACACGGGACGCTTTTCTTTATTCATCCAAGACAGATGGTGGATGATGTCGCGATGAGCGAAGGGGCATTATTATCTTTATTATTATTATTATTTTTGTTTATTGCCGATATCTCGGGATTTTCAATTCGTATCGAGACCGAACGGGGGGAAAAAAATTTTTGAGGGTAGTGCGAGGTCCTAAAAAGGGAAGATAATATTTTTTTTGGAAGGAAATCGATGAAATTAAATTTTTCTTTGGAAAATCCCAATTTTGGCAATTCTCGAAATCCAGTATTTTCAAAAAAATTTCCGAAATTTCGTGATTCTCGAAAATAATAATTGAGAATCAACAACAACAATAATAATAATAATGATAATAATAATAATAATAATAATAATAATAATAATAATAATAATGATAATAATAATAATGATGATGATAATAATAATAATAATAATAATAATAATAATAATAATAATAATAATAATAATAATAATAATAATAATAATAATAATAATAATAATAATAATAATAATAATAATAATAATAGCAATAATAATAATGATAATAAGAAAAAATAAAAATAATAATAAATAAAATGAAAAATAAATGGGGAGAATTTTTTGACGTAATTGATTTTACTCCTCCTTTGGGTGGAATCAAAGTTTTTGCGAGTTTCCTTCCCGCATTAATACACGATAAAAGAAGATGTAGGTTAATGGAACGGTTGTTCCAATTCGAATCATGGAAACAGCAACAATTGGCATAGAAATAGACGCGTTGTTTTTCCTCCGATGGAAGATATAATCCCGCACATCTCCATTTTTTTGCCGCTCTAAGTGGCGGCAAAAAGAAATGTTGGCCAGGAAAGAATGTGGGATTTGGAAGAGGCTGGGGGGAAAAAAAATGTAAAAGAAAAAGTGGAATTTATAGCAGCCATCTATAAATCCCTCCCGAGTCATACGTGCAACAGAAAACGTGCAGCCTTTGTCGCGCGTATAACGAGCAAATTGAATTTTGAGAGTCCAAAAAAAAAAGCAAATTCGAAGTACCCCAAGATTCGCAAGAATCCATTTCCAAATTTTGTGAATTTTTGAAGAAGAAAAAAAATCGCGAGAGTTTCGGGGATTCTGAAAATAGTAATTTTTAACTTTTGATATACTTCAAACGTCAAAATTTTCAAAATAAAAAAAAAATCCCTATTTCGAGAGAAATAAGTTCCCAAGATTTTCGAAATTCCCACAAATTTTCAGATTCGCAAGAAAATTTGCTATGTCACTTTTCTGAATTAAAAAAAAATAATTGTGATAATTTCTGTGGTCTCCAAAAATACTAATCGTTAGCTTTTGAAATACTTCTAATCCCGATATTTTCCAAAATTTCGAAAAATCCCAAATTCCTGAAGAAAAGAAAAATTGTCCATTTTTTTTGTTCAAGCTGTTGTAGTATTTTCGTTGAAAAGAGAAAAACGCCGCAAGTACACGTTGGGATCCATCGGGGAATTTCCAGAGATATTGAGACTAATTTTATAAAATACTCTTACGAAAATAAAACTCATCCATTTTGCATACTCGTGTATTTCGCGAAACACACATATACACAAAATTGCGCGCACGTTTGCCAAGTATTACATTATCAGGTGGGATGTGACTGTTGCTACTGTGCCGTTATATAGCCGACGATGACTGCAATCCTTTAAATAGAGCATTCACGTTTCCATCGGTAGCTGCATTTCGTTTAAGAATGCTCATTTGTGTAAAGTAAACAAGAGCAGTAAAAAAGAAAATCGCTGCAACGACGTAGTAAAATGAAACCCGGCGAAAAATCCTACTCGGTGGAGCCTGATTATAAAAATTTCACCGAAACTGGGATTTCTTTTTTTTTTTATTTATTTATTTTTTTATTTTTTTTTAAAGAATTTATCGGATAGAAGAATTTTTATTTAATTGACGCAATTCGGGTGAATTGGGATCGAATTTTCTCAGGATTTTTATTTGAAATAGGATTTTTTCTGTCTTTTTTAAATTTAATTTTGATAAATTCCCTATAACGCAATTTTTGAAGTTTGGGAAATTTATGAGAAGTAGCGGAATTTGCAAATTTACTAAAATTCGAATTTTGAGTGAATCAGGCAATTTCTGGCAAATTTTGTAACTATCAATTTCTCAAAATTGGCAATTTTGCGAAATTTCGGGATTGATAAAAATTGCGAATTTTTTTTTAATTTATCCAAAAAATTAAATTTTCTGAATTTAGGAATTTGCCCAAATTCCAGAACCACCATTTTCTCCACATTTCCTTTTTCCCTCTCTTTGTAAATAAAAAATATAAATAAAAGGTCCGTTAATTTGCATTTTTTCCCAACCAAAACAGACACCGTCATACCGTCGTCGACGTTCATGTACCACAGGTACGTACGTCCTGTAAATTAGTCGTCTGACGAAACGAGGCAGAATGAGGAGGAATAGTTGAAACTGGCGATAGTGGAAAAGCCATTTTATGATTATGCATATAAAGAGAGAAAAAGAGAGAGAGAGAGAGAGGGAAGTAGAATGGGTTTAGAATAACTATAATAAGGATAATTTAATACGCCATAGTAATTCCCATTGTCGGTTTATTTCATGCACGTGAATATGCATTTAAAGCTGTGCATTACTTCGGAATTATTTATTTAGGTATTCAAATAGAAAAATTTCTCAGAAATCCACGAATCCAAAAAAAAAAATTCGAAATCCGTAAATTAAAAAAATTCTATTGCACGCGAAAAAAAATCGAAATTTCAAAAATTGCCAATTTAAAAAAATTCAGTTCCCAATTTTTACGAATTTCAAGAAATTCCAAAATTTCTCGGGTCCGAAAAAAAAATTCCAAATTGCGTAAATTAAAAGAATTCCATTGTACGCGAAAAAAAATCGAAATTTCAAAAATTGCCAATTTAAAAAAATTCAATTCCCAATTTTTACGAATTTCAAGAAATTCCAAAATTTCTCGGGTCCGAAAAAAAAATTCCAAATTGCGTAAATTAAAAGAATTCCATTGTACGCGAAAAAAAACCGAAATTTCAAAAATTGCCAATTTAAAAAAATTCATTTCCCAATTTTTACGAATTTCAAGAAATTCCAAAATTTATCGGGTCCGAAAAAAAAATTTCCAAATTGCGTAAATTAAAAAAATTCGATTGCACCCGAAAAAAAAAATCGACATTTGAAAAATTACAATTAGTGTCGCCTCCTCCTTCCCATTATTCTCGAGAAGAATTTGTAAATTGCGTAAATCGCGTGCAAGTAAATAATAAATATTGGATGCACATGTTTATGTTGGCCGAATAATCCAGTTGATAAATAACGCGTATTATGAGTGGTTAATAAGACGGTAATTAATGATAAGGTTTTATCGGTAAAGCGCATACAGTATTTTGGTAAATAAAGCACGCGCTTATCAATTTGCAAGCCGATAGGAATTATCGCTCTCCAAGACGACACAAGTTGCTTCGCTTGACTTTGACCGTGAAGTTTATCGAAATCGCAGATTTCGGGTGTTTGTCATCCTGTACTTCCCGAAATTATTCTGTCGAATAAGTCACCGTCCACATTTTTTTCTTACTAATCATCGTTTAATTAAATAATCATTGATTAGTAATTAGCCCTAGTAGGAATTAATTACCTGTTTTAATTAATTAATTAATTCCTATTATCAAAATTGGGAATTGGATTTTTTAAAATTGGCAATTTTGCGAAATTTCGAATTTTTTTCGCGGAATAGAATTTTTTTAATTTACGGAATTCGGAATTTATTTTTTTTGGATCCGCTAAATTTCGGAATTTCCTGGGATTCGTTAAAGGAATTAATTAATTCCTATCATGTGAAGCTTCTATATATTTTTTTTTGAGTTTTTCTTTTTTGGTACCCGGGAAACAAGGAAAGAGAAGCAAAGGGGCACCTGAAATTCACGATCGAGTAATTTCTCCTTTTTGCCGGTAAACAAAAACCCGCTTTGGCGGTGGTTTTCTTTCTTTTTCGTTGGTGGAATAAAAAAATCTTCAGGTGAACGATCAGAGGGGAATCTTCCCTCTATGAACAATTTTAATCGATAACCTTTTTCATGGGTTTAAATGAAAATGCCAAAAAAAAAGAAGAAAGAATGGGAGCACCGTCTGGCAACAACTCGATTTCACGTTTCGCACTTTTATCTTTTGCAGAAGCTGAACATGGGTACGCTTCAACAATGCCGATACCTGACGATATGCGGTCTGTCTCTAAGAGGCCAAAAACGAAGAAATCCCAGGGCAGCAGGTTCGTATTTTTTAATTATTCTAATTGATTTTTTTAATATGTTAAGTTACCCTGAAAATGTGTTGGTCAACCCCATTTTTGAAACCCCATTTTTTGGGGATGGGGAAGGTATACCCAAAAAAATCGGCTTTTTGAAAAAACATTTTGAACTTATGAAAGACCCATATCCGATGTATTTTTTTCCGAGGAATCCATTTTCATTGTCAAAATTTCCAAAATCCAACGGGAAATGCGATTTTTCCTCAAAAAACCTACTTTTCTCCAACTTCTGCTGGGATTTCCTCAAATTTGACCTTTGGAATCGATTCTACGGGAAAAATTACCCCTAAAAATGACTTGTCCAACCCCATTTTCGAAACTTTAATTTTTACCCTATTTTTAGGGAAGGGGTAGGCATGCCCAAAAAAATCGACTTTTGGAAACTTTTTTTGGGAACTTCCGGGAGACCCATATCCGATGTATTTTTTTCCGAGGAATCCATTTTCATTGTCAAAATTTCCAAAATCCAACCGGAAATGCGATTTTTCCTCAAAAAACCTACTTTTTTCCAACTTCCGCCGGGATTTCGTCAAATTTGACCTTTGGAATCGATTCTACGGGAAAAATTACCCCTAGAAATGACTTGTCCAACCCCGATTTTAAAACTTTAATTTTTACCCCATTTTTGGGGGAAGGGGTAGGCATGCCCAAAAAAATCGACTTTTGGAAACTTTTTTTGGGAACTTCCGGGAGACCCATATCCGATGTATTTTTTCCCGAGGAATCCATTTTCATTGTCAAAATTTCCAAAATCCAACGGGAAATGCGATTTTTCCTCAAAAAACCTACTTTTCTCCAACTTCCGCTCGGATTTCCTCAAATTTGACGTTTGGAATCGATTCTACGGGAAAAATTACCCCTAAAAATGACTTGTCCAACCCCATTTTTGAAACTTTAATTTTTACCCCATTTTTGGGGGAAGGGGTAGGCATGCCCAAAAAAATTGACTTTTGGAAACTTTTTTTGGGAACTTTCGGGAGACCCATATCCGATGTATTTTTTTCCGAGGAATCCATTTTCATTATCAAAATTTCCAAAATCCAACCGGAAATGCGATTTTTCCTCAAAAAACCTACTTTTCTCCAACTTCCGCTCGGATTTCCTCAAATTTGACTTTTGGAATCGATTCTACGGGAAAAATTACCCCTAGAAACGACTTGTCCAACCCCATTTTCAAAACTTCAATTCTTACCCATTTTTTCTTAGAGAAAAATTAATTTCTTCTCTGCATCTATCCGATACAGATGATTGATTCGACGCGAAATGTAAATTCATTTGAAATATAACCAATCCAGAGTAAGACAGCTGATTAAGTAATGGATGTCAATTCATTTAGTTAACATTTTCCGATCCCGCGGAAGAAAATCCTGTTTGGAGTGGCTTAAGGAACTTGCACATTTCCCATGCACCCAAGTATCTGCAAACTTTCCAAAGCTCCTCTCGCTGTATCTATGATAGACGTGGGTTGCCCCCACACACACACACACACACCTTAACGCTCCGCTACGAGAATTTCCAAAGTTTGGCGAAATTTCAAACTCCAATCTTACTCGACGCTGTAATTGCTCGAAACTTCCGAGAATTTGTTTATCCCAAATAAAAACATCCCCCCGGTAATGCGAATTCGGTCTCCGTGGATATTTATACTTTTACCGATTCTCCAACCCAGGCTTCGAGACCCAAATGGTTGCGTAATTCCTGGAATTCGCTAAAAATAAAGCAGATTTTGCCGATTTTTGCCCATCGACTCGCAAACGTGCATTGTCTCTATAGTAACGGAAGTGGAAATAGTAATAATAGTAATTTCGAACGCGCGCTTCCGCGTTCGCCCACATATAAATTGCAATTTTGTTATGGAATTGAAAATTGAACGAACCACCGGAAGGATATTGTTCCTTATACATATATGTAAATGTCAGAAATTCACTTTAAAGTATATACATAAAATTGCTGACACGAGGAATAACATTTTCCCTCGGTGCCGTTCCCTTTTTCCACCCTCGGCCGATTTTAAAGTTCCTTCTCTCGCGATTATTAAGAGCGAAATTCGTTTAGGGCAATTACGAACTGCAAAATTTTTCACATTTTTTCCATACTCGGAATTTTTTTTGTTTTACATATTCGCTTTTTTTCGAAATTAAATTCCCCAGTTTTTCGCTACTTGGACGATGCCAAAATTCCAGAAATTTTGCTCGAATTCCAAATTTTAGAATTTTCCCTCATTTTTTAAATGAAAATCGCGCAACATTCTCCCCTTTTTTTGTTGGAAAATTTGCAGAAGCAAAAATGTAGATATTCTGGAATTGAGAATTTTTTTTTATTAATTTTTTTTTTTGCTTGTTTATTACGCCCTGGTTTTCCTGTGGAATTTATGGAATTTCGGAAAATCTGAATTTGGTGTCAATCGATTTTTCAATTTTAGAGAAATAGGGATTTTTTTATTATTTAATTTTTTTGGTATCCAGAATTTTTAATAATTAATTATTATAATATAATTAAATAATTCTTCTGGTGCCGGGAAAAATTAATTATATCCTCAAATTCTGAATTCCAGGATTTTCATATATTTTTTTTTGCGAATTTCCCATCGCGAATTGTTTTTTTTTTTTACATCCTGGACGAGGGAAAATTCCAGGACCTTTTTTTCGCCCTGCTGGTGATGAAAAAAAAAAGAAAAAAGGAAAACGAAAATAGAAGGGACACTTCAATTTCGAAATGAACCTTTTTTTTTTCGGGTTCCCCTTTTCTTCCCTTGTCCGACCGAGCATTTTCCCATAGCGACTGCCAGTTCGTAGGTTCGTTATTGTCACTCATTGACAGTCACGTGCAGCTGGACGTCGCACACGAATCCATCCGCAGCGGCATAAAAATACCAGCAACGGCAGTAGCAGTAGCAATAGCAATAGCAATATGCATGTCTCGACAATAAACAACCCACTGTCCGTTATTTCGTAATGGACAATTATTCCAACTTTCGAAATTGCGTTTACGTCACGTGTCCACGCTTCTGCTTGGCATTCGTATTCGCATCCGCGTCACTTCTCTCTCTCCCTCTCTCTGTCTATCTCTCTCTCTCTCTTTCTCTGTTGTGCACATGCATTTACCTACTGAACCGGTTGCAAGCTGGTCTTCAAAAAATAAAAAAATCTGAAGGAAAAAAAAAATTGAAAAAAATTGAAAAAAAAAAAGGAAAAATACAGAAATAAAAAAGTACAATGATACAAAAATGCAAATTGAAAAACTGCAAAAATGCAAAAGTATACAAATGCAATTGCAAAAATGCAAAAGTATAAAAATGCAATTGCAAAAATGCAAAAGTACAAAAATGCAATTGCAAAAATGCAATTGCAAAAATGAAAAAGTACGAAAATGCAATTGCGAAAATGCAATTGCGAAAATACAATTGCAAAAATGCAAAAGTACAAAAATACAATTGCGAAAATGCAATTGCGAAAATGCAAAAGTACGAAAATGCAATTGCGAAAATGCAATTGCAAAAATACAATTGCAAAAATGCAAAAGTACGAAAATGCAATTGCGAAAATGCAATTGCAATAATACAATTGCGAAAATGCAAAAGTTCAAAAATGCAATTGCAAAAATGCAATTTGTAAAAAGGCAAAAATGCTAAATAGCAAAAATACAAAATACACAAAAATAAAATGAAATAAATAAAAAGGAGAAGGATTCGCGTATTTATGTCAGTCAGGTTTTTTTCCACCGGTAACCTGGAATTGTTTTCTTTTCCTTCCTTTCCTTTTTTTTTTCTTCTCTTTCGATGTTTCGTAACATTCATATAATATTCAAATGAATGAATAAAGGAAGAAGGATGGGAGGAAGGATGAAGAAAAAAAAAATCCTGCGGGATTATAAATTTTGTCCGACGAGTCCAAAAAAAAAAAGAAATAATGTACAGGTACATTGTTTCGTCCATCCGTCCGTCCGTCCATCTCGGCCGTATGTCAACTTTCGATACTCGTCCTCCTCCTCCTCCTTCTCCTCCTTCACAGTTTTTATTTACATGACCCTGAAGATTTATGGATCTAACGTCCATTTTTGGTTCGGGAGGTTCCAAGACCCATTCTCTTCCTCTCTCTCTCTCTCTCTTTTTTTTATAATAAAAATATTTCTCTCGCGTAATAACAACATTCGGGCGTGACGGACATATTCTTTTGAGTGTTCGCTAATTTGAAGGCACTTTTTTTTTTTCATTTGGGGTTTTTTTTTGTATTATTTTCTTTTTAAATAGAAATTCGAAAATACGTATCCGCAGAAATCGAATCTTCTTAGAATAGAATTCAGAGAGATTGTATTTTTTTTGTTTTGGTATTTTTGGGTTTTGGTATTTCTGTACTTTTGCTATTTTGCATTTTCAATTTTTGCACTTTTGCGTTTTTGCAAATTGTATTTTTCAATTTTTGCAATTTTGCCTTTCCGCATTTATGCACTTTCGCATTTTTGCAAATTGCATTTTGTATTATTGTATCTTTCAATTTTTGCATTTTCATATTATTGTTTTTTTTGCAATTTTGCATTTATAAAAAATGGCATTTTTGCAAAAATACGAAAATAAAATAGTATTTTTGGTATTATTGCATTTCTTCATTTTCACACTTTTGCAAATTACATTTTTGCATTTTTGCACTTCCGCATTTTTATAAATGGCATTTTTTCAAAATTACAAAATCACAAAATTACAAAAATTACAGAAATTGAATAGTATTTTTCATATTTTTGCATTTTTGCACTATTGCGTTTTCGTAAATTTCTTTTTTTTTTTACTAAAGAGAGAGAGAGAGAGAGAGAGAGAGAGAAAGGTAGAAAAAGGGATTTCGACGTAGTAAGTTGGCCGATAGCTCGCGAAAGCCCAATCCCTCGACAAAGGAGCGAACTTTCGTTAATTAATCAAAGGAGATTTTTTTACCAACAATTAAACTTGAATTCAAGCCGACTGAATGCAACTTTAATAACCGTGGGGAGAAAGGGGACGCGAATATGCCCATTAATACCTTTCAAAGACCGCTGTAATTGAAATACTGCGAAGTTGCATTATGAAACGATGAAATTATGAAAATATACTTTCTGCGGAGGGAAAAAAAAAGGAAAGAGGAGGAGGGGGAGGGGAGGCTCTTTCTTTTCTTCCCTCCGTACTTTTACATCTACTTTGTCGTCGTCCCCCGCAATTTTTATTATTTTTTTTTTTCCTTCTCCCAACCCTTGTTGCCACGACTTTGCTAACAATCTTGACTTATCTTTTGTTTCAGGACTACCCATAACGAGCTGGAGAAAAATAGGTGAGTGCTCCATTCACTGACATTAAGATAATAGAAGCCACTTCTTATCGCGATCGCTCCTTATCGACTTCAGGGCTATTCACGTAGACGCTTTCCTCCTCTTCGCGTTCCCTGCACGTATTCCCGACATTATCCGACGAGCATCCGGAACTTTTCATTCATTTTAAAAGATATCTTTCGCTCTCCAGCGAGAAGAAGCTACGCCAGAAAGGGAAAGAATACCGTGCAATGCAATATATATATATATATATATATATACACACATATATATATATACACACCCACTCGCGAGCATTTACGTGATACGTTGAATTATAAAACGTGTTTCCGAGCTGCGAGGAACTTACTTTACTTTACTTTACTTTACTTTACTTTACTTACTTCTGCCGGGTTTATTTGACTTTCCCTGGAATTGCCACTGCCATTGCTTTGCTGCCTTTCAAATTGATGAACATTTATTTCACTCGCGGCTTTTAGCCGGAATCTTCCCTGTTGCCTTTTCTCTTTTTTTTTCTTTATATTTTTTCTTTTTTTTTTTCATCCCCCTTGGTGGCCAATCAAATGATGATTTCGAATGAGGAATATTGGGGAAATCGTGCGAGGATATCGAATAATCGTAATTTTCGAGGATAGAAGCTTTTTCTCTCGGGAAAAATTTGGAGAAAAATTGCCAGGAAAATTTGGATTTTGATTTTCCGAATGGGAAATTCAAGGTTTCTAATTTGGAGCAGCGAGAGATTTTTGGATTTGGGGAAATTTCAAATTGGAATTTGTAGGATAATTTTTTTCTTGGAGGGTACTTTTGAGATAATTGCTAGCGATTTTGATTTTCCGAATGGAAAATTCAAGGCTTCTAATTTGGAGCGGACGATTTTTGGATTTGGGGAAATTTCAAATTGGAATTTGTAGGATAATTTTTTTCTTGGACGGTACTTTTGAGATAATTGCTAGCGATTTTGATTTTCCAAATGGGAAAGTGACAGTTTCAAATTTGGAGCAGCGGGAGATTTCTGGATTTGGGCAAATTCGAAATTTTTTAAATTTATTTTTTATTTATTTACTCATTTATTTATTTATTTATTTATTTTTTTTCCTTTTTTTCGAGTGGAAATTGAAATTTTTAGTAGATTGAAAAAAAAATTTGGTACGTCCAATTCAATTTGGAAGAAAAAAAGCAGAAAAGTTAACGGTGAAGGATTTTGGGCAAAAAAGGGGCACTTAAGCTGCACGACGTGCACATACACGTGTGATGCAAAGTAAGAAAAAGGTTCGAGAAAGAAGGAAGAAACATTGGACGGTGTGTGGTTTTACCGGGAGACTTATAAATCACTTCGACAATCGAGTTTAGTTTAGTACCAACGTATGCGCGAGGCAAAAATAATGGAGGAAAAAAAGAAGGAAGGAGAAGAAGAAGAAAAGAAAAGGAACGAAGTACCCTTTGGAAACGCGGATCCGGTTTGACCATTGTTCCAAATGGTGTTTCGAACTTTCGTGACCCCCCGTAAATGCAACGCGGAGGCGAGATCTCCGCATTGCAGAATCGAAAAAAAAAAAAAAAAATCGAGTTCCTTCAATTTTGAATTTTCTTTTCTTCCATTTTTTCGAAAAATTGGGTTTCACCTCCCCCCCCATTTATTTTAAATGTAATTATTCAATTTGAATTAATTTCGAATATTCTAAAATTACAAATATCGAATTTAAATTTACGAAACGGAATTCCAAGGGTATTTAAAAATAAAAATCATCCCCTCACGCGTGGGCGCGGCAAGGGGTTGAAATTTCAAATTCCAAAATTAAATAAACCAAAAAAAAATAAACGGGGAACCTGGAATTTAAATTGTAAATTTCCAATTCCCCCCCCCCCCCCGATTTTTTAAAAAAGAAATTGGCTGTAATTTCTGATATTCTAAAATTCGAAACATCGCATCTAAAATTTAAAAAAAAATCAAGAACCACCCTTTTGCCTCGCGTAGGCGGACTCCGGGGGTTGAAAAAAAAAATTGCGGCTCGAGCTCGTGGAAAAGGAAAAATCCGGGTGTTCCATTACTTTGATCCCTCGGAATGTAAAATTCGATAAGCGAGTTTGAGATTTTCACGGTGATCGACTTACCCCCGTAAACGTGCACACCACCCCACCCACGCGATCTCTCGCGTACTCGTCGAATTAGTTTGGGGTAAGAATAGAAAAGCGTCGCGTATAAGGGAAATTTGTCAGGTAAAGGGTTGAAAGCCGGCTCGGGCTCCCTTGGGGTGCGAGTTACGTGCATGTAGGAGAGTAATAGTACACGAAGAGGGGTTGTAGTGTGTGTATCGATTTTTTTATTATTTTTATTTTTTTTTTTCCCGAGGCGTGGAAGGGTTGCGTGCCCCAGTCTCTCTCTCTCTTTCTCTCTCTCTCTCTCTCTTTGTCTCTCCTCGAAATGCACGGTAAAAGGGAGAAAAAGAAAATGCCACATGGAGACGAAGGAGGGAAAGAGAGAGAGAGAGAGATAGAAGTGCATGTGTCATACGTGCATGTATGTATGTACGCGAACGAAGCCTATGCTTTGCCGTCGCTTGCCTCGTGTGTTACGTAACGCAGACGCAACCTCGGTGCACTTATTCGTCGTGTACACGAAGAGCTGCAAGGGGTTTTCGAGAGAAGGCAACGCGCAACGTGGAAAATGTGTGCATACACGAGGAAAGCGAGAGAGATTAAATGCGCGTTCGCTGCGAGAAAGAGAGAGAGAGAGAGACAGATTAAATGCAGGTTTGCTGCAAGAGAGAGAGAGAGAGAGAGGGATGCAGATAAGGGTAGGAACGAAGATAAAGGTGGAGATAAAGACAAAGAACACAGTTTCTTGCTATTTTCGCATATCGCGAGAATGTGCAACGGCCTATTCGTTGCGTGCATGTGCAATGTGCGTACATACGTGTACGTGTACATGTGTGCGTGCAATTGCAATGTTCCTTGGCAACGAGAAAGAAAATTATTAGCGAGGAATTATCACACGCTATCTCTCTCTCCAAAGACGGTAGCCGAGCTGCAGTGAATATATAAACAGTTAGGCAATAGTAATTGCCGCCTTTAATAATTAACAGTAATTGCCGCGGTTGCATTCTATCGGTATTAATTAGATGGGTGGTGCAGTATGTGTGTGTGTGCGTGTGTGTTAGGAGTACCGTCGCGTTTTATACATGGGTTTCTTAATGTTTATTCGCGTAGGACCTTACCGGGTACGGTAAATAAATAGAAAAAGTGCATATGTGTATGTGCGGGGTATGCATAAGAGGATGTGTGTGTGTGTGTGTGTTTGGGTAGGGAACGATGCAGTTTCGGAAGATGCATCGGCGGGAAAAAGGCTTCCAAGGAAGTTTCGAGTCGTGGAAAATTTTGGGAATTTTGGGATTGGAATTTTTGGGGAAATTATTAAAATGGCATTTTTTAGAAAATGAAATGTACGTGAAAAATTTAGGGAATTTTGGGATTCAAATTTTTGAGGAAATTATTAGACTGGCATTTAAAAAAAAATGGAATTTGATGAAATAAAATTCAATAAAAAAATTATTAAAATACGTAACGTTTCTAAATTGGGATTTACAAATTTGAGAATATAATAAAAATGCCAGGTTTCAAAAAATAGAATCAATAAAAATATAAATTCGTTATTAAATTTTATTTTGAATTTCTAATAAATTAATAATAACATTAACGATCAAATTAATAGTATCCCCGCAGAAATTAACTTTCGGTGCCTGAATAAAAAATAATTAGCCATTTTCTAATTATCGATTTCAATTTTGTCTGAAAAGAAATATCTTAAAAGGGGAAACTTCGCGAAAAATAATAAAAAAATCCCTAGATGACGTTGCAAAAATAGGATTTGAATTTAGCAAAATAAACAATCCCCAAAATAATACCTATAAAAAACATAATAAAAAGATAGCCCGCCAAAAAAGAAATTATAAAAAATTCCCAGTTTGTCCAAAAATCAGCCTGAAAAAATGATTCCTGGAAAAAAACAAAAAACGGACGGATGGGGATTTTTTTTCCGACCGGGGTAGCTCGGGATCTCATTTGTGTCTAGGTGCACGGAGTTCCCTCGTGTCGACGACGGTGCACAAAAGAACGCAATATCTTGCGTCGCGTCTCTGCAGCGCGACTCGCTTTAATAATTATTACATACACACACATAGGCTTTGATGAAATAGTCACATGGTGATATTATCAAAGATCAGCCGTATAATAAGAGCCTAAGCCATAACGGTAAAATGCGATTTACCACCAGCTGCATGGTACACATACACACACACACATACACACCCTCGTAGACACATACGCATACGCAAACACACTCGCGTACAACGCCTAATAAAAAGTGCACTCCTCGTGTATGTATATATAAGTTAATTAAGGAATGACCGTAGTAGCCTGGCGTAGACGGAAATGAATGCAAATTCATTGCCGACATGGTGCACCCAGTGTGTTGGATGCACATAAATATGCACATGCACAAGTTACACGTGTCCGTGTGTGTGTATGTGTGTGTGTGTGTGCGCGCGATGTCGCATTATTACGGTAATTAATTAAAATTCCAACCATTATCGCCCATTCGTCCCGTAATCTCGGGATAACCCGCGTGTCCCGTGCACATGCCTTGCAGTTACGTTGCACTCGGGTGCATTGGGTCAAAGACGGAAATTCTCGAAAAATATTTTGCCACGAAATTCGTTGGAATTCGCAATTTATTCATTTTCAGCGTCTCAATTTTGAGAATTTGGAAATTCCAAAGGTGATTTTGACGGAAATTCTCGAAAAATTGTTGAAATTCACAATTTATTAATTGTGTGAATTTCAATTTTGAGAATTAGGGAATTCCAAAGGTGATTTTGACGGAAATTCTCGAAAAATTCTTGAAAATCACAATTTATTAATTTTGTGGGTTTCAATTTTGAGAATTTCGGAATTCCAAAGTGATTTTGACGGAAATTCTCGAAAAATTCTTGAAATCCACAATTTACTAATTTTCTGGCTCTGGATTTTGAGAATCTGAAAATTCCAAAGTGACTTTGATATTTTCTTTTGTAGCGGATTTTTGGAAAAAAAAGAATTCCAAAAAGTAGAATTTCCGTTCCATTTTTTTTCCCGTAGAATATAGATCCATTAAGACCGAAGGGTGCTCGGGAATATTTCATATCCAACGCGAGGGAGAAAAGAGAGAAGAGAGACGAGAGTTCTGCAATAATAAAAGAGGAGATTTTTCTTAATAGACATAATCAAAGAGCATTAAATCATTCATCTTCATAATTCGCGTGGTACAGTCATCGGAGGCGCACGTCGTAAATTGATTGTCCCTTTTTTACAGCCACCACC
Organism: Gasteruption jaculator; assembly: GCA_949825005.1. Lineage (NCBI taxonomy): Eukaryota > Metazoa > Arthropoda > Insecta > Hymenoptera > Gasteruptiidae > Gasteruption > Gasteruption jaculator. Next base: position 10,484,149 of record OX463772.1, on the reverse strand, counting down.
ACCACCACCACCACCCTCTGCCTTTTTTTGCCCTGTTTTTTTTTCCATTATTACTCAACAGAGGGAAATCATTTCCTCTCGGTGAGCCTCGTAAAAATAGAATTTGCGATATTTATATATTTTTTTAAACGAAATTTTGCAAAAAAAAAACGAATTCCGCCAAATTCTGAAAATTGAAAATTTCAGATTTGGCAGAATTCGTTGGAAACGAAATTTCCCGAAGCTTCAACCGTTTCGAGGATAAATTTCAATTTTTGTCATCGACATTTTTTACCCATTTTCCAAAAAATGTTGAAATTTTGATCGAGGAAAAAAAAAATAAAATTCCAATTCGATTTTCCCACCTATAAAAATAATTAATGAAAGGTTTTTTTTTTGTGGAAAAAAGGAAGAAGGTGAAAAATCGCAATAATTTTGAAAATCCAATATTTTTTTGGGGAAATTTATAACTTTGGAAAGAAACTTTTCGCAATTTTGAAATTTTTAGGAGTGACGGGAGAGACTCTTATCCGCAAAGTTTCCATCATTTCTCATTTGGGAGTTACGATTTGTCATTGTTGCATTTTCAATTTCGCAGAATCTCATTTTTGAAAATTCGTAACTTTGGAATCCGCTAAAAAAAAAAGAGTTTCTAAATTTTCGTTGTCACGTTGGACGGAGGTGAATAAAAATAAATGAGCTCGGATTTTCTTCGGTGACGTATCGAAATGGGCAGGGTACCGAGTCAGAGGAGACACAAAGTATAAACTTCGTCGAGATAAATCGATAAAACGCTAATGATATTTATAATGGATAAATTGCAGTTACGATAATTGCATTGAATCATTATCGATCGAATAATATAGCCACGGTGAATGCAATGTTGTGCATGAAGTCATTGTCCGAACACTTTGTTGCTATATATACACACACATTGTGCACAACATTGTACACACACACGCACACACACATGGACGCGCACGTAGAAGGCCGCTGATATATCGCCACACCGTGTAACGCTCTTTCAAATGTGCATTTCGTGTAAAAGTGCATAACAGTCGCGACCCGTTGCTATCACCTGCTTTTTTTTCCTTTATATTTCAACCCACTTTGTATATCGCCCTCGCGATTATTCCGTAAATCATTCAAGTGTGTAAAGAAGATCGCGTCTTTTACATTCGTAATTAGCCACGACTCCGTTTTGAAACTTTGTCTTGCAACTCACTTTTTCAACTGAATTCCTTTTTTTTTTTTATTTATTGTTGCTCAGCGGAAAGAAATTATTTGGACTTCGCGAGTTTCGTGAAAATAGAAATCGCGATACTCGCCTTATTTTTTATTTTAGTCGAAGCGGCGGTGATTTTGAAAATTTCCAAATTTTGCAAAATTATTTATTTATTTATTTTTTTTAACGTGATAAAATATTTTTCTTTTACTTGAAATTTCAACGTTTTTCGAAAAAGAATTCGAAATCATTGCATCGATTTTTTATTGTTACTAGAATTTTTCCAAGAAAGGATTTTTTGTTACTTTTTTTTAAAAGGATTTTGCGAAATTGCAAAATTTTCATTCGGGAGAAAATATATATTCGCTCGATTGGGTCGATTTTTTATTGTTACTAGAATTTTTCATTTATGGAATTTCAAGAATTGTTACTTTTTTTTTTAAGGATTTCGCGAAATTGCAAAATTTGGAAAATGACTTCGATTTTTTTCTATTTTCACCCTTTCTCCAGTTTTTCCAGAAAACTATTTATTAAATTTTTAATTCGGGAGAAAATACATATTCGCTCGATTGGGAATTTTTTTTTGTTTTTCAATCAATGTTTCAATTTTTGGAAATATTTCGAAAAATTTCGAAATTTTTAAGAAATATTTTGAGAAATATAATTTTGAAAATCCTTCGAAAATAAGAATTAGAACTCAGCGTGGAAATAATTGAAGCTCCGGGAATTTTTCTTTCCAACGAATTTCGTAAAATTACTTTTTCACTCCCCAAATTGTCCAATTTTCGAACGCTGCAACTTTGAAAAATTGTAACTCTCGAACGAAAAATTCTAGAAATTCCCGATTGGATTTATTTCACTGCCGAGAGTGTCTTCTAACACTTCTGCAAATTTCGAAATTGCAAAAAAAATTCTTTCCCGAGGTTACAAATTTAAAAAAAAAAAATACGTTTCCAAATTGGCAAATTTTTCCAAATACACCGACATTGAAAATTTCTAATTTTGAAGCGAAAAATCATAGAAATTCCCAATTGAATTTATTCCAAGGAGTAAAAGTGTCTCCTCTGGCTCCTGTAAAATCGGAATTAGCAAAAAGTTACTATCCGAAGTTACGAGTCCTAATCCAAAGAGAAATCAATCCCCTTTAGTTCCCCCAGAACTTTCTATCATCATCCTCTTCTCTGTCTATTCGCTCCTTCGTGATACGGAAGAAAATTAGGTGCTTTCTGGGAAGTGTCTGGTTGACTCCTGGCCATTTTTCGACTGACCCCGGTGAGCAAAGGAAAGAAAGATAGGCAGGCAGCAGGCTGAGAGGAGGTTTCCTACTTTTCGGTTGAAATTGGAATCGATAATTGCGGTGGATTCAGTCGGCTTGGCTTGGAAAGAGAGTCGAGTCGAGTCGAGTCGAGTCGAGTCGAGTCGAGTTGGGTCGAGTCGAGTTGGGTCGAGTCGAGTCGAGTCTAGCTGAGTCGAGAGAGGAGCGAATATCGTAGCCTGGAGCACGTAGCTCGCGGTAAGGGTCTCGTTATTGCGAATTACACGAATTAATTAACCGCTCTCTCACTGTTTCAGTCCGATCCCTCTACCCTCTTTCCGTCCTTTTCATCTTCTTTTCCTACCTTGCCCACACAGCTCTATCTATCTTCCCATCCATCCATCCATCCGTCCGTTCGTCCGTCCGTCCCGTCCACCTCCGACCCACCTTCCGCTCGCTCTACTCGATTTCACTCCATTCCGGGCGAAAATCGATTATTCTATTTCTGTGATTCGAACTCATTAATCTTCGCAATAGCCGATCACCGTTAGCGGCTGGAAACCGATACAACCTCTCCTCGCCTGCCTCCTTTCTTCCCGTTTTCTTCGGAATACATACCTCGTAATTGAATTCCACGGAATCAACTGTTTCCAACTATTCTTTCGATCGTTTAACAGCCGCCAATCGCGGGTTTCCTCATGTCCGTCCAAGACTTACGCTCGGATCTCGGAAATAGGCTCGGTCTGAATTGTTTATAAGTAATAAGATTTTTGCGGTCCCTGAGCTATACCCGGAATATTCGATTTTTAGAATCGACTTCCGGGAGACCCATATCCGATGTATTTTTTTCCGAGGAATCGATTTTTATTGTCAAAATTCCCAAAATCCAACGGGAAATGCGATTTTTCCTCAAAAAACCTACTTTTTTCCAACTTCCGCTTGGATTTCCTCAAATTTGACCTTTGGAATCGATTCTACGGGAAAAATTACCCCTAGAAATGACTTGTCCAACCCCATTTTAGAAACTTTAATTTTTCCCCATTTTTGGGGGAAGGGGTAGGCATGCCCAAAAAAATCGACTTTTGGAAACTTTTTTTGGGAACTTCCGGGAGACCCATATTCGATGTATTTTTTTCCGAGGAATTCATTTTCGTTGTCGAAATTCCCAAAATCCAACGGGAAATGCGATTTTTCCTCAAAAAACCTACTTTTTTCCAACTTCCGCTGGGATTTCGTCAAATTTGACCTTTGGATTCGATTCTACGGGAAAAATTACCCCTAAAAATGACTTGTCCAACCCCATTTTCGAAACTTTAATTTTTACCCCATTTTTGGGGGAAGGGGTAGGCATGCCCAAAAAAATCGACTTTTGGAAACTTTTTTTGGGAACTTCCGGGAGACCCATATCCGATGTATTTTTTTCCGAGGAATCCATTTTCGTTGTCAAACTTCCCAAAATCCAACGGGAAATGCGATTTTTCCTCAAAAAACCTACTTTTTTCCAACTTCCGCTGGGATTTCCTCAAATTTGACCTTGGGAATCGATTCTACGGGAAAAATTACCCCTAAAAATGACTTGTCCAACCCCATTTTCGAAACTTTAATTTTTACCCCATTTTCGGGGTAAATTTGAGACATCGGGAAAGGATGAGAAGAATTTGCTCTCGTTGCCATCCGTTGCGTCGATGGGAGGATATGCAGGAGGGTAAATTCCCGCAGTGTGAAGCTAAAGAGAGTCTGAGTGAATTTGAAAAACGCCCCATCGTCGTAACACACTGTCGAAAATCAAGCCGGCAGCAGGCCCGTAGGGGACTAGGAGACGATTGCTGGCCCATTTGAAATGCATTGAATTTTTAAGCGTGCCTAGCTTCCCTTTGTGCCCACTCTCGTGAGATAGCCGGGGTGCCTTTAGGTATTCCTCGACGTGCAGTAAAACCATACCATCCCTCTTTCGTCTTCTTCTTCTTCTACTACTTCTTCTTCTTTTGCCCGGGTCAATGTTTTATAGATAAAACGGATGAGTGAAAGAGTGCAGAGAAAGACAGGAGTTTTCTCCCTCCTCTGCTTTTTTCCTTATGCTAATAGTAATACCACTATACTCGGGAATTACCCTTCAGTTATTTTCGGGAAGGGGTTGTTAAGGGGTTGTTCAATTCTTCCTCCCCTTCTCTTATTCTCAGTCTGTTTCTTTTCTCTATTAATTTATTTATTACTATTTATTTATTTTTATTTTGGGGGGGGGGGGGGGAGACCAGGGTGGTTCCATGTGATTGAAGAGAGGGGTGAGTATTTATTTAAGGATGTCCCGTTTTGCATTATTACGTTGCCCCCCAATCGTTTGCAAAATAGTAGCCGAAGTTTCGGGTTTGTTTTCATCCCCAAGAGACCGACCACGATCCTCGACGTTTTTCGAGGAAGGAACAAAATTGTAATTTGGAAACTAAAAATCGTAGCTGGGTCCAGAAAATCTCATTTCAAAGCTTGGGATCTCTACTTTGAACCCTGAAAATTTCAAGTTCCTACCAAAATTCCTCTGGAAGCTACAAATTTCCAAATCGAAAACCACCCCTTACAATTTCCTTCTAGAAGATCCTTCGTTTGAGGAGCGACTTTGAAAAATCGTAACTCGGAAACTAAAAATCGTAGAAGCTTCCAAAAAAGCTCATTTCAAAGCCTGGAATCTCCACTTTCGACCCTGAAATTTTCAAGTTCCTACTGAAATTCCTCTGGAAGCTACAAATTTCCAAATCGAAAACCATCCCCTACAATTTTTTTCATAAACAAAAAATCCTTTTTTTTTAGCACCAATTTTTAAAAAATCGTAACTTGGAAACTAAAAATCGTAGGAGCTTCCAAAAAAGCTCATTCTCAAGCTTGAGGTCTCCCCTTTGAACCCTGAAAAATTCAAAAATCCCCTAAAATCCCTCTGGAAGGTACAAATTCTCGAAATGCTCGAACCGAATCTCGTCTATGGACACCCTGGATTTCGGGGAAACCAGAGACCCAACTTCCCAACCCTTGCCCCCTTCTTCTGGAGCATCCGCTTCCACTGACATCGACCAAAAAGTAGGTATCTCCGGATTACGGAAGAGAAACCCCATAAATCCGATCCGGTGTTGTCCTCTCCTCTCGCGCCTAAAAAAAATGCTGCTGAAAGCCTGCGAGAAAGAGAGAGAGAGAAGGAATCGAGTCAAGTCAGCCTTCCTTGAAAATCGAACGAAGTAGGCAGAAGCTGTAGGTACACATACACATACACACACACATATATATATACACCGTGTCATCGTATTGTCCTTGACCCTGAAGCTGCATCCTGACTCGTGCATTTCGCGAAGGATGCACCGCGCTGCGCTTGCGCTCTCCAGTTTTCCAGTTCTCTCTCTTTGTCTCTCTCTTGCACTGATTCTTTATTCTTTCCGTCCTTCTCTTCCCTTTGTACACACATGCAGATACACACACACATATATATACTTGCATCTCGTGTACCTTTACATGCACAAACACACCTGAACCGCCTCCACCCTTGCATCCGTGGATCTCTGTGCTTGTCAGTGTACGCATACATACACACACACATGTATTTGCACCCTCCCGCATTCGCACATCACATGCATGCGATACACGGATACACGGATTCTCGTTTAATACATACACGGAGTATGTGTTACATACCAAGCTAGCTATTTACAGTATTTCTCTGCCATACCTGCCTCTACCTACTCTACCTTCGAAGGTTCTCGATCCCGTCACTTCTTCTCTCGAGGATATTGCACTCCTATATCTCTCTCATTACAAATACCATCGTTGCAAAGATCCTCCCCCTGCCCCCACTCACCCCCTTTATTTCTTCTCCCGCCGTACCCATGGTGTTCACCATCGTCCCTTTCTCGAAACAAACAATGTTAGGAGTCGACTGGACTCGACTCGACTCCACTGGTCTCTTCCAGAATGTACTTAATCCTCGGACGCCGGTACTGGAGCCTCCTAGGCTCCAGTGGAAGATTTAAGATTGATTTTTTGGTTTTTTTTTGGTTGATGAAATTTGGAGAAGATGATTTTTGAAGTGGAAATTCGAACGTTTTGGGGAAAATTTTCTAGGGAGTTGGGATTTACAGGGGATAAAGTGGAGATTCCAGACTTCGAAATGAAATTTGGTGGAAGCATCTGCGATTTTTGGTTCCAAAGTTATGATTTTTTGAAGGTGGTTTTATAAATAAAAGGTGGGATTTTTTTAATTAGTAAATTGGCAGTCATTGATTTTGAATTTGGAAAATCGTGGTTTCTAGGGGAAATTTGACCGGTAGTTGAAATTTACAGGGTTTGAAGTAGAGGTTCCAAGCTTTCGAATGAGCTTTTGTGGACGAAGCTACGATTTTTTGTTTCCAAGATACGATTTTTTTAATAATATGCAAAAGGTGAATTTTTTAGCAATTTTGGAAAAGGTGATTTTCGATCCAAAAATCGTAGTTTCCTGAAGAAATTTTTTCGATTATCGAAATTTACAGGGTTTAAAGTAGAGGTTCCAAGCTTTCGAATGAGCTTTTGTGGACGAAGCTACGATTTGTTGTTTCCAAGTTACGATTTTTTCAATTAATTTGCAAAAAGTCGATCTTTCACCAAAATTCGAAAAGGCGATTTTCGGTTTGAAAATTCGTAATTTCGAGAGGAAATTTTTTAGGTGCTTGAAATTTACAGGATTTGAAGTATAAATTCCAAGCTTTCGAATGAATTTTCGCAGAAACAGCTACGATTTTTAAATTCCAAGTTACGATTTTTTAAACCAATCTGCAAAAAAATGGATCCACCAAAAATTCGCCAAAGTCAATTTTCTATCTAAAAATTCGTAGTTTCCAGAGGAAATTCCCTGGAGCCTTAAAAGTTCCAAGATCTGAAGTAGAAATTGCAATCTTTCAAAAAAGCCTTAATCCAAAAACCCCCTATTCTTAGATTCCCAACAACGATTTTTCAAACCTAAAATTTTTCTCGATTTCCCGTTCATCAAACTCGCAAATTTTCAATTTTACAAATTCGCCGAACTCCAGCAGCTCCAGCGCCAACCGATCCGGTGCCCGGAATCGGACGGGGTTTAGTTTTATTATTAGTATCGAGTCAGTCTGGGGAATTTACGACTGCCACTGGGTATAGGGGTGGGTCTGGATCCATAAACACGAGGGAACCCGAAGTACAAGAGGAAACAGAAGCGAAAGCAGAAGAAGACGAAGAAAAATAAGAAGAGGGTATTTCCGTGCCATTACCGTACTTAAGGTTCCATTTGCGCCTAAAGAGAAAATATAACGTCGACGTATGATAAGAGCGACGTGTTAAAAGAAACGGAGTGGCGCTGGCAGCCCCAAAAACGCTAAACTAAACGTATATGTGTGGCCACGAGAGGGGGGACGTTGAATAATAAACATCCCTAAGCTCCCTTCTTTTCTCTACCCCTTTTACGAGCCAGAAAATCTGAAAGGAGATCTCGAGTTCCTGGGTTCCTCGCTCGCGATGAACTTTGACTCCCCGCATTAATAAACATTATCTTTGATACATCGAAATCTGCCGGAGCCACCCCCGAACGGAGACACCGTAGCGTTTCCCATGCACACAACGAGGGGAAGAATAACATAAATACGTGCGGAGAAAGAGAATGGATATTGCGCAGGAATGGAAAAATAAACGCTGCCGGTGGAAGGATGCCGGTACTGGTACTGGTACTGGTACTGGTACTGGCACTGGTACTGGTGCTGGTGCTGGAACCGGTACTGGCAACTACTCGGTACCGGAGCTACTACCGCCTTGCTGAATATTTTCCAAGAGGGATCAGAGTCAAAGAGGCTGGTTGAAAGATCCCTAGCTGGAAATATCGAGGCGTCAGACCGGAATAGCTCGAGCACGCAGCGATTCCCGCATAAATAAACCGGCGTGAAGCCGAGACTGATGGAAAAAGAGGAAGGATAATGCTCAGATCGAATCCACGAATCCCCACAGTGCACGTAGGTTTATCCAGGCTGACACGAGCACGAGGTTAACGTAGGTATTGATCTGTAGGTACCCGCTAACTTGGTTCACCGAGGATAGGTGGCCAGATATTTCACCTAACGCCAAACGAGACCTAGGCACTTTCTCCAGGTACCGGTGCCCTCGATCCCCGCGAATTTGATCAATCAAAAAAAAAAAAAAAATTACATAGATATATATGTGTATATATATTTTTTTGGGGGATTTTTCGTTCGAGTTCTAAGAGGGTTGGTCATGGGAGCAGCTGGGGAAGAGGAAGGTACCTCAGGGGGTTGTAAAGGTACAGGTGAGAAGGTGGTAGAAAGGATGGGGTTGGTAGATTTTACTATGGAACTGGAAGAATTCTGGGAATTGTTCTTGGGAATTTAGGTTTTGGAAGATTTAACGAGTTTAGTGAGTTTAGGGAATTTTTGATGGTATAGGAAATTTTGTGAATTAGGGAAATTCGTAATTTGGCTAATTTTTGTGGTTTAGCAAATTTTCGCGAATCAAGGAAGTTTGTGATTTGCCAAATTTTCGTGGTTTAGGAATTTTTCGCGAATTAGGGAAATTGTAATTTGGCAAATTTTTGTAATTTGGTAAATTTTGGTAATTTAGCAAATTTGCAAATTTTCAGTTTCAACAAAATCCTCCCCCGAAACGTCGATTTTTTGAAAATGACGAAAAATAGATTTTCCCAAATTCGAAAATTTGCATAATTGTAATTGAAAAAATGTATAACATGGAAAATTGAAATTCAAAAAATTCACACCATAACAATTTCCAACCCTCCCCCCTCAATTTCGAGTTTCCATAAAATTCTTAATTGGAGCTACAAATTTCCCATTTTCATTTTGAAATACTCCATTTTTTTTCCAAAGCAGCTTAAAAATTGAAACCATCCAATTTCGTATTTCAAAGTAAACAATTTCTAAAAAATCGATTCGAATTTTCGTGAATTTTCGAAAAAAAAAATTCGATCCTCGATTTCGAAGCGAATTTTCGATAAAATAAAAATCCCTAGATTCGAAAAAGGAAAAATACACGTAGGTCGCAATAAAATAAATGAACGAAAGTAAAATTGGAAGCGATTTCCGCTGAATTACCAAGCTCCCAACGCGCTCGTGCAGATGCACGTACCTATACGCGGTGCATTCATAGATTATGCACATATATGCATGCAGTTTATTTATTCGCGAATAGATGCGTCTGCAGTCGAACAGCTTTGCCTCTATTTCTATCTTGTGGAACAGCCTTTGAATAAACTTCTCACGGTATAATCGAAGGAATTCCTCCAGAAACTTCGCTGCAATCCACTTTCCAGCGGAGTTTGCTTTGAACCCATCGTTCTGTTGCCGGTCTTTCAAATACCATAATTAATTAAATAGGTTCGAAATTTATTTTCCGGGTAGGTGGCATTTCTTATTTTTTTTTTTGCCGGATAATCGCGATCTCAAAATCGCCTTGGCTTCTGATTCCAGTTTCTTTGGTGTTTTTTCCCCTTTTTCTTCCTTTCGCGAGATCCTGGAACTTTTCCAGAAAGCGTCGGGGCAAACCATTGCGAAAACAGCAACCTGTAGAAGCAGTTGCAGTTGCAGCTGCAGTCAGTGACTGACTAATACCGACTATTACCGATACTATTTTTAGGTGTTTTTTTTTTCCAAGGGAAAGGGGATTTAAATTTTATGGGGTTCATGGGGTAGGAAAGTTTCCAGTTCCAGGAGTAATTTATGATACGGTGATTTTTGGAATTGGGGAAATTTCAAAATATTTTGCTGATTTTTTGCGATTTAAGAAATTTAGGAATTTTTAGGATTTTAAGGAATCCGGGAATTTTTGTAATTTTAGGGAATTTTGGGACTTTTATCATTTTAGGGAGTTCAGGAATTTTTGGTGATTCTAGGGAACATAGGAGTTTTTAGAATTTTAGGAATTTTCGCGATTTTAGGGAGTTTAGGGATTCTTGTGATTTTCGATAAAATCTTCGTGATTTTGGGAAATTTCCGAAATTATGCGATTTTAGAAACTTTTAGAGATTTTGCGATTTTTTGAAGTTTACGAATTTTCACGATTTTGGGGAATCAGAGAATTTTCGTGGTTTCAGTGAATTTCGAAAATTTATGCCACTTTCGAGAATTAGGCAAACTCGAATTTCAGCGAAATCCAGCAAATTTGTACAATTTCAAGGACCTAGGAGACAATTTTTTGCAATTTCAGGGAATTCAGCAAATTTCTACAACTTTAGTATCCCCCCAATTCGAGGGAATTGACAAATTTCCGTGATTTCGAAAATTTGGCAACTATCGGGTAACACCTCCAGCTTGCATCTACAAGCCACACGCACACCTACCCCAAGTTACAGCCACGTACAACCCCTGAAGTTATCCGTACGAGGAACTAGCGTCGGATGACGTCTCGACGCCATGATTCCATCACGAGACAGGAAATACGATACACCAAACTGATTCCTCGATCTTCTGCAGATTTATTTACCCCCTAAATTCACCCCCTCTCTGTCTCTCTCTCTCTCTCTCATTTTCTGCATCCCTCCCTCTGTCTTTCTATATAACACAAAACCGCCCCTTCTATGTTTGGTTCGGATACGTTGTAGATTTTGCTACTCGCTCTCTCTCTCTCTCTCTCTACTCTTTGTTATCGATCCGACTGATTCTCTAGTGACAATATCAAAGGCACTTTCCTTACCCCCCACCCCTCATTTCCTTTTGTAAAACATAAAATCTACCCTCTTCTCCAATCTTGATAAAAATACACCAAAGAAATCTAATCTATCCTTTTCCATGGGAGCTTTTAAAGTGGGTTAAATCTACAGGAAATTACGTTTCCTCCTTCCCACCCCCTGCACCCTCGCTCTTTTTGTTGTTAAAGATGTTTACGAATTTTCTCTCGCTCGCTACGATTTTATTTTTATGGAAAGTAAAAAGTTCCAGATCTCGAGTCAGGAGATGCTATGCATTGTCCGTCTGTCCGTCCGTCCGTATGTCGACGATTTTTCAGTTTTTCCAATTTTCGAAATAAATTCGAATCTCGGAGTTTTTTTTGCGGTTTTAGGAATTTTCGGTTTTTTTTTTGTCGCGATTTTATAAATTTTTGTGACTCGAGACGATTTAGGGGATTCTTGGAATTTGAAAAATGTAGGAATTTCTTTTGGTTTTAGGTGTTACGGAAATTTGTGCAATTTTATAGGATTCGGGAAAATTTGCGATTCTATGGAAATTGGGAATTATTCGCGACTCTATGAAATTTTTCGGGTTTCTGGGAATTTCGAAAATTTGTTACAATTTTGGGGGAATTCAGGAATTTGTAATTTTGGAGAATTCGTAATTGATTTTCTTGGAGTTTGGGGGATTCAGGAGATTCTAGTGGTTTTACAAATTTTGGAAATTTTCACAATGTAGAATTTAGGAAATTTTGTGATTTCATGGAATTTAGGAAAATTTTGGAATCTGATAGAATTTCCGCGACTTCTGGGAACTCGGCAAATTTTCTGCAGTTTTGGGGAAATTTAATTTTGCAAATTTTAGAGAATTTGTGTGATTTTTTAAAATATTTATGGAATTCCCCCGAATTTGCGATTTTAGGGAATTCAACAAATTTTTCGAATTTTGCGGAATCGAGAAAATTTCTGGAAAAATCTTGAAATCGAATACAATCGATTCTCGGGCTTAAGAAAAAAAAACCTAATAAATAGAAAAAAAAAATAAAGAAAAAGAAGCATTTAATTGAGGGGGTGAAAGTTGCAGGTATCCCTTTAATGGAAATTTTCTTGTTCCTCCACTTCTTCTTCTTCTTCTTCTTCTTCTTGAATAAATGATATTTGACTTGCAACGATTGCATCCAGCATCGGGAATGCAACCAATGAATTTCAATACATAGTAATATTTCGCTTTCTCGGGTTCCCTCGCTCGTCCTTGATTCCGGCGATTTTTTAATCAATTGAATTTCGAAGCAGTTAGAAATATTTTTTCCCTCGAATTAATTACGAGAGCGAGCAGGGGAGTGCGTCTCTTCTCGTGATAAAACGCTCGTTTTTCGACTTCGCTGCTTTTCAATACTTACGTTGATTTCGGAGCCTCATTTATTTTCTTTGCCCGGAAAAGAAGGAGGTCATTAGAAATTTATTGTCGGTCGTGTTTCTCCCAATTTGCCGGAGACGGGGTTGGGCATTTTTTTTTTAGCAAAAAGAAAAAAAGAAATTGGGTTGGCTTTCAATTAAATTTACATTTTTTTTTCCTTCATAATTAATTTTAATTATTAGGATTTCGGTCGAAAAGATCTAATTTAGAAAATGTGTTTAATTAATTGATAAAGGAAGGACCACCATCTTTTACTAATTTTTTGTTTTATTTATTTTTTTTGAAATAAAAAAATAAAAAATTGCACTTCGCGAAAATTCGAATTTCGCACGGAGCGAAACTTTTTTGGGTAATTTTTTTGGGGCAACGCTCATTTCGGGGGTGGTACCGGTACCGGAAAATTTTTTTTGTGACTCAGGAAATAATTTTTTTTTCATTTTTTCGCTATTTCGGATTTTCTAAAACGCGAGAAAATAAATAAAACCCCATTTGTTGGTCATCGATTGAAATTCCTCTTTTTGAAAATCGGAAAAATGCAGGAGAAATAATTTTGAAAATATTTCAAATCGAAGCACGAGAGACGGACGAAGCCGGGAAGGTTGCAAATGATGGTTAAAGAAAACGAGGAGATGAAAGAACCAAAAAAAAAAATAATAAAACCAAAGATAACGACGACAAAAGTCGTTCATGACAAGATTTACTTGTCATGAACGACAACTCCGGGGAATGGGAATGGGAATGGGAGCCACTGCTGCTGTTGAAGAAACTCAAGGTGAACAAGCTTCCAAGTGGCAATGCTGAGGTTGATGGTGGTACCGGTGGATGCTTGGTAGTATGTACCATGCAGCGAATAGTAGGAGTAAAGAAATAAAAAAAAAAGAATTTTTTAAACAGAGGAATTTTTCAATTTTTTTTTATTATTACACGAAATTTGCAATTTCAAAATTTTTGTAAAAAATAATTGCAATTTACGAAAATTCGAATTCGCTCCTTTTTTTCCCTGAAAATGCGGGTTTCGAAGTTTTCGCAAAAGTCACGAATTTTCTTTTGGGAGGAAAAACACGAATTTTCTGCCAAATCGCGAATTTTGTTACGAAATCGCGAATTTTTCCATAGAGAGAATTTTTTTTTTTTTTAAATTCGGTTTCTTGAATTTCTGGTTCAGGGTCGAAAATCCCAGTATTTATTAATTTCAAATTTGGGGTGATTTTTAAAAATTCTGGTAGAAAATACCATACCAAAAGGGTAATTTTATTTTTTGGGGGTGGAACCGGTACTAGGTTTTATTTTTCTTAAGAAAAAAAAAATGGCTGATTCTGGAAAAAATGTCTCTCGGTCCGTAGCTGGCACGTGTTTTGAATGGCGAGTCAGGGGACAGAATAAGGCGCATTGAATAGATGAGATGTAAAGGGGTATCGTTTTCAGACCGGCTTTACTCGAAATGCGATACTCCAGTCGAGGTCTGCTCTCGTTTTAATTACTATTTTTCTTCCTCTCTGATTTCTTCTATCCCGATTTTTTATTTCTGTCTCTCTCTCTCTCCTTTTTTTTCCCATTTTCCATTTTTTTGCTCGGATTTTTCGCGCTGCGGCTTTTTTTTTTTTCTTTTTTTTCGTCATTGATTAAAATTCCTCTTTGTTCCGGGCAAGTAAATAAAGCGAAAGCGTTCAGACAGTAGGAAGAAACCTTAAAGACGTCTTATAAAACTCAAAGACAGCTCTGGCAGATCAAAGAGCCGTCTTAAAGACGCCTCTAAGTCACTTTATATCCTGGAATGAGATGTCAATAAGAAGACATCGCAGGCTGCTACGTGAAACTCTATTTCACGTGTACTTTTCCGTTTCTTTTTACTTTTTCGAAAGATCTCGCAACTATCGGCTATAAATAATCGGGACGCGAAGAAGATCCACCTTTATTTTTTTGCTTCTCGCGGTTAGGAATTTTTTTTAGAATAATTGGAAACGAGCAGTTTCGCAACGCGGACTTGAAAATTTTCCAGATGTTAAATTCGGCTTTTCGAAACTTTTTTTGGGAACTTTCGGGAGACCCATATCCGGTGTATTTTTTCCCGAGGAATCCATTTTCGTTGTCGAAATTCCCAAAATCCAACGGGAAATGCGATTTTTCCGCAAAAAACCTACTTTTTTCCAACTTCCGCTCGGATTTCCTCAAATTTGACCTTGGGAATCGATTCTACGGGAAAAATTACCCCTAAAAATGACTTGTCCAACCCCGTTTTTGAAACTTTAATTTTTACCCCATTTTTGGGGGAAGGGGTAGGCATGCCCAAAAAAATCGACTTTTGGAAACTTTTTTTGGGAACTTCCGGGAGACCCATATCCGGTGTATTTTTTTCCGAGGAATCCATTTTCATTGTCAAAATTTCCAAAATCCAACGGGAAATACGATTTTTCCTCAAAAAACCTACTTTTTTCCAACTTCCGCTCGGATTTCCTCAAATTTGACCTTGGGAATCGATTCTACGGGAAAAATTACCCCTAAAAATGACTTGTCCAACCCCATTTTCGAAACTTTAATTTTTACCCCATTTTTGGGGGAAGGGGTAGGCATGCCCAAAAAAATCGACTTTTGGAAACTTTTTTGGGAACTTTCGGGAGACCCATATCCGGTGTATTTTTTTCCGAGGAATCCATTTTCATTGTCAAAATTCCCAAAATCCAACGGGAAATGCGATTTTTTCGCAAAAAACCTACTTTTTTCCAACTTCCGCTCGGATTTCCTCAAATTTGACCTTCGGAATCGATTCTACGGGAAAAATTACCCCTAGAAATGACTTGTTCAACCCCATTTTCGAAACTTTAATTTTTACCCCATTTTCGGGGGAACACCCAAAAATCGAGTTTCGAAAAATCCATCGAAGAATTTCTTAATTATTATCGTGACGTTTCAAAATTGTCAGCCTTGGTTACACGCTCTTGAAATCCACGTTGCTTGTAAAAAATGACGCTAAATAATAATAATAATAATAATAATAATAATAATAATAATAATAATAATAGAAATAGAAATAATAGAAATAATAATAATAATCATCTCGAGATAATTAATATGAAGAATTTCCGTCCGATCATTAAAGTTTCGCATGAAAACTCGAGTCAAGGGTATCTTTGTAACAATAATTCAGGCATGAAGAATTTTATGATTTAATGTTAAGGTTCTCTCGGTTTAAATCGCACGAACCCGATATATATATATATCGAGAGAAACGATTACAGTGTTGCGATAATTATAGCGACTGCAACTGCAGTGAAAAAGAAAAGAGGAAAAAAAAAGAAGAAAAAGAAAAAGAAAGGAGATGTAGCAGCAACAGCAGCAGCAGCAGCAGCAGCAGAAGAAGCATAAGCAGAAGCAGAAGAGTGGCAGAAGCAGCAGACGGATGACGATAATGACGATCGACTCTTTCAGAGTCTCGCTGGAATTCACATTACACTTTTCTTCCTCCGTTCGCTCTTTTTCTGTCCCCTTCTGTTCATTTTAACCATCGTATCGGTTGCTTTCCTTCGTTCCCTGTGTCTTTCACGTTAATGTATATACCGTCTCCGAGACGACGACGACGACGTCGACGACGAAGACGACAACGACAACGACTTCTTCTTCTTCTGCTACCGCTGCAGCTTCTTCTTCTTCTTCTTCAGCAACGGCAGCGGTAGAGCTTCTTCTCCACTCGCGATGGCACGTTGCCATTTGTGCTACTTTGCATTGAATTTAATTTTAAATGCCTTGGCTTCAACTTGAAGAAAATGAGAGAGGCGGGGGAGGGATTTCAGTGGCTCGAAGAAAAGATTCGGAAAATCAATGAAAACGAGAGTAATATTTATAATGATTATTATAATAACGATAATAATAATTAATAACAGAGTTGTTTGTCCAAAAATTGCCTTTTGGGACAAATCTATATTTTAAATATTGAAAATTGGGAAAATTAATACACTGACAATAATAATAATAATAATAATAATAATAATAATTATTATTATTATTATTATACATTTTTATTTATATGAATAATTTAAAATATATATTTATTGCTCCTCAAAATGCAATTTTTCAAAATCACCATGAACCATTAGACTCTCCCATAAATGATTAACCAAAATCGATCGATCAATCAATTGAGAAAATGATTACACCAATAATGACAATAATCAATCAATCAGTGGATAATTAATACTTCAATCCCGCGCTCGGAAATAATCAATTCACTAATTGAAAATGAATAATAATAATAATTCCCAATAAATTCGAATTTAGCTCCATGCACCTCTCTCTCTCCCTCCCCCTCTGTGTCTATTTTTTTCTCTCACATGATGCAAAATCCTCGATCTTGCTGCACACACCCACCCACGCATCGATCCTGCTCTACCTTGACGAAGTCGTTACGCAACCGCATACCCAGATGGAAGATTCGTACGGCTAATTATCATTACACGCGACGTCAAATCACGAGTGTGCGAAACACATGTGTCTCCGTCTCTCTCTCTCTCCTCCCCCTCTTTCTCCTCCTTTGTTCTCCCTTTCGCTGCAACGCCGTGTCATTATGCAGCCCCGCAGCTTGATTGAATTACGCGCGACTTAACGAGTCCCGGGAGCGTAAAAAATGCACGGAGGCAATTATAACCACCTCTCCCACGTAAATCGTTGCGCGCGGATGCGATGCGATGCGCGATCGGTAGGAAGAAGACTTTGGATCGGCAAGAGGTGCATCAAACGTTCGACGAAACGGGGGGGAATCGCGCATGTGGGTGCATAACAACGGCGGCGACTTGTCTCTATTTGCACGTGGATCCACGAGGGAAATGGGTTTTCGCGAAGAAAATCTTCAGGAAGAGAAACATCTCGGAGAGATA
This sequence comes from Gasteruption jaculator, assembly GCA_949825005.1. Taxonomy (NCBI): domain Eukaryota; kingdom Metazoa; phylum Arthropoda; class Insecta; order Hymenoptera; family Gasteruptiidae; genus Gasteruption; species Gasteruption jaculator. The sequence goes on along the minus strand of OX463772.1, from coordinate 10,466,737 downwards.
TGCGACTGCAGGTGCACGAGGATGCATCCAATGGGTGCACGAGCTCGGCGAATGCGCCGGTGAAAATTGCTAGGATTTGTGGCGGGTGCAGTTCCCGACGGACCTGGGAGACCGGTACCTTTGCGGTGCATCCGATGCGACTCGGTTGCAGCCCGACGATTGAACGCAGTCGATTGCAGTCCACTCGGTTTTCAGTCAGTCGGTTACGCATCGATCGCGAAGTCCGACCGGTGCATTCGCTTGCATCGCGATCCGGTGCACTTAGTTGCAGTCCGTCCGATGCATCGAATTACAATTGATTCGACGCGTTCGGTCGCAGCTGCACCGCCGCCGCGTCCATCCGACGCATCCAATTGCATCGCAAACGAATGAATTCGGGGTTGCGTTACGATCGGACGCATTCAATTACGGCGGATCCGATGCATCCAGTAACGGTGTAATCGATGCAATCAGTTACAATGCGATTCAAATGCATTCAGTTGCGCTACGAGTTGCTAATGCATCGTCCGGTTGCATTCGATTACACCGCGTCCGAATGCATTCGGTTACATCGAGTCCGAATGCATTCACTTACGTCGTCGTCGTCGTCGTTGTCGTCGTCGTCGTCGTCGTCGTCCGATGCATTCGGTTACATCGTCACCAAATGCATTCAGATGCAGCGAGTCGCTTATTGTGTTACTGGTGCATGCATTTTCAGTGCATCCGAGTGAATGACTCCAGTTTGCGGGGTTTAGGGTTTTCTAGGGGTTTTTTAGGGACTATCTAGAGTTTTTCTAAGGCTTTTAGGGTTTATGTAGGGTTTTTAGAGTTTTTCTAGGGTCTTTAGGGCTTTTCTAGGAATTTTCTCCGGTTTTCTAGTGATTTTCTCAGGTTTTTTCTGGGAAGTTTTTTGTGGTTTCTTTCTAGGGATTTGCCAGAGTTCTTTCGGGATTTTTTTAGGGTTTTCCCGCAGGTTTTTGGGGGGGGGGGGGGGGGGGTTGTTCTAGGGTTGTCTAGGGGTTTTTTAGGATTTTTTTCTGGAATTTTGCTGTTTTCTAGGGTTTTTCTGGATGTTTTCCTGCGGGTTTTCTAGGGGATTTCCTAGGAGTTTTTCCTGGGGTTTTTTCCAGATACGGTAAAATTTTTTTCTACAATTTTGCTTTTTTCTAGGGTTATTCAGGGTTTTTCTGGAGGTTTTCTAGGGTTTTCCCAGGGTTTTTCCTAGGGGTTTTCTAGGGCTTTTCTAGGGTTTTTCTAGAGTTTTTTCTAGTTTCTTCTAGAGTTTTTTTCTAGGGATTTTTCTGAAGACTTTCCCGGAATTTTGCTAGGGTTTTTTCCAGGGTTTTTCTAGGGTTTTTCTGAAGGCTTTCCTGGGGTTTTTCTGGAGGTTTTCCTGGGGTTTCGTTTAGGGCCTTGCTATTTTCGTGCAAGGCGGGTAACCCCCCGGTGTCTGAACGTCGGGGGTGGAAGCTGCAGTCGAATGCACATTTGATATTAAAATAAAGTCGAAGAAGGGGCGAGGGAGGACATTGCTCAGTCAGGTGGATACCTGTTGGAGTCCCGTAGACAATGAAAATCGGGCTAGTTTGCATTACCCTCGCTGACTGGTTTCCCGTAATTTTCCGAGTTCGGAGTTATCGACGCTGTGTGGACGTTGATTGGAGAAGGGTGGTAGAGGGTAGAGAGCGCGGAGCAGAGGCGAGGAGGGTCGCACAGCATCGAACAGCAGAATGGAAGACAAATGCGAGAGAGAGATGGGAGAGGGACAGATATAGGGGTGATGAAACAGGAGGATGACAACGCCACGTTAATTATGCGTTAACAGCCTCCAATTAGAGACCGCATCGAGCATACACTCGTTCGCCAACTCGCTCATATCCTTTCCCCTCCACCCTTCGACCCTCCAACCCTCGACTTTCAACCCTCAACCCTTGGGTTTCTTCGCTCGGTGCATCGACAGCGAGCGAATTTTTGGGTTATCGTCGAAAAGGGAATGGGGGTTGTTTGGAAATTTCAAAAAATAATTATAATTATTTGCGAATTTATTATTATTATTATTATTATTATTATAAATTCGCAAAGAATTATATTTTTTGTAAATGTAATAGTAATAATAATAATAATAATGACAGACACTCGCTTAAAAAATTGTCAAAATATGGAATTTCCCAACTCGGGGGTTTAGAATTTTTTTTGTAAAATTGAAACTAGAAAATTTCAAATTTTCAACCCCCCAATTTGTGATTCCAATTTCGATTACCGGTTTCAATTTTTCCCAGCAAATTTCGAATACTTTTTTTTCCCTAACGAAAATTAAGAAAAAAAAAAAACGGAAAATTGTACCCGGATCCTTCGGGGGTTGAAAATAGCAGATTTGACGCTTCGGCTGTCACCCTCTTCGGTGACGAGGGGTCACCTGGAGGGAACGGAATATACCTACTAATGAACTCGAGGATGACATTCGACATTCGCGGATCAATTAATTTTAATTGTCGACAAATCTTCGGGAACGACTTCGCAGTTGATAAATGAATAAGACCCACGGGGTTGGGGGGAGGGGGAGAGGAGGGGGTGGATAAAGACCGATACGAAAGTATAGGTGGAAGGATTGATGGATAGACGAGAAATAGGAGGAAGAAGAACCAACAGCATCAGCAGCAGCAGCAGCAGTAGGAGCATCGGCAGAGGGAGGATCGGTTGGAAGAAGGATTAATATCCTATTCGTGTCTCACTATAGCGTGCCGACTTTTTGGCTGAGACGATTTTTCACGAGAATTTCGCTGTCGCCTTTTGTAAAAAGTCCATCTTCCTCCTTTCTTCGCTGCCTTTCACTGCTGATGTGTACATTTGTATGTAACACACATATATGTGTATATATACGTATACACACATATATATATACATTTGCTCGTTTCCTTAACTTGACGATTCTTACATTAAGTTCGAAACTTATCCTGGAAATTACCTCGGTTATATCGTCTACGTGGAAACTTTGACGTCTCGGAAGGAGATATATGAATGCGTCTCCTTGTATCGGTACACAGTGGGAACGGGAAAATAAGGGTGGAGACCCGAGGGTGGATTTTAGGGACAGTGGAAATCAATCTCTTGACTTTTGCCAGATTTTCTCAATTCGAAATCGCACCCCCCCCCCCCCTCCTCCTTGTTTTAAAAATGAATTTTCCAAATGGCCAAAATGGGGGATTATTATTATTATTATTGTTATTATTATTATTATTATTGCTGTTATTATTACAATTGCTATTATTATTATTATTATTATTATTATTATTATTGCTGTTGTTATTATTACAATTGCTATTATTATTATTATTATTGTTGTTGTTGTTGTTGTTATTGTTGTTACTGTTATTGTCATTGCTATTGTTGTTATTATAATTATTATTCTAGCAACCTTAAAGGTAGTAGAAATTGATCACGTGACTTTTAGAACCGATTTTTGACTTGACCCAGACTTGTGACATACCAGAACCTTATAAGCCAAAAATCAGAAATTCCAAAAAAAAAAAATAAACGAAGGGGTTAAATGTGGAAAGAGCAATCGAGGCTAAACGCATTGAACGAGGAAGGAAAAGATGGAAGAGGGTGGGATAGAGAGAAAAAGAGAGAGAAAGAGAGAGAGAGAGAGATGGTACATGCACAAAGGTCTGGTCGTGAAATCAAGGTGGAGGTCGACGTCGTCGTCGTCGTCGAAGGCCGTCGCGACGTTGTTCCGGACCCTCCTGGAATCGGCGGTTCGAATCGACCTCGCTGCTGCCGCTGCTGCTGCTACCACACTGCCACTCCATTTCCAACCGGAAGCGAGGCAGCGAGGAAGGGAAATCGAACTTTCGAGTACCCAATCCCAATGTAATTCCGAAGGCACGCGAGTGCATTGCAATTCCTCCCCCGATAACGACGAGACCCCCCTTGTCCTTGTGTCCCCTCTTGATTTTTCTTTTCTTCGTCTTCCCTCCCCGATGCACTTCGGTTCCACCGAAATTCCGGTGCAGCCACGTTGCAGTTGCGGAATCGCATCTGCAATTTTCATTTATGCATTATTTTTTTTCAACTGCATTTTTATCCACAAAATATAATGCATAGGTTATTTATTTTTTGTATGCAATTGAATTTTGGTCTACTCGAAAAAAATGCAATATCAACATTGGAAACGCGTCGCAAATGACGTTCGAGTAACAGTTGCATTTTTATATGCATTTCGGCGGGTTTCGCTCGTGAGGGGTGGGTGGTGCATATACGGATGCAAGCGACTCTCAAAGAACTTTTGATGCAGAATGCAAGTCGAGAGTGCACGGGAGAAATTGGAACGTGGAAAAATGTAGGTTACATTTAATAATAGGGAAAGAGAGAGAGAGAGAGAGAGAGAGAGAGAGAGAACGAGGGAGGGGGTGGGGGGTACGAAAATAGGGGATGTTTGGGAGATGCACAAACGCATTCGCGTATCGGCAGGGATGTATTCGAGCAGAAATGCATTTCCAGTCTTTCTCTATTTTTTTTTCTGGGGATGATCCTGTCGGGGAAAGACGAGTCCAGTGCGTCCGCGATCGCAGGTGCTGGCTGCAGTTCCGGGTGCATCCGAGGTTTGCAAGTTGTGGTGGCGGGCAAGTTCCGTCGCTGCATCTCCCTCCTTCTCCGTTTGTGTCTCCCTCATTCATGTAATCCGGGTTAATCTACGAGGCCATACGTTTTATTTTAACATGCACGAGAGAGCTACGTATATGCCAGTTCATGCCTCTCTTTCTCTCTCTCTCTCTCTCTATGCAGCACGTAAGCCAATGCACATACGCACGTGTGATTATCGTACCACCACTGCGCTGAAAAACAACGACTTACGTGTCACATACGTACACGCATACGCGCGTTCACGTAAACGTATGTGTACAAATGCATACGTAAGTGCCATGCACGTGCACATATATGCACATATGCGAGGTTGCGACACGTAAGTGCATCCCTCCGTACATTGTTTACATACAGATGCGACACTCACACGACGTTGCGGATGCATTAGTGTGATCCAGCGCATATCGGGTCCATGCGAGAGTGTGCATGTGCATGTGCATTGTGCATACGGATGCACCGCTCCACACCCTCGTGAGATGGATTTATGTAAACACGTTTGTGTGTGTGTGGGGGTGTGTGTACGTATGTGACGGAGGGATTCAATGTAGCTGGAAATGAGTGTGTGTGTATGTGTGTAGGGGATGTATGTATATATAGAACTACAGATTGACCAACGAGAGAGGGTGGGAGTGAGAGAGAGGGGTGTATATTGGGTAGCAGCTACTGCAAATCCACCTTCGATTCCTGGGCACTCTCTATAAAGTGTCGAGAAAGTGTTGCCGGGTAATTTCATCGGAGACGGATTAACGAGTTGCTCCCTCGATGTACACCCTACACCCCCCAGTGCAACCCCTTTCGCCGATTGAAATGGACTATGTACGTATACATACGTACATACATGCATGCATACATGTCTGCCTGCCTGCCTGGCAATCCGAGAGAGCGAAGAAAAATCACCCCGGGTGCTTTATTGAAAAGAAATGCTTGATAAAGTGATCAACGAAAATTAAGTAATTTAACAGGGGGTGGAAGCGAAGGGGTAGGCTGGGTGGGCTAGGCTTCATCTATGGGGAGGCTGCACTTTTAATTACTTTCCTTAAGAAGTCACTTTACAACGGGCTTGAGAAAGTTACAGGTTATACTACCCGGGGTCGCGTCCTCACTTTTAACCCTTTGCTACCCCTGGTACTTTTGTTTTTATTGTTATTATTATGCTAATACTATTTAACCCCCGCTGTGGATGTTATTATTTTTATTTGTATGGAAAATGGCAATATTATTTTTATAGTAATATTATTACTACCCCTGCTAATTGGAGCATTATTGTTATTATTATTCTGTTGCTACCCCTGCTACTAATATTTTCATTTTTATATTTATTTTATTTTTATAAGCATAATTATTATTATTATTATTAATAATATTAATAATAATAATAATCATTCAAAAACTACCCCTATTGGCAATAACAATATCGTTATTATTGTACTTTTGCTACCCCTGCTATTAATATTATTTTTTTTATACAACTACCCCCCAAATTTTTAATATTCTTATTATTATTATTATTATTGTTGTTGTTGTTGTTATTATTATTTTAGTAGAACCCCTACCCCAACAATAATTACTAGCACGAGTGGTACCTAAGAGCAAAAGTAAAACGGGGGTAGTAATTCTACCCTAGCAAGGGGGTAGTATCGGGGTAAAAGTAACTATGGCAGTGCGAGGTATAGCGGTGCCTAGCCGAGAAAGTAAAGCGAAGTAAAGTAAAGTAAAGTAAAGTAAAGTAAAGATAAGGTACAACCTCGTCGTTTGTACAATCCTCGAATTTTCTCAACGACGTGCGCATTACGAGAGCATGCATAGGCAAAAGAGTTTAACATGGTTATCGCGTCGCCGCTAATTCCTCAGCTGTGTTCTTATCACCTTACTGCCGGGTCGTGGCTTTATAAGAGAGAGAGAGAGTGAGAGGAGGTGGGTGGAGGAGGAGGAGGACATAGAGAGTAGGTTTAGTCGTCGGGAGAGGCAGGGGTTATGCGAGTAATCGATACGGCCAACGTTTCATTCGCTCGATACTGGGGATACCAAGCCGGGATATGACGGTGTATTATATGGAATACGTGACGAGGAACGTAATGACGACTCGCCTCCGCTTGTATCCATGTAAATGACCGCATGTGACACCACCCGGCACTCGTAAAATTTCATTTCGCTTCATTTTTCAGTGAAAACAACGACAACAACCAAAAAAAAATGCTCCGATTAATCCCTCGCCGTTGTTTTCCTTCACCAGTTTTTTTTGGGGAGGGGGGGGGGGCGTAATTAATCCCAATTAATGGAAATTAATATTGGATATTAGCTTGATGCATAATTAATGACGATTATTTTGTATGATTGCTGTGGAAAAATACGTCGTTAATTATGCACCGTACGAATTATAAAATAGGGTAAAGGGGTGATTTTTTTTTTTTTTTTCGAATTATTTGTAGGGTAATTAGTTTATTAATATCATGAAGAAATTTATTTGTTTTTTTTAATTACCTAGAAATTGATTATTTTCTATGATTATTAGGTTGATGCGTAATTAAGGACGATTATTTTGTACGATTGCTATGGAAAAAATCGTCGTTAATTATGCACCGGCCTGATAACCATGGAAATTAATTGATTCTCGAGTAATTAATGAACAAATAAATTTCTTCTGGATGTTAATTAACTAATTATCCCGAAAAATAATCCGAAAAAAAAATAAAAAAAATTCTGGCCCCGATTTTCCCGATTCGGGGCGATAGAAGTTGGTGGTCCAGGGGATGCTGGGAAAAATGACGCTATTATTTGCAGTTTAGGCGACGCAGCATCTGTCCAGGCGCTTCGAGAAGTGAATCATAAAGTCACGAGAGAAATCACAGTACGATAAACTTGCTCCTCTCTCTCTCTCTTTTTCTCTCTCCACACAGATTGTATCTCTTCGAAAACCAAAACATCGTCTCGAACTTTTCGCTCTTTACTCGGTTCTATATATATACTCGATTCTTCTTCCTCTTCTTCTTTGCCTCCCGTTTCCTTTTTTTTTCCCTTTTTTTTCTTTCATCCCTCTCTTTCATTTTATATGAGCTCCTGCACAAAGTTTATCGGAGAAGTATCGGCGTGTTCCGATAGCAATGCACTGCGTGACTGATAACGCTGATGGGTTTGTTATCAATGATCTTCCTCGTCATGGTTGCATCCGCAAACAGCTGCGCCAATAAACGACGATTTTTTTTTTCTTTTTTACATATAAATATATATATATATAAAAAAACAAAGGACAAAAATGAAAGTAAAAGCGGGAAAAGATAGGAGGTGCTGTTTTTAAAATTTGCACGTACAGTGTATGTGTATCGATTTTTTTCTTGAAATTTTCGATTTTTGGAAATTACGCTTTTCGTGGAAAATCGAGTTTCGCGTTAAAAAATTCGTAACGATCGAGAATCGAGATCGTAATTTTTTTAACAATTCGAATTTTTAGAATGGATTTGCGTAGAATCTTCCCTATTAATTGTATTTGTAAATTGCATTTGTGAATTATAATTGTAAATTTAATTATAAATTACTTATGAATTAATTACAAATATAATTCTCTGATAATAAATTAATTAACGGCGATCAAAAGTAATAAAACATTGAATATCAATGTTAATCAATAAATAATGATAGTAATGATTTACAAACAAAATAGTAGAAAGACAAATTCTAAAATATTAAAATTCGTAAATAATAGAATTCGTTAATTGATCAATCAATCAATCAATCAGTAATAATAATAATAATAATAATAATAATAATAATAATAATAATAATAATCATAGTAATTGTAGTAATAATAATAATAATAATAATAATAATAATAATAATAATAATAATAATAATAATAATAATAATCCAATAGAAATAAAAATTCCAATAAATCTATCAACATTTACAAATAATGGAGCGTGACGTCACAAAATAATAGAATTTCAGACGACTCGCCCCAAAAATATAATCGCAAAAGTGCAATTTTTTTTCCTCGTTCTTTTCTTTTTTTTTTTTAATCATTTTCTGCTCCTTTTTCTCGCGCGTGTTTCTCGGAACAATTTCTCTCCATTAATGCATCGCATATCATTTGTGTGTCGTGAAAGAGCACGGCAATTTATATTAGGAACAATGCATCACCCGTAGCCGAGTGTAATTTTTATTTTCCCCTATCATTTCGATCTCTTGTCAAACTTTTACAAATAGCCGTGTTGCTGCCATCCACGGCTGCACACGACCGAGACCGACACGTGAGAAAGGGTAACGCGAAAGAAAGGACGAGAGGCAAAGTAAAGTAAAGGAAAGCAAAGCAACGCAAAGCAAGGGGTAGCAAAAAAAAAAGCAGCAACGGGTAAACTTTATTGGCGTTAGCATTTCATTCTCTTATGACAGGCGAGATATAAATCACTCGAAAACGAGGAACGGTTTCGAATGGCTTCTTTTTACAATGGCGAGGGTGAGGGTGAGGGTGAGGGCGAGGGCGAGGGGATGTGAATTCATCAACTTTTTTCCCCGTCGCCTTCAACCGCAGAAAATAGTGTTTCCGAATAGAAGCACCTGCCGAAAAGAAAGGAACGAAAAGGAAAGGAACTGGTGCATAGAAATGCACTTGTCCTTCCTGCGGGAAGTCCTTCGGGGGTGGGGCTTTGTGTGAGAATCTGGTCTATCTATCGTAATTTGGGACAGCAGCAATTTTTTTCTTTTTTTATTTTTACTGAAATTAATTAAGTTGATTTTTTGAGGGTATTAAAAAAAATAAGAAATTTTGTTATATTCCGAATTATCAATATTGGAGAAATAAATATTTTGTAATTTGAGGTACTTGTCATTTTTTGTGTAATTATTTTTATTTTTACTCAAATCGATTAGGTTCAAATTTTGGGTACACAAAAAAATGTTAAAAATTAAATTAAAAAAAAAAGTTTGTGATATTTTTAATATCAGAATTATCAATATCAGAAAAATGATTATTTTCCGAAAAAAATTGTCGCCCTAAAATTACCACTATTCGATAAATTAGCACATTAAAGTTGAAATATAAAAAAAAAATATATTTCTCAAAGAGGAAATAACGAAAAATTCGAAGGAATGAAAAAAAAATCGCTTCAATTGCAAACAATTAATTTCAAAATAATTAATATTAATTTATTCGATACCATTAATTCTGCTGGAATTGTTTATTATAAATTCCAATATTAATTATCAAAATCAATCATTTCGACAAGGGAAAAATAAGAAATTAATAATTATTAGAAATATTTATTTAATTATAGAAAATTCAATTTTAATATAAATATCAACAAAACCATTATTATTTTATGAACAAAGTCACCTAATATATACCAACACATAATTTAAGCGAAACCCACCCTCTTGGGTATCCTTCAAAGGTTGGAGCCGAAGAAAAGGGTTGTTTCAATTACATCCGACACGTCAGAAGCATTCCTCGAGCCAACAATCGAAGCAATGAAATTCCTAACAATGGAGATCTGATAGGAGATAAAATCAAGACGTGGAAAAGGAGGACGGGACGCGAAGAAAGGCTGCAGAGAGAGTGAGAGAGAGAGAGAGAAAGGGTGAAAGCTGCGGGAAAAACGATGATAGGTGTACACTTTTCATGCTTTACGCGCCACAGCTTTCATCCCCTTTCGCCTGCGTCCTCGGCATGTACGAATTTGTCATCGCTGCACTCGATATCTGCCACCTTTCTTCGCTGCAGCTTTGACTTTTTCTTACCGGCTGTTTTTCTTCCTTTCCCTCCCCTCCCCTCTTTCTTTTGTCGTTTCCCCTCTCGAGGCGATGGATCGTTCGTTTGTCATCCCCCGATTTTCTTTTTTCCTCGAAACAAGCCCTTCGACATTTTTCTCGAATTTCTTTTTTTTTATTTTTTTATTTTTTAGAAAAGGGCAATTTCGAAATTTTGGTGCATCCAAAAATTTTGAAACTCAAAAAATCGAGAAATTTCCGAAAAAAATTGGAAATTTCCGGATTTTTTTTTTGCCTCGGGACGATTTTTCTACCTCCCTTGAAGTGCATCCCGCGTTTGCACCCCGATACGTCCTTTCGCCACTCGGGAAAATTCAATCTGCTTTTCTTCGCTCGGAAATATGACATTTTTATGGGAAAACGCGGAAGATTTTGCAGTAATATCAAGTGCCTCGCCAGCCAATATACGAATTTCAAGCCTCCCCAAGCGTGAGAAAGGAAATAAAAAGGGAATAGGAAAGGGGTGGGGGGGTTGAGGGAAACGCTCTTGCAACCAAATTCCGCAAAAATGCAAAACGATGGATTCCAAAGATGACGAGAGTCAATTTATAAAAATGGAAAATTCCTCGCACTCGCCCTCGAAAATCTCGGATATTTTAGTTCTACCCCCCCGAGGAAAGAATAATTGCAATTATCAAGGGGTGGAATTTTTTCGGTCGAAGGGAGCATTTTTTTTCTTGAAAATTATACAATTTTTCAATCGGAAAATAACAAGAATCTTTTGATAAAAATAAAAAAAGAAGCTCAAATTGACCATGAAAATGATGGGGTAATTATTTAATCATCCCCTTCGATTGTTTTCTCCAATAAAAAAAATGAAAAATCGCGATTCTCAGGGGGTTGGAATTTTTTTCACTCGAAGGGCGGATTTTCTTTTTTCGCGAATCACAAGTTTGACAATTTTCAATTAAAAAATTCCAAAGATCTTTATAAAAATACGAAATTCCTCAAAATTCGCCCCCGACAATTCCGTTAAAAATTTTTAATTATCCCCCGATATTTTCTCCAATAAAAAAAAATTTTAAAAATCGCGATTCTCAGGGGGTCGGAATTTTTTTCCCTCGAAGGGAGGATTATTTTTTTTCATGAATCACAAGTTAAACAATTTTCAATTAAAAAATTCCAAGAATCTTTATAAAAATAAGAAATTCCTCAAAATTCGCCCGCGACAATTCCGTTACAAATTTTTAATTATCCCCCGATATTTTCTCCAATGACAAAAAAATTAAAAAATCGCAATTCTCCGGGGGTTGGAATTTTTTTCAATCAGAAAATAACAAGAACTTTTCATAAAAATAAAAAAGAACCTCAAACTGACCCTGAAAATGATGGGGTAATTATTTAATCATCCCCTTCGATTGTTTTCTCCAATACAAAAAATAAAAAATCGCGATTCTCAGGGGGTTGGAATTTTTTTCCCTCGAAGGGAGGATTTTCTTTTTTCGCGAATCACAAGTTACACAATTTTCAATAAAAAAATTCCAAGAATCTTTATAAAAATACGAAATTCCTCAAAATTCGCCCCCGACAATTCCGTTAAAAATTTTTAATTATCCCCCGATATTTTCTCCAATGAAAAAAAAAAATAAAAAAATCGCAATTATCAGGGAGGTGGTAGGATATTTCTTCTTTCAAGCGACGGAAGGATCCTACCCTTAATTTTTTTTTCCTTCTCATGGAAACGATGACAATTTAACTCCACTCTTCTCAATTCATTCATTCGTGAAAGCAACTCAAGGAATGGAGAGAGAGAGACATGTATATACATATATATATATATAGTGATAAGGGAGGAGAGAGGGTGAGAGTGAGAGGAAAATGGGGAAAGAATGAAAAGGGGATTTAATAGACGCACATATTTGCCTGAGAGTGCAAAATCATTGATAAATGGTCGGTGGTAATTGAAGGAAGGGAAATAATAAATGAACGGTATCATTTGTTTCCGTGAGAGCGACTTTCCTTCTTCTTCTTCGTCTTCCTTTTCCTCTCCTCGTCCTCTCCCTTCAGCTTCGATCGAGTCCTTATCGGAGCGTATTTTCGAGGTGATTACATTCCTGCTGGCGTCGCAGAGTTCCTCTGATCGTTAGGGACAGGGCGAATCCCTAAAGTGCACCTCGGCTTCGGAGCCCTCGTGCCTCCTCCCCGTGGCCCCATGGAATTAGGAGCAGCAGGAGCAAGAGAGAGAGAGAGAGGGAGGGAAAGGGAGAAAGTGTCCCGATAGAATGGGACAGGAAGGGTGGAAAAATAGGGAAAGGGAGGAAAACGGAAACCGCTTTAGCAATTCCTGCTTCTTCTTCTTGTCGACCCTCCTCTCGCGATATCTCGAAGGAGAGTCCTTGATAGGTAGAGCTACTGGCTCGAGGGCTGATAAGGATGAAAGACGGAGAAGAAGCTTCAGCCAATAGCTTGGAACTGAACTTTGCTAACGAGTACAATAGGTCAGGTATTGCGCAAGCTTTCGCTGACTCGTCAATTCCGCTTTATCCCAATTGGCACATTCGCCGATATATACAGGCCGAGTCGCCCAACTCGACCACCTTGAACTACCCCTAAATTGTTTGACCCCCCCTGTGCGGGTGCGAGGATGCGGGAAAACGTGTGACACCGTAATAAGGGGTGGCAAAACCCTCGCTCGAATGGATTTTCATTTCCTCCCAAAAAATCGTAGCTCGGCGGAGGAATTTTCTACAAAGTTGAAATTTACGGGGTTGAAAGAGGGGATTCCAAGGTTCCCAATGAGCCAAAGTAGGGGTTTCTAAAATTATCCGAACCCGAGATACGAATTTTTCAAGTTGAACCGGAAATTACGAAATTTCGAAAATCGATTCCCTGGTTTGCTGGGTTTCGAAAAATCGTAAGTCGGGGTAAGAATTTCCCATCGAATCGAAATTTTAGGGGTTGAAAGGGGAGGTCTCGAGGCTTCGAATGAGCCAAAGCTGAAGGTCCTGGAATTTTTGGTTCCGAAGTTATGATTTTTTAAAGTAGAATGTGGAAATTGGAGATTTCAGAAAAACCGCCCTTGGTTCGAATGTCGTTTAAAAAATTGTAGCTCGAAGGGGAAATTTTCGAAGGGTTTGAAATTTTAGGGGTTGAAAGGGGAGGTTCCAAGGATTCTAAGGAGCCAACGTAGAAGTCTCTAAAATTTTCGGTTCCAAAGTTATGATTTTTTAAGGTAGAATGTGAAAATTTGGAGATTTCAGAAAAACCACCCTTGGTTCGAGTGCGGTTTAAAAAATTGTAGCTCGAAGGGGAAATTTTCGAAGGATCTGAAATTTTAGGGGTTGAAAAGGGAGGTTCCAAGGATTCTAAAGAGCCAACGCAGAAGTTTGTAAAAATTTCGAGTCTCGAGTTACGAATTTTCAAATTCCGAGAGTTACCTTCAACCAGGTAACTCTCGAAACCCCTTTTGCTCCTGATCCAAGACGACTCGCCCCGTACCTATACACACCCACACATAGGTACACGTACACACATAGCACGGGAGTAATCTCATCCACCTGCTGTCAGAATTCTTCATTATACAAGTTTCTCATTTCCGGATTTTCACTTGGAAGCTTATTCGCGTCTTTCTTCGGTGGCGCGGCTTTTCTCGCTCTCCCGAAACCTTTCTGTCACACCAGTCCTCCCTCCTCCACCCTCGAAAAGCACATTTCCTCCCGACGGGAGGATAATTTTCGGCGAAGAAATGGATCCTCCTCCACCCTCCACCCTTTAATGCATTTTTTCCCTGATTACTTCTCGGTTCGCGTTATTTTCCTCCGATGCTGCTTTTCTGCGAGTCTCGCTTTCCCTTTGAATCAGTTCCTCGAGGAGTTGTTGAGGTCGATTCGCTTTTGATCGTCAGAGAAACGATTCCTCCCCTTGCCCTCCCTCGTCCTCCCAATCTTTTTCGTCTTCTTCGACGTCGTTTCGGGAAGAGATCTCGAGATTCGAGGAGGGACTTTGAGACAGCATTGGATGCTCGTTTTCTCATCTTCCACCCCCCTCCTTCGTCCTCTTCGTCCTCCTCTTCTTCGTCTTCGTCTTCTTCTTCTTTTCGGCGGTTATATGGTAGCGAAGGAGCTTTACGTTCGATAGGTCGTGCCGGCTGGTACCCAAGGAACTATTCGATAAGAGCCATGATGTGGTACCGTGTGGCATTTCGTGGGAAAGTATTTCCTTTCCCTCTCGTCCTCCGCCACCCTCGTATCTGCAAAAGCTTTTTACCTCCTTTTTGCGAGGGAGGAAAAAAAAAGGACGAAGCAGGAGATAGCCTCCTTATGACGGGATTCGTCTCCTTCCATCCCAAGATACCGCGGCTCCAGTTCGGGGAAAACTGAAATTTTAGGGGTTGAAAGAGGAGATTCCAGCGTTTCGAATGAGCCAACGTGGAAGTTTCTACGGTTTTTAGTTTTCGAGTTATGAATTTTTCAATTCGAGCCAGAAAATGCGTAGTTTTGGAAACCAACCCCTAATCTTTGATTATTTCAAAAATCGTACCTTCGGGTAAAAATTTTTTAGGAAATTGAAATTTTAGGGGTTGAAAGTACAGATTCCAAGGTTTCTAATAAGCCAACGTGGAAGTTTCTACGATTTTTAGTTTTCGAGTTATGAATTTTTCAATTCGAGCCAGAAAATGCGTAGTTTTGGAAACCAACCCCTAATCTTTGATTATTTGAAAAATCGTACTTTCGGATAAAAATTTTTTAGGGAATTGAAAATTTAGGGGTTGAAAGTACAGATTCCAAGGTTTCGAATGAGCCAACGTGGACGTTTCTACGATTTTTAGTTTTCGAGTTACGAATTTTTCAATTCGAGCCAGAAAATGCGTAGTTTTGGAAACCAACCCCTAAGCTCTGATTCTTTCAAAAATCGTACCTTCGGGTCACAATTTTTTAGGAAATTGAAATTTTAGGGGTCGAAAGTACAGATTCCAAGGCTTCGAATCAGCCAACGTGGAAGTTTCTACAATTTTTAGTTTTCGAGTTACGAATTTTTCAATCGGAACCCAAAAGTGCGCAGTTTTGAAAACCAACCCCTAATCCTTGATTCTTCCAAAAATCGTACCTTTGGGCAAGAATTTTCTATAAAATTGAAATTTTAAGGGTTGGAAGGGGAGATTTCGAGGTTTCGAATAAGACGTCGCGGAAAATCCTACGTTTCTTGGTTCTCGAGTAAGAATTTTTTCAAGCTCAGCCTGGAAACTCCACTTTTAAGCAACTCGATCGAATCCTCCCCCTTCGATTCGTGAATTTTTTTTTTCTCCCGCCGAAGCCACCCACGCCAAGATGTTCGATTATTGGAAAGTCAGAAAAACGTCCGAGTATTATCTATTTACCCGCAGTACGATTAGGACTGATATTTATATAACAGAAAACACGTGGCGGTCGCGTATAATGCACCGTCCATTGATTCGTGCTCAAGGTTCACGAGGAACAGACGTGGATATAGCCTACCCAGCTTGGCCGCAGTTAACAGTCGAGCTATATACACGACGCCGTACGTTCGTCGTCAATCAGGGGGTTGGTTGCTCGTATATATCGGTCGAACGACGAACGTTAAATCCTCAGGAAAATTATCCGGATCGAACGATTCAGTGCATTTCACTACTGCGTTAAGGGAATAATGATCGTCGCTGTTATATCGTCGTAAAATTTCGATATACTTTCGCCATAAGTGCACCTTTTATTGTCCTCTTTATTTGCCCCATAACTACAACCCTTACAGGTCTGACAACCCCCCCCTCCATCCCTCGCTTGCTTCCTACATATTTCATTCATTATCCGGACACTTATCGTTAATTACCGTTCCTCGAACCCCGATTTACTTCATGTAAACGGATTTCCAGTTTCAACTTTTCATCCCCTAAGTGGGGGGAGAAAAGAAAAAATTGGAAGGGAGATGTGCCGGAAAATTTTATGATTTTCAGATAAATTATTGGAACCCTTGGGATTTCATCTGTGTCAGGTTTGAAAATCTCAAATTTTTATTAAACTGACACGCGGACCTGCGATTTTTCAAAGAAAATTGGAAGGGGATGTTTTCTAAAATTTCTAGATTTTTAATTAAAAATTTGAAATTTCGTAACTTTGGAATAAAAAAATTGTAGAAATTTCTACGTTGGTTCATTAGAAAGCTTGGAATCCCCCCTTTTAATTTTGCAAATGCCGATTTTTTATAAAACGTGCACACGAAATTGTGATTTTTTTAAAGAAAATTGGAAGGGGGGGTGTTTTCTAAAATTCTTAAATTTTAAATTAAAAATTTGAAAATTCGTAACTTTGGAGTAAAAAATTGTAGAAATTTCTACGTTGGCTCATTAGAAGCTTTGGAATCGCACCTTTCAATTTTCCAAATCTCAATTTTTTATCGAATTTCCACGCCGAGTAGCGATTTTTTAGAAAAATTCGGAAAGGGGTTGTTTCCTAAAAATCTCCGATTTTTAGTTCCAAATTGACAAATTCGTAACTTTGGAATACAAAATTCTAAAAATTCACACGTTGGCCCATAAAAAATCCTGGAATCCACCCCTATCAAAATCACCACCCTACAAGTCGATCACCTGCAGGATAAATTCTAATGTTTGTTTCTCGCGATCCGGTGGGTGACTAGGTGTCACCTAGCTAGGATTCTATCTTCGTATCCGAAAAAGGTTCGAAGATAGGGTGGAAGAAAAAAGAAAAAAAGAAAAAGAAGGAGAAGAGGAGGAACTGCTCCCTTCGCTTATAGGATCCTCGCTGGAGATAAGCATGGAATTTTCCAGCTCGTCGACTCCTCAATGGACCACGCGAATTTCCGTATTCGCGTGTATATACGTGGTACAGGGTGGAAGGAACTAAAAAGGAAGAAAGAAGGGAGAGGGCGGATGGATAGGGCTTTAAAGCACGCTGAAAGTTTTATCGCGAAAGTACGATAGGTATGCAGCCAGGAGAACGCTCTTTTGAGGCCAGGGGCTTTACGACTTGCTCCCGGTATTACTTTTGCTACATGTACCTTTCGATCCTTTAGTCTCACTCGAAAAACTCCACGTGAGCACAGCTGTTTCCGATTTATCGCCGGAACATTATAAGCCCCGCGTCTACCCTTTCGTCCCCTGTTTCGAAAATCGTCAGATCGGGGCCAAATAAATAGGATTTCGAATTTTCGCGCTCCCCCCCCCCCCCCTCCCTTTTTTTAAAACAAAAGCAGAATCGATGAAAATAATGGAAATTGGAATAAAAATAATTCAGGTACGTCATTCGAAAAAATCGTAGATCGGGGTAAGAATTTCCCATCGAATCGAAATTTTAGGGGTTGAAAGGGGAGGTCCCGAGGCTCCGAATGAGCCAAAGCTGAAGGTCCTAGAATTTTTGCTTCCGAAGTTATGATTTTTTTTTAAGGCGAAAGGGCGATGGAAATTTGACAATTTTAGGAAAACAACCCCTAACTCGACTTTTGTTTGAAAAAATTGTAACTCGAAGGGGAAGTTTTCGAAGGATTTGAAATTTTAGGGGTTGAAAGTGGAGGTTCCGGGGATTCTAAGGAGCCAATGTAGAGGTTTCTAAAATTTTCGGTTCCAAAGTTACGATTTTTTAAAGTAGAATGTGGAAATTTGGAGATTTTAGGAACAACCCTTGATTCGAGTGACGTTTAAAAAATTGTAGCTCGAAGGGGAAGTTTTTGAAAAATTTGAAATTTTGGGGGTTGAAAGGTTGAGGTTCCGAGGATTCTAATGGGCCGACGTAGAAGTTGCTAAGAATTTCGAGTCTCGAGTTACGAATTTTTAAATTTTAGGTGATAGAATTTGAAATAATGGAAATTAAATTTTTCGGACGTATTTCCCCTTCCCCCGAAAATGGGGTAAGGGAAGAAAGGTAAGGCAAGGTACTAATTGAAAATTATCCCCGGGTTTTCGAGGCCATGAATAAAAGTAGCTTGTTAGCAAGGAGGACTAAGGAAGGAACGATTGTTTTCTAAAGTGCTACACTTTCGACGGACTTTAATGGGCAGAGGGGCGGCAGTAGCAGTAGCAGTAGCTTCCTGCATTTTACGCTCCAACTTTCCAAGACTCGTTAATTAAAGGGACAAGGCAGGCACGAGGGAAAGAATGAGCTGGGAAACGAAAAAGCGCTACAGCAGCCCACGAGTTTCAACCATTCGGCAATGGGGTAACTAACCACTACTCTCGTACCGCTGCACTCGCGAAAGCCTCACAAAGGGATGCTTCTTTCGAACATCTTTTCGTTAACGATCGTCCCTTTCAAAGGAATCGGCAGGAACGTCCGTCTGTCCGTCTAGTTTCCTCGAACGAGTCGTAACTCTGCGTGGAAATATTTCCGGGACTTGAAGCTTAGGGGGTTGAATTCTAAGGGACTTGGAAATTCGTAACTTGGCGCTCAAAAATCGTAGAACCTTCCACGTTGGCTCGTTGGAATCCCCAAAACCTCCCCTTTCCACTCTGCAAATTTCAATTTCTTATAAAATTTCCCCACAACGCTACGAATTTATTTTTAAAAAATTGGAAAATTGATTGTTTCCAAAATCCTCTAATTTTATTTTGAAAAATTCGAAAATTCGTAACTTGGCGCTCAGAAATCGTAGAACCTTCCACGTTGGCTCGCTGGAATCCCCAAAACCTCCCCTTTCCACTCTGCAAATTTCAATTTTTTATAAAATTTCTCCACAAAACTGCAATTTTATTTTTAAAAAAATTGAAAAATTAATTATTTCCAAAATCCTCTAATATTAATTTGGAAATTTGAAAATTCATAACTTTGTGCTCAAAAATCCTAGAATCTTCCACGTCGGCTCATTCGAATTCTCGAAATCTCCCCTTTCCACCCTAAAAATTTCAAACCCTTCAAATATTTCCCGTCATGGGTAGAATTTTTTCAGTAAAAATTTTTAAAAAAATTTGAAATTCAGAGAAACTCCTGAAAAATATCGCAAGCTCCCCTTTAAAAATCTGGGAAATCCCAAGAACGCATAAAAGACGCTACAGACCAAGCCGCACCGACCATTGAAAATTCATTGGAAGTGAAATGCGTGATTACAAGCCCACGAATGGCAATTGTTGGGCTTTGCGTTTTGAGCTTGAAGGAAATGAGGACGAAGAATGGCCGTGATGTTTAGTATTCAGCTGCTATCACGAATCCCATTCGTGTTCTGCGAACGTACTCGCCGCTTAGCGTACAAGGTGTTTGCGTTCGAATGCACCGTGGTAATTGCAAATAATAGCAACACCCTCCAGAAATGATTTATCGGTATTTCTGCCCAACGCGCGTACTTTACTTGCATCGGAGGAACGAGCGACCGTTTACGTGCACGTTTTTCGCTCATTTCCTGAGACCGACTCCTCTTTCTCCCTCTCTCTTTTTTTTTCCTCCTCCGTCCCGGTATCGTTTCGATTCGCGATAAAAATGTACCCGATAACGACGAAAAAAAAAAAACACAAAAACAGATTTTAATTAAATTTCGAATTCATACTGATCCGTTTGTTTCGTTTTTCCGTTTCAGGTGAGTCCGGAAGTTCCGTTCTGTATTCCATTCTCTTCGATATTTACGGTAAATAAATATCCATTGTGTATCTCGATAACTTTTTTTTTTGTTTTTGCCTTTATAGTGGAAATACGAAAAATGTTCCGTTCAGTGGATTCGATTCTTTTGAGTTACAAATGAAATTGTAATTCCTGAACTGAAAATTATCGAAACTTCCGCGCTGGGGTATTAGAAATTTTGGAATCTGCCCTTTCAACCCTAGAAATTTCATATCCGAAAAAAATTTTTATTCGGAGTTACGAATTTTTAAAGAATAATAGAGTCAGGGGTGGTTTTTCTGAAATCGTAGATTTTCGGATTCCACTTGAAAAAATCATAACTCGAAGACTGAAAATTATAGAAACCTCTACGTTGGCTCTTTTGAAAGCTCGAAGTCTCCCCTTTCAACCCTGAAAATTTCAATTCCAAAAAAAATTTCTATTCCAAGTTACGATTTTTTAAAGAATAATAGAGCTAAGGGTGGTTTTTCTGAAATTGCAGATTTTCAGGTTCCACTTGAAAAAATCATAACTCGAAAACTGAAAATTATAGAAACCTCTACGTTGGCTCTTTTGAAAGCTGAAAGTCTCCCCTTTCAACCCTGAAAATTTCAATTTCAAAAAAAATTTCTATTCCAAGTTACGATTTTTTAAAGAATAATAGAGCAAAGGGTGGTTTTTCTGAAATTGCACTTTCGGCTGCATCTTGAAAAAAAAATCGTAACTCGGGAACCAACAATTCTAGAAAGTTCTGCGTTGGCCCTTTCGAAGGCTCGAAACCTCCCCTTTGGACCCTGTAAATTTCAACTTCCCTAAAAATTTCCACCCCGAGCTGCGATTTTTCCGGTAGAGAAGCTCCCCCATTTATTTCTAGGAAAATAATAACAGTG
Organism: Gasteruption jaculator; assembly: GCA_949825005.1. NCBI lineage: Eukaryota > Metazoa > Arthropoda > Insecta > Hymenoptera > Gasteruptiidae > Gasteruption > Gasteruption jaculator. The sequence goes on along the minus strand of OX463772.1, from coordinate 10,445,970 downwards.
GTGTCGTTGGCCAATCGAGGGATGAAAAGAATAGAAAAAATATAAGAGGGATAAGAATTCCCAATCCCATATGAGAAATTGATTCCTTCGGTATCGGGGAGTTTTTAAGAAAATAGGAATTCCATGGATCGCACCGCCATCTATTTAAATTTCACCCCGCGCTGCAATAGCCACGGGGTTCTCTGCAAATCCTTTCCGTATTCACTTCCCCAAAGGATCATCCCCGTCTCCTATTTGAGTCTGGACCGACTTCTATTGCCGTCTCTCGTTGTTCCTCTCTGGATCTTTATGTATGTGCGTCTCTTTTGCTCCAACGAGCAGCTTCAATTCCGTCATGACGATTCCCGTAACGAAACAAAGAGGGTGAGGGGAGAAAAGAGGGATGGAATGAAAACGAGTAGCAGCAGTGGTACTGCTACCGCTGCTGGACGGTTACCTCGCAAGCCGTCCGCAAATCCTTCGGGGGATGATTTCGTAAGCTCGCCGTTTCCAAGATATTGGAATTTTCGAAATCCTTCGTATCCCGCCACCCCCTTTTATTGTACCAGTCGACCCTTATTGGACGTATTTGTGTTTCTGAAGTTGCTGAATTGATTTTTAAAAATTCGCCGTTTCTAGAAAATTCGAGATCGAGCTTTAAATTTTACAGGGTTGAAAGTAGAATTACGGAGCTTCAAAATGAGCTTTCATGGAATTTTTTATTACAATTTGAACCGGAGATATAATTTTTGAAAGTTGGAGCTTTCTTTTTGATGGTGGCGAGTATGCAATATTCACGTATCGGTTTTGGAAATTCGCCATTTTTAGAAAAATAAAGACAGAGGTTTGAAATTTACAGGGTAGAAAGTAGAATAACGGAGCTTCAAAATGAGCTTTTTGCGAATTTTCTACGTCACCCTGAACCCGAGACATGAATTTTTCAATTTTTAGGGGTTGATAGAAATCCTCACTTTTAATAATCCCACGTACATACAGGTCGGCTTTGGAAATTCGCCATTTTTCGAAAAATGCGGACAGAGTTTCGAATTTTACAGGGTAGAAAGTGGATTAACGGAGCTTCAAAATGAGCTTTTTGCGAATTTTCTACGTCACCCCGAACCCGAGATACGAATTTTCCAATTTTTAGGGGTCGATAAAAATCCTCAATTTTTGGTAATCTCGAAACCGAAAATTCGTCAATTTTTCAAAAAACTCACCCCCAGCTTCGAAATTCACGGGGTGAAAACCGAACCCTTTCGGTTCCTCGATAATTTGTACCGCGAGGCTCGGAATCTCTCACCCCTTACGCCTCAACCCCGTGGACCGAGAGCCACCCCTTGTCTATCGTAGACTGGTACCACTTTGCAGGGGGTGGGTGCGCATCGGGAGCATACGGAGCTTACGGGTGGCCATAAAACCTCGGCGTGCACATAAAAAGTGGCGCGCGAGATGCACGGCGAGAGCCACCCCCGTAACTCCCGTCGTATATCGCTTAACGTGAGATGGCTTTTGGCATGGGAATGCAACTGTCGAAATAATATAAGCATCCAGCATAGTAATAAAGACCATGTTTATACAGTCGGCGCGTGCCAGGATTTGTCGAAAAATTTTGGTAATCCCCGACGAAGGGGGTGGAGGGGGAAATGACGTGTGTAGTATCGTTCTTCTGCCTCCCCCCTGCCATTTCCACCCTCATTGTTCCATTCCGCCCTTAAATCGGCCCGGAAACCACAGTCGTCGAGACGTTTACATGCCATACGTAGCGATGTGTTGCAAATATTTTGCCAAAATCGTCTCCCATTTCTCGCTGCGTCTCTTTCTTCCTCGTCGAGAGCAACATTCAACCCCTCGCATACACATACACGCGTGTATATACATGTATAGGGGTGGCTTCGTAAATTCTACCCCTACTGCCGCTGGAGAAGCTTTGTTTATGCACACATGCATGGCAAAAAGCGAGCCGATACTGCTTCTATCCGCTTTGTTTCGCTTCCCTTTGCAATTTATTGTCGTCCTTTTCTATTTTACTAAAAAAAGAAAAAAGAAAGAAAAGAAATTTAGATTTTCGTCTTTCGACGATAAGCTTCGATCAATTTCAGCTTCAGCTTCGAATTTCATCCCCTTCAACCCGAACTCGAAGCTGAAGCTGAACCTGAACCTCCACCCCCACCCCCGGACCTGGAATTTCCACCTCCAGCTTCATCTCCGTCAGTCTAGTAATTTTTTGTTTGTTTATTTTTTTCTTTTTTTTTCCTTTTTGTTAATCTCGTTTTCCTCTCGATGCATCCTCGAGTTTTCTTTTCTGGAATTCTTCCTCGTCTTGTCTTTAAGATCTCTCACTGAGAGTGTCGGGAAGGAAGGAAGGAAGGAAGGATAGGAAAGCTAGGGAAGGGTGAGGATGAGGATCCTTCAGCAACTACCACCACCACCACCACCAGCAACACCAGCAACACCATTACTACCCCCGTTGCTGCCGTTGTTGTTACTGGTACCGCTTCTATTTGCTGCCACTATTAGATGCTTCTCTTAACACCTCCAGCTCAGCTCGGCGTTGCTCTGCCGCAGTCTTCACCTCCTTGGACGACGTCGACAATCAAGGAAGACGCCGGGAGCGTGTTTTTCCCCCTCCCCCTCACCCTTCCGTACATTCAACAAATCCTTTATTTGTAGCCTTTTTAAGGGAAAATGCTTACACTCGGGGGTCTTTGCCACAGGAGCCGGCGGATTGGCTGGTACGGAAATTTCGTGCATCGCCGAGTAATTACCACCCCGAATCATCCCCCTCTTCTCCTTCTTCTTTTCTTCGTCCGTCCACGGATGAGTTCGTTTGACGATAAAGGGGGATGATGAAACCAAAGAGGCAAAGCGGAGAAAAGGGAGAAATAAAATGAAATAAAGGAAAATGGGGAGAGCAACTTCCGTGTTATTAGCCACGATTTTTCGCGATGCTCTCATTTCCCCACCCCACCCCCTTTTCTCGCAGTCAGACTAATTTCCGTTTCGATTTATCCAAATCTTCCCCCGCGTCTGCAACCCCCTCCGGTGCCCCGGCCGTAGACTTTAGATTGAAAGTTGCGGCGAAAGGTTTAATGAGAGCATCTCCAACCACTTCCGGTTGCACCCTTTCGAGGGGATCTTTTTTTTTTTTTCCACCCCTTTTCCTTCCCCGGTCAGTTTATGGCCGATAAACGGCCACTCGAGCCGAAATAGCGGCAGGCATTTATTTACAAAGCTTATTAATTACCGAACGATTCGCTATTAATCCCCCAAAAGGGGTTTCGCTACATGGGGTGGATAAATGTATTACACTCCACCCCTGCGACGCACGCCCACGTCCCCGTTCGCAGCCTCGTGTGTGTGCTTTTTTTCATTTACACGGTGCGAGGCGTTGCTAATGCCCCCCTTGAAGGGCTTCTATCATGTCTCCCGTGCGATTCTAGGGGTTCGCCAAATTATGTTTAGTTAATTCCGATTTATCGAACACCCATCGCCTCGGAATCATACGCGTATCGAGCTTCGCGCTAAAAATAACGGCTTAATCGCACCCGACCTTTCGCTCGACGGACGCAAGGGGGTGGGGGTTTTTGTTAAGGCGGTCAGTCGGGGCACGGGGATCGAGGGGTTCGTCTCCTACCCGTTCTACGTTTGATTCGGTAGGATCGGGAATTTTTGGGAACACCCCACCCCGAGGTATGGTTTTCCGAGGGATTGTAGATGCAAGGGTGGTTTTTTTTGCTAAAACCGCACTTTTGTGGTTCGACTTTGGAAATTTGTAACTCGGGAACGGATAATTGTGGAAAGTTCCGCTTTGGCTCATTCGGTAACTTGGAATCTTCCCTTTCAACCCCTAAAATTTCGATTCGATAGGAAATTTGTCCCCCAAGGTATGATTTTTAAGACCGAACGACTCAGGGGGTGGTTTCCAAAACCACGCAATTTCCGAGTTCAACTTCAAAAATTCGTATCTCGAGACCCAATAAATTTAGAAACTTCCACTTTGGCTCCTTCTAAACCTTGGACTCTCCCCTTTCAACCCCTAAAATTTAAACTCTATAAAAAATTTCTTCCCCGAGGTGCGATTTTTGAAAGACCAAATAACTCAGGGGGTGGTTTCCAAAACCACTCGATTTCCAGGTTCAACTTCAAAAATTCGTATCTCGAGACCCAATAAATTTAGAAACTTCCACTTTGGCTCCTTCGAAACCTTGGACTCTCCCCTTTCAACCCCTAAAATTTCAATTACGAAAAAAAATTCCTACTCAGAGCTACGATTTTTTTTCTCTTACGGAAGACAAAATTCGCGACTGTGCGCGCTCAAAACTTGAAGAAGAAAAAAAATATATAATTCGAAAATCGTTCCGGCGAAGGGGTGCGAGTGTGTGTCGATAAGGGTGGGTAATTAGGAGGTTGGATAGGCGGTAATACCATTCTTAGCGGTACCGCCATCATCAGCAGCACTTGTGCCGCCGGCGGAAAGTAGGGTTCTGTACAAACACGGAGTCTCAGCGGACGGGGGAAACTACCCCGAGTGTATTTTCAAGCCACTACCCCCGGGAATCACTCGAATTTGAATTAATCGCGGACTAGTGCTCGCATGTAGGGGCTACTCCGCGTGCGTGTACGAAAGGGGGTGGGATCTGCGGTGGTATTAATGCGGGGGTGGTGCTTCGACGTACCCCCGCCGCACCCTTTACGAGGAAAATCCTCACGAAACGGCCGGACGATCCGACCGGAAATAACGAGCGGTCAGGTTCCTCTCCTGTATTTTCTCACTGCAAACAATAACATCGATGTGTTTGTGTAATGAAATTCCGTACGTCGGGCAAATGAAAACTTTTAATGGACGCCCCCTCACCCCCCTCACCCTTGGTCCTTTCGTTGTACAGAAAATGGCGCGCGCGCGCGCGCAAGGCCGGGGGTGCGTTTGTCTTGCGATTCTTTTTACGACGCTGTTTGCCGAACTTATGAATGTTAGATCTTCCTTTGTGTAAGGGGGAGGAGGAGGAGGGGGGGTGGGCAGGAGGAGCAGTCGTCTCCATAAAGAGCACCCTCGCGAGATTCCACCCCGAGCCGAGGAGAAATCTGGAAGCGACGTGATTTATCGCGAAAATTAGAAGTCTCGGGGGTTGAAAGCCGGGACTCCTCGCGTATTTGGAAATTCGTAGCTCGGGAAGGGTGTGGTGTAAAGACTTCGCGTCTGGTGGATTTTGGAGCACGGGATTTCCACTTTTGGATCTGAGACATTTCGGTTTTTCGAAATTTTTTTTTTGGAATTCACGAATTTTTTGGGGTAAAAACTTTTTTTTTCTGCTTTTTTTGGGAAGGAAAAAGGAAACCTTTCGGAATTTTTATCTCCGGAAGGAAAAATCGTAGGGATTTGGGATTTGGCTGATTTTGAAGCTCGGGATTTCTACTTTTAATCCTGAAAATTCCAATTGTTTAAAAAATTCTTTCTGGAATTTGCGAATTTTTTAGTGCAACTACTTTTTTCTTAGTTTTTGCCCCTTTCTTTGGTAGAACAAATAAAATCGAAAGTAGGTTCAGATCTTTAGGAATTTTTATCTCCCGAAGGAAAAATCCTAGGGATTTGGGATTTGGCTGATTTTGAAGCTCGGGATTTCTACTTTTAATCCTGAAAAGTCCAATTGATTAAAAAATTCTTTCTGGAATTTGCGAATTTTTTACTGCAACAACATTTCAAAACCCGATTTTCTACATTTCGGGGAGACTCAAACGACCCCTTTTGGATTAAAAAAAAAAAATCCACGTCACAAGGGAAATTTCCAGCCAGGGTTCCAACGAAAATTCATCCGTGAAAAAACATCCGCACGCGATAAACAAAACAAATAAACAAATAAAGGAGATTCGAAGATCGACGGGGTAGGAGGAAAGAAGAAGAGCGAGAGGGAATCGCACATTCATCACACGGGGGTGGAGGACAAAATAATCATAATAACAATAAAAATAAAAAAAAAGAGGAAACGAAGGAATTCTCGAACAATAATAAAGCATAACTGCGACCGATAAAAATGACAAATGCCTCGGCGTATTTTTAGCAACAAGTGAATAACTTCGCGGATATTTCTTTGGTCATACCACGGGAAATTAATTGCCCCCAAAAAGGAAGGAGGAGCGACAACGATAAGAAAAAAAAGAAAAAAGAAAACACTAAATAATAAATAATAATATGATAAATAACAAGAAAAATTCGACTTCGTCACAAAAAAAAATAATTAATAATAAATATTAAAATAAAAAATAAAAAATAAATTGTAACGAAATTCCTCCGGTTCTGGTTCGAATTCGGATTGGGATTGGAATTGGCCGGGGGCGCATTGGTTGGGATACGTAACGTGTTACGTAATAAAGCGATTTTCATCTAATAACGTTAAAATTGGCCCGAGAGTCCCGTGGGTGGATGGACTCTCCTTGGCTGGCGTGTATTTTATACACATAAAACCGGAACGAGATGATCTTCGTGTTCGCGTTGTCGATTCAATTATATTTCGTAGTCACGTTATAACGTCGACGACGAGGCAGCCGCACGTACGTACGTGCCAGGGGCCGTTAACAATATTACCCTCGGATTTAGGTTTATTAGCCTCCGCGAGAGGTACTTTAAACGTTCTTTATTACGGCACTTCCTTCCTTCCTTCCTTCCTTCGATCTCTCGTTCCTCGGGTTTTGTTCCTCCGTTCCTTCGTTCCTTCGTTCCTTTCTTTCCACTGGATAAACTGTTGCCGCAGGAATTGCCATTCTTCTCCAATAATTTACCCGCCATCGTTACCACCCTCCACTCCGGGAATTATCATTTTACGCCGTCGTAAAGATAATCGCCGGCAATTCCGCGAAAACTGGAGGCAAATCGAAGATTTGGGGAATTTTTCCCTTGAGGGAGGAAGCGGATTTTGAAAATCAGGGATTTTCGGAGGTTTTGGAATTTTAAGATTCGAGTTTAGGAATTATTTTTAACCCTGGGGATCGAGGGAACGTGGAATTAAAAATTTTTCAAGTTTTGTCATTTTTTTTTTTGGAAACTTGAATATTTCGGGAATTAAACAATTTTTTTTTTTGGAATATTGAAATTTTTGAGGTTCGAAATAATTAATTTTTTTTTTTTGGAGAAATTGAAAATTTCAAGTTTGCAATAATTAATTTTTTTCTTTGGGAATTTTGTACATTTCAAGGTTAATCAATTTTTTTTTTTTGAGAGATTGAAATTTTCAGGTTTATGATAATTATTTTTTTTTGGGAATATTGAAAATTTCAGGATTAGTAATTTTTTATTTTGGAGAAATTGAAAATTTCAGGTTTACAATAATTAATTTTTTTCTTTGGGAATATTGAAAATTTATTTCATTATTAATAATTTTTTATTTTGGAGAAATTGAAATTTTTAGGAACAATAATTTTTTTTGTTGGAAAATTGAAATTTCCAGGATTATTAATAATTTCTGCAGAATTCTATCAGGAATAATTCCTTAATAGAAATTTCTGCATAAATTAAAATGCATTTACGTTAGAACGAAACTAAACGTCAATTGGAAACCGCGTATTTATTAGCGGGGTTCTAACGAAGATGATTTATACAATTGCAGTCGCTAAAATGGTGTCGCGTCCTAGTACGCATATATACGATATCGTAAATTATGATTTGCACTTCGCCAAAATTCGGATGCTAATACTTTAATGGTACAACATAAATCAGCATCCCAATTTGCAACTGCAAGTATGCAGAAGAGAATTATACGAGAATAGTTCCCGTCCTTCTCGCGATATCCGTGGCATTATTATACAACAATGCCGTAACAACGTTACCGAGCATCCATGAGATTCTCGTATTTATTAAAAAAATTACAAAAATGGCATTTCGGGGAATTCCGAATTTACCAGAATTTTAGAAATTCCTAATTTTTAGAAAAAAATTGAAGTTTTTGAAATTTCGGGTGACAATCGATTTTTCCTTTCCAAAACGAAGGAAAAAGTTTTGGAAAATTCCTTATTTTCCGGGAAATGTTTTGGAAAAATCGGAATTTTCAAGTTCTTTTTTTCGGAAATTGCGAATTTTCAAAACTCGAAACTTGGGGTCATTTGAAAATCCTAAAAATTAGGAAAATTTCCAAATCCAGAAAAATTAATTGAGAATCTCGAAAATTGGGGAAAAATTGGGAAAATTTTCAAATCCTGGAAATTAAAAAAATATCCAAATCTGAAAAATGGCAACAAAAAAAAATTCTAAATCTGTATTGAATTTTGGTAAAATTTTCATCCCTCGGTTACGATTCTCGGAAGCTCGAAAAGAAAATTTCCGCCCTCCTCCTCGGAAGCAGTCTAAAAGAAGCGTCTAAGGACGAATGGGAGAAAATAAATGAGAAAGGACTTCGATGTCTCGGGATATATGAGATTACCGGACGAATGAAAAACGGGAAGCCCCATAGTGTCCTTATCACTTGGCATCAAGAATTCACGGCGGCTCCCTTGCGAGTCGTGCCCACAATGGACGCACCCCCGGCCCTTGCATCCCCCGGAAAAGGGGTGTAAGAAGGTCCAAATGATTTTCGGAAACGACGAGAGGATACTTGCGGGGTGAATGGATCCTTTTCGACGCGATTATGCGTGATTTAAAAGGGGTTGATCCCGCAGGAAAGTTAAACCCCGGTCAAGAGTTCAGGGGGTGGAAAAGGCATCCCCTGTTGCGAAATGGGAAGGACCTTTTCCTTTCCCGAACGAGGTCCTTTTGTGCCCCGGCTCGGCTGTAAGTTCGTCCACAGTCCCAAAGGTGGCTTAGGAGGAGCAGCGGGAGGGTTGAAAGGATCCCTCTGATCTTCTGCACCCCCTCCCCCTGCACCCCCTCCTCCTCTTCCTTGCCAGGATCCAGGAGTCCAAATGGACGAACGACACGCTACTGGTCGTGGTGGTGGTGGTGGTGGTGGTTGTAAGTAGTGGAGGCGATGATGACAGAAATACCATAGGGGTGAAACGAGCGTTGGGGGTGCAAGGGGGTAGTCTTTGCGTTTGCTCGACGAGACGTGAACAATTTTACGCGGTCGCAACCCTCCGTGTCCAGCAGCAGACTCGTTCCTTCGGATTAGTGGCGATTTCTCCAACCCCTTCCATCGGAGACAAACAAAATCCGCTCCAGGGATTTTTATTTCCACCCTTCCGCGGGGGGGTGAGTGGGTACCGTAATTGTGATTATTTGGATTTCGATTGTTGAGATTGTAATTTTCTTTTTTTTTTTGAGATTGTAACTTTTTTTTTTTGGAATTTCCATTTTTTGAGGATTTTAATTATTAGTTTTCTAATTTTGAAACGGTTCAGAGATAATAATTAACTATATAAGTTTATTATTAGTTTTTTAACTTTATTGAAAAAGGTCTTGTCTTCTTGAAGGTTTTCGTTTTTCTATCATTCTCCTTTTTTGTTTAATCAACAACCCCATTTCCGGGGCAACCCTTGTAACAACGAAACAAATAGAAAACAACAACATATCGGGGTATGTTCATAATACCACCGGTACAATTTTCTAAAATTGCAAGTATTGGAATTTCAATTATCAGGTTTCAAATTTCTATAAGTTCAATTATTGGAATTTTAATTAGCAGGTTTCAAATTTCTAAAATTTCAATTATTGGGATTTTAATTACCGGGCTGTTAATTATTAAAATTTCGAATATCAGCATTTGAATTATTAACCTTTTAATTATTAAAATTTCTATTTTTGGGATTTCAATTATTAGGCTTCCAATTATTAAAATTTCAAATATTGAGATTTCAATTATTAGGCTTCCAATTATTAAAATTTCAATTATTAGGCTTCCAATTATTAAAATCTTAATTATTGGAATTTCAATTATTAGGATTTCAATTGTTAGGCTCCCAATTACTAAAATTTCAATTGTTAGGATTTCAATTATTAGGCTTCCAATTATTGAAATTTCAATTATTGGGATTTCAATTACTAGGCTTCCAATTACTAAAATTCCAATTACTTGAATTTCAATTATTAAAATTTCAATTATTAAAATTTCAATTATTAGGCTTCCAATTATTAAAATCTTAATTATTGGAATTTCAATTATTAGGATTTCAATTGTTAGGCTTCCAATTACTGAAATTTCAATTATTAGGATTTCAATTATTAGGCTTCCAATTATTGAAATTTCAATTATTGGGATTTCAATTACTAGGCTTCCAATTACTAAAATTCCAATTACTTGAATTTCAATTATTGCAACATTGCAACATTATTTGAAAAAAAATTTGAACCTCGCAATCCATGGGAAACATTGTTTCCACTTGCAATTCCGGCTTTCCAACAACCGGTTGCAAAAACAGGGCAATTATTTATTATCCGCTCATTATCATACAATTACGCTGACTGCCTTTTCCATGTAAAAAGCGAGCCCGAAGTGGCACTTAAACGCGATTCCCTTCCTCCTTCTTTGCGCTATGATTATCAGGTATCAACAGTGTTACGTTAGGCAGGAGGACGACAGTCAAGGAAAGCAACACGGGGTGTGGGTTAGAATTTCATACAATTTTGACAAAGCCCGTGAGTTTATGAGACGCGGCAGCGATACGGGCGCTGCACATGCACGTTGCACCTGTCAAGGTATTCCACGAAAAGTTTTTTTTTTACGACAAGGCGCTTCCGCTTTCCTTCCACGAATATCGCGTTGAAGAATTTACCGAGCTCATGCATCCCATGCACACGAGCCACACCGATGCAACGCTGGGCGCGAGTGCATCGGCGCCCTCCTCCGGGTGGAGGAGAAAGGAGGGCGTGTGTTAATTAAAATGCAAATAATTGCAGCTTTTCAAGCTGTTTTTTATTTTTTTTGAGGTGGCAGTTACGATTTTCCAAAGAACCCGAGGGATTTTCCTCGGTGACTTCGAAAGTTCAGCTTATTATCCACGGCTTTGAAAAAATTGCTGTTTCTCAGCAAAACGTTGCAAGAGCTTCCGCTTGGTTTTCCTTCAAAGCACGAAATCTCTTCCTTCCACCTTGCGAATTTCGACACCACAGAAAATTCTTCCCGCTAGTTAGGATTTTTCAAAGACCAAGGGCTTCTCTGTGCTTTTCCACTTTATCGCTAACGACAAGGCGCGCGCATGCTTTTCACGTCTTTTGAAAAAATCTTTCGTGCACTTTCGAAAGACCCTTATCCGATGTATTTTTTCCCGAGGAATCCATTTTTTTGGTCAAAATTCCAGATTTATTACGGGAACCATGATTTTTCCGCAAAAAACCTACTTTTTTCCAACTTCTGCTGGGATTTCATCAAATTTGACCTTGGGAATCGATTCTACGGGAAAAATTACCCCTAGAAATGACTTGTCCAACCCCATTTTCGAAACTGTAATTTTTACCACATTTTTGGGGGAAGGGGTAGATGCCCAAAAAAATCGACTTTTGGAAACTTTTTTTGGGAACTCCCGGGAGACCCATATCCGATGTACTTTTTTCCGAGGAATCCATTTTCATTGTCAAAATTCCCAAAATCCAACGGGAAACACGATTTTTCCTCAAAAAACCTACTTTTTTCCAACTTCCGCTAGGATTTCGTCAAATTTGACCTTTGGAATCGATTCTACGGGAAAAATTACCCCTAGAAATGACTTGTCCAACCCCATTTTCGATACTTTAATTTTTACCTCATTTTTGGGGGAAGGGGTAGGCATGCCAAAAAAATCGACTTTTGGAAACTTTTTTTGGGAACTTCCGGGAGACCCATATCCGATGTATTTTTTTCCGAGGAATCCATTTTCATTGTCAAAATCCCCAAAATCCAACGGGAAACACGATTTTTCCTCAAAAAACCTACTTTTTTCCAACTTCCGCTAGGATTTTCTAAAATTTGACCTTTGGAATCGATTCTACGGGAAAAATTACCCCTAGAAATGACTTGTCCAACCCCATTTTCGAAACTTTAATTTTTACCCCATTTTTGGGGGAAGGAGTAGGCATGCCCAAAAAAATCGACTTTTGGAAACTTTTTTTGGGAACTTCCGGGAGACCCATATCCGATGTATTTTTTTCCGAGGAATCCATTTTCATTGTCAAAATTCCCAAAATCTAACGGGAAACACGATTTTTCCTCAAAAAACCTACTTTTTTCCAACTTCCGCTAGGATTTCGTCAAATTTGACCTTTGGAATCGATTCTAGAAATGACTTGTCCAACCCCATTTTCGAAACTTTAATTTTTACCCCATTTTTGGGGGAGGAGCATCTCTATTTTCTACCCTGAAAATTTCAACATTGTTACAAATTTTCCCCGGGCTTTGGGAAAAACCCAAAAGCGTATATCATATTTTTCTACTTCTCTGAAATCCAGTGGAATTCCATCTCGCATTTGAAAATTCCTAACTTTTCAGTTAAATGTCGCTGGCACTTCCGGTTGGTCTCATTTCAAAGCTCGGAATCTCCACTTTGTGCCCTGGAACTTTCGAATCCCTCGGAAATGTTTCGCTATGGCTGCGATTTTTCAAAGGCGGGGCTGGATTTTGTTCCTCTTTTAGCGAAACAATTTACCGTATCAGCGTCTCGGTTTGCTCGGCGAATAAAGGTGCACCGAAAGGTGCACCCACAGACGTGCAGACGTCTGCAGACCGGGTGTAGTATTTAGAAAGGTATCTTATGTGATACTATTTCGGTAATGGAAAGGAAGTCTCGTCGCTTGCGAAATAGAGGCTTCTTGATAGACATTTGCTTTGAGAGCCGGCAACTTACATTGTTGCTGCAGTAGAATCCTGCAATTTCGTGGTCTCCTCCACTTTGTGCTACCCATACACTAGATTTCCTTCACTCCGGCTCCCGTTTGAAGGTACATATGATTCAGTTGACAAATTGAATTTCTGCTCGGAGCCCAAAGAGGGAAACGACTATTGAATCGCCTTTTTTTCCCTTATTCCTCTTCCTCCTTGGATTCCGATTTTACTTTTCGCAATAAAATCCTATCGGATATCAATTCCTGTACCTCCTATCGTTGCCAGACAAAGAAAAAAAAAGGAATTTTGTCTTTTTAAGGGAAATCCCAAATTTCCCTCTGCATCGAAATCACTATTTTTCAGGCAAATTGAGCAAACTCCTGATTCTTCTAATTCAAAAATTTCCAACGTCGGAACAAAAAATCGCAGGAACTTCGACTTTGAATTTTTTTGAAGCTTAAGAATGGTACTCGAATCCCTGCAAATTTCAAGTTCCCCGGAAATTTTCTCTAAAAGTTACAATTTTTAATGCAAACGTCACCTCCTATCGATTTTTTCCAATCCGTGAATTTTGAGCTTTAAGAATTTCAGATTCAAAAATTTCTAACGTCGGAACAAAAAATCGCAGGAACTTCCACTTTGGATTTTTTTGAAGCCCAAGAATGGTACTCGAATCCCTGCTAATTTCAAGTTCCCCGGAAATTTTCTCTAAAAGTTACAATTTTTTAATGCAAACGTCACCTCCCATCGATTTTTTTCAATCCGTGAATTTTGAGCTTTAAAAATTGCAGATTCAAAAAATTCTAACGTCGGAACCAAAAATCGCAGAAACTTCCACTTTGGATTTTTTTGAAGCTTAAGAATGGTACTCGAATCCCTGCAAATTTCAAGTTCCCGGGAAATTTTCTCTAAAAGTTAGAATTTTTAATGCAAACGTCACCTCATATCGATTTTTTTCAATCCCTGATTTTTGAGCTTTAAGAATTTCAGATTCAAAAATTTCTAACGTCGGAACAAAAAATCGCAGGAACTTCCACTTTGGATTTTTTTGAAGCTTAAGAATGGTACTCGAATCCCTGCAAATTTCAAGTTCCCGGGAAATTTTGTCTAAAAGTTAGAATTTTTAATGCAAACGTCACCTCCCATCGATTTTTTTCAATCCGTGAATTTTGAGTTTTAAAAATTTCCGATTCAAAAAATTCTAACGTCGGAACAAAAAATCGCAGGAACTTCCACTTTGGATATTTTAAAACGTTACGAATGGTACTCGAATCCCTGCAAATTTCAAATTCCCCGGAAATTTTCTCTAAAAGTTACAATTTTTAATGCAAACATCACCTCCTATCGATTTTTTCCGATTCGTGATTTTTGAGTTTTAAAAATTTCAGATTCCAAAAATTCTAACGTCGGAACAAAAAATCGCAGGAACTTCCACTTTGGAATTTTTTGAAGCTTACGAATGGTACTCGAATCCCTGCAAATTTCAAGTACCCCAAAAATTCTCCCTAGAAGTTGTGAATTTTCGAGAGACCTTTTAAAAGATTGGTACCGGCAGAAAAATCGATGAAATTTTTTTTTTTTTTTCTATTTTCGTTGTTTGTCAGGAAATCCCGAAATTTCCATTTGAAATAAAATCCACGAGTAAAATCCATGGACGGTGCATCGGTGCAAGTACCGGTGCATCAGCTGCAGTGAAAGCGACAAACACGATGACAAAAGCTGAAACGTTGGATTGTGACTTTTGGCATTTCGGTATCAGCTGAACCGCAGTGTCATACATCAGACGAGGCAAAGCTCTGGTAGTTTCTCTCCACTACTTGCAGGTTTATGAGATTAACGGCAGGATGCATTTCTCTTAGAAACGGGATTTTTCATTTAAAGCGTAGTTGTTGTTCCACAAAGCGGGATAAATTCGCCCGGGTCAGCATTACACACAGTCGCGTAAACTTAAAGACCGCATTTGCAACGATGTTCTTGGGTTTGTTGCCATCAATCTCGGTCACCCGGATCCCGGTTATTTCCCCGACGTCCCGACTTTCCTACCTACACCGGGCATTCGATGTCCGGAGTTGGGGAATCTCGATTAGTTTGGCTTTCCAGACATTTCGAAGTCAATTTTTGTTTCTGTTGTTGTTGTTGTTGTTGTTGGGGTAGGTAATTAGATATTTCAGAATGGTCGATGCGAGGGTGGAAACCGATTGGATTTTTGGGGTTGGGGACTAATTTCAATTATTGGGGATCCAATTGTAAAAAAGGTTGAATTTTTTTGAGGTCCAATTGCTGGGACTTTTATTATTGAAAGCCCAATTTTTAGAATTTTTATTAACAGGATTTTTTTCTTGTGAATGTTTCATTAGTGGGAATCGAATTTTTTGGATTTTAATTAGTGGGTTTCCAATTATTGGGATTCCAATTATTAGAATTTTGGTTCTTAGGGTTCCAATTCTTGGGGATCCAATTTTCAGGATTCCAATTTCTCGAACTCCAATTCCTCAAATTCCAATTAATCGAATTTTAATTCCTCGAATTCCAATTAATTGAATTTCAATTCCTCGAATTCCAATTAATCGAATTTCAATTCCTCGAAATCTAATTCTTTGAATTCCAATTAATCGAATTTCAATTCCTCGGATTCCAATTCCTCAAATTCCAATTCTTTGAATTTTTCATTTTTCGAATTCCAGCTTCTCAAATTTCAACTGCTCGAATTCCAGTTCATCCAATTTCAATTCCTCGAATTTCAATTCCTCGAATTCCAATTTCTCGAATTCTAATTTCTCGAATTCCAATTTCTCGAATTTTAATTCCTCGAATTCCACTAAATTTTTTATAATTAAAGTTCCAATTACTTGGTATTCGACCACAAGAATTCCAATTATTATCCTACCAATTATTTCAATTTCAATCGACACCCCATAAAACCCCAAAACCACCCCAGGAAAAATCTCAGCCGCCCAATCCTGACGCTCTTCCCGCGTTCGCAGCTGCACTTCTCCAGCGATTTCCCGGAAAAGTAGGCCTTCGCCTGCTCCTGCGAAATTTATGGAAGGTCTTCTGCATACACACCTACCCCTGTTTCATCCCCTAAATGTATGCGTGTAACACGCACATGCCGAGAGTGAATTCGGGGTGTACAAGGAGAGCGAGAGCAAGAGCAAGAACAAGAACAAGAGCAACAGCAACAGCAGTAACATGCCTTGCCTTGCCTTGCCATGCTTCGCTTTCCTACCCTCGCCTCCTAGGGGTGGTTTGTTGGTTGGTTGGTTGGTAGGAAAGTACGGTGCAAATTAAAGTGGAGTGGCGTTTCATGAATAATTGAAAGGCCCCGGCTTCTCAATGTGTGCGCACACCGGCACGTAGGTACTTTGGGGCGGATTCCGCGCCTGCAACTCTTGCATCCTCCCCCGACGAAGGGGAGAGGGAGGGTTGAAGGCACTTAATGTTCGACGAAATAATAATCAAGAAAAAAAAAAATCTTTCCAAATATAGGCTCGGCCCCGGACCACAATCGTCGCGACAAATCCTATCAGAAAATCCATTTCTCCCCCTTCCAGCGCTGGAGGATTCTCCAGGAACGCCGTTCCAGGCCGACGAGATTTATCCGTGAAATAATCTCCGCCTACCCCGGAATCCCGAGGACTTAGAGTCTGAAAAAGTTGCTTAAGCCAAGCCCGGAAAAAATAGAGCTAATGGTTTAACATGAACTTTAAGAAACTGTTCTTAAAGTTCCTTCCTCCCCCTCCCCCTACCCCTCCTCTTCTATTTTCCTCCTGTTTTTCCTCCTCTTCTTCTTCTTCTTCCGTCGTTCCTCCTTTTCGTCTTGTGCGAGGAGAGCAACTTTGTTTCCGGGTTATAACGAACTTGGTGTTCTTCGCACCCTTCCGAGCCACCCCCGCGATGGGGGTGAGAGGAAATGATGGAAATGATTTCGCAACACGATGGCACGTCATGGAATGGAACTTCCCCTCGGTCCTGTTTTTCCATCCACGTCTCTTTCAACACCCCCTCGGCCTCTCGTGAGATAAGGGTTGACGGGGTTGAAGGGGGGTGAAACCAACGAAATTCGAAATTCGCAAATGCGGGAGGGTTGCCCGGGAAGGGGATGAAAAAAGAAAAATTTTGTTTTCTTATTTTTTTTTGTTTTGGAAATAACCCCCTTTTTGGAAACAAGGGGTGGCATCCCTTATCGGAGCGCGCGTATAATCCCCGAATTAAACCCGCGATAAATTCCGCACCGCTGAAACAAAAACTAATGAGATAAATAAGAAGAAGAAAAGAGAAAAAATGAAGCAATTAACGATATGAAATGGCGACGTGGTGGTGGTGGTGTATCGGTGGCGTTGCAACTGCAAGCGCGGCCGGGCTCGCAACTGCAATCGCAAATGCCGCTGTTGCTGCTTCTTGCGACAAAATACAATCTCCGGTATCTCGTGGACATAAAATGCCGTAACGTACGGGACCATTTTAGCGATATAAGTGATACGTTCCTACAATTAGATGTTTATCGCTGGATTAGAAGTTTTATTGCCGTGTTTTCTCATTCCTCGCCCCTTTCCCACCGTCGCTCTCGTTCCAACGATTTCACCTTTCCTTCCCTCGTAAATTCAGAGGTGCCCAATTCGAAGGGAAGGGTTTTGGAAATTTTCTTTTTCTTTTTTTTTCCTATCGAAATAATAAACCGGGAAATTGCAATTGCAATTTTAATTGCAAAAATAATATATGAAATTATGGATGAAAATGTTTATGGCGTTGTGAAATTACGGTTGATTATTATTTATTTTTGAATAATTCACCTTTTTTTTTTAAATCAGGGTGGATAATTATTAACTTTGTTTGAATTAATAATTCTTTCTAATTGAAGGCTAGGATTTTATTAACTTTTGAATTATTAAGTCTCCATAAATTAGAGTTGATAATTATTAATTAGCAAATTATTAACTCCCCCTAAATTGGGGTTACAGTTATTAAATTTCAAATTACTAACTTTCTAGGAATTAGAGTTGATAATTATTAATTAGCAAATTATTAACTCTCTCTAAATTAGGGTTAATAATTACGAACTGTCGAATTACCAACTTCCTCTAAATTAGGATAAATAATTAATAAATTTCGAATTACTAATTTTTTCTAAATTGGGGTTAATAATTATTAATTTTCGAATTACTAATTTTTTCTAAATTGCAGTTAATAATTACTAACTTTCGAATTACCAACTTCCTCTAAATTAGGATAAATAATTATAAAATTTCGAATTACCAACTCCCTTTAAATTATTGTTAATAATTATTAATCTTCGAATTATTACCCCTCCCTAAATTAGTATTAATAATTGTTAACTCTAATTTTAAAACAAAGGTTCAAGTGACACCCTGTTTTTAATGCAATGGAATTTGGATAATTGGAACCAACCCCTGGGGGTCCGATTTTGGGGCCGATCGGGGGCGAATCTCGCCCCTTAAGTTTGAGAAAATCCGTACCCAGACGCTGCACTAATAGGCGACCCAGCGTCTCGACGCAATAAGTCGCGTCGAAATTCCCAGTCTCCGGGGGGTTGGTTGGTTGGTTGCAGTCTTTGAAAAGCTCGCCGGGGGAAAGGCGAGGGTGAAAGATGCGAGTGGGTTCGAGTTCATTCGCATGAATTACGACGAGCGCAGGGGTGTAATTGATAATAAATTTCCGTAATAAGGGAACACACGTGACGGGGGATGGGGAATTTCATCCGGGCCGATTTACGAAAGCGGAATCCCGCCCGAGTGTAATCACGGTTAGTTCATTCGAGAGAAGCCGAGATGTTTCGAGCAGAAGTCTCGCGAATCCTCGGGAAATATTGTTTGGCTTGTTGTTAATTTATTCGTCGCAGCGAGGGAGGGAGGAAGGGGTGGAGATGCGCTTAATCTTCATAAAATCTCGCGGCTGCTCTTCTCTTCTCTTGCTTTGCTTCCCATTCTCGGGAAATTCCTTGCAACCTTTTTTTTATCCCGAATCTGGAGTCTCTGGAGTCGCTGGAGAAGCTCCAGGTCCTCCCCCGTAGGTGGAAGAATTTTTTTTTTTATTTTTTAGTGAAATTTGCTTTCCCAAAAAGACAAAATTCGGTTCCCAAATTTTTCACGGGGTTGGTTTTTCCGAAAGTGGATTTTTCATCCCTTTGTATAATTATTTTTCCTTCGAATTCAATTTTTGGGGGAAATTATTGATAAAAATTCCCCCCCAGGAATTTTTTCCAAGGGTAGTTTCTCTAAAATATCCATTTATCTGGGAATGCTGATACAAGTAAGGCCTTAAAATTTTTTTAAGGGTAGTTTTTTCTCCAATGTGCGAATTTCCATCCCACCGAAGCGTAATGTTTCTAAAAAAATGCCCCTCTTCTGGAAAATCCGGTCGAAACGAGGCCATAGAATTTTTTTGGGGGTGGTTTTTTTGCCGGTGATCGAATTTTCATCCCTCCCTAAAATTCTTTTCCCTCGAATTCCGTTTCTCTCGAGAATCCCGATGAAATCGACTTTTTGGAATTATTTCGGGGGTGGTTTTTTCCCCGAGAGTCTAACTTTCATCCCCCTGCTGCCTAATTTTTCGAAAAAATATTTCTTTTTCTGAAAAATCTGATCGAAATCAGGCCACAGAATTTTTTTTCTTTTTTTTTTGAGGGTAGTTTTTTCCCCCGATAGGCTAATTTCCACCCCCTGTGGCTTCATTTCCCCCCAAATTACACTTTTCTCGGGGATCCCGATCGAAGTGACGCCCCCGAATGATTTCGAGGGTACTTTTTTTTTTTCCCCCTCCACCGGGAGAATTTTCATCCCCTTGCGTAGTAGCGGTCGTCATCCCTCCTCGAAATTCAGCGTTTCGATGCAACTCGGGGTCGCCGCGTGCAACGGCAGGCGGGATGCTGCCGGTGTCGGCGGAGAAGGCGAAGTGAAACTGCGAGAAGTTGCGAGAAGAAACTATTGCACAAAGGAGGCAGAGGCGTGGGAGGGGAAGGGGGAGGGGGGGGGGTGGATAAGAGAGTAGGGCATTGCATCGGACCGACTGCGTGTGTTTGCGTTGAACGAGAGAACGACGACTAGTTTGTTGAACCCGAGAATCAGCGCGTGCTTGTGTTGTTCCACGGCGCACACGGATGCACACAGACGCACGCGTGCACCGATGGATGCACACGCGGAGTTGCAGTTTCGCTACGATAAAATCGTGTGTTTATCGTGGAGCTCGGCTGTTCATGACTTATTCAATGCACGACATTGCCGGGCATAAAGACTGCATCGCCTATCGCGGCGTGGGCTGCCCCCCCCCCCCCCCCCCCCTCCCACCACTACCTGCGAAAAATCATCCCGGTCCGTCTCTCCTCTGCCTTTCATCTTTCGCCAGATTTCCTCCCCTTTATCTTGATTAGTTATCATTACCTCTAATGTATTCCGTCTTCCAGCATTTCCTCTTGATGGAATTTTATATTTTAGATAGCGGCAGTAGCGGCGGTAAAAGCAGTAGTAGCGCAGCTTTGTAGAAGAAGCAGAGGCAGGGTTGCAGCATCCAAGGGATGCTGCAACCCTGGGCTGTTCTATAGGCGTATGCAAGCGGCAGGGGTGGGCTGCTTGTTTTCATCCCTTCTGTTCTTTTCTGTTTTTAGTTTCCTTCCTTTCTCTTTCCTTTCAAAAGAAGGAACGTCTGCCCGTGGATCCGAGGAGGGGTGGTAAATTTTACTACCCCCTTCTACCCTTGTCTACTATGTACAAGGGTAGGAGGTTTTCACGGTGAAGGGGAGGAGGAAGAATTTATTTAAATAGAGGGAATTTAATTATCACGAAAATTTATATATTTTGGAATGTCCTTTTCTTTTTTAGGAAAATATATGTTTTTTTTGGTCGATTAATGTAATTTGAAATATTAAATTTCTTTTGGAAAAATAGAATTTCGAATTTTCGTTGATTGGATTCCGAATTCTGGGGAATGAAAGTTTGGATGGAAATAAATATTGAAATTTCATTTGTATTGTTATTGTATTTGTAATTTGTAATTTTGGTAATTTAATTTCTGTTATTAAGTATCCATAATTGAAAATTAACAATATTTTGTATTGTTGAATTTGGTTATTTTACGATCGACGTCACGGATGAATTTTCGAATATTTTAAATTTCATAGTAAAAATAATAATAATTAATTTAACTTGAAAACTAGGGAAAGAGGCTTTAGGGGTAGGTAAGAGAAGGGGTAGTAAATGTCACGGAGTAGAGCGGAGAGGGAAATGTTTATTCGAATGGAGGAAATTTATTTATAAAGAAAATAGAAAATTCGAAATTTTCCTCCTTTCAGAAAAATACATTTTTTGAAAATTTAATATAATTTGAAATTTAATAAAATTTCTTTGGAAACAGAATTTCGACATTTTTCGAAAAAAAATCGTGTTAATTAGATTCCGAATTCTGGAAAATAAAAATTTTGATAGAAAAGAAATATTAAAATTGAATTTACATCTTTCAAATTGTAATTTTCAATTTTAATTATTTCATTTCTATTATTAAATATTACAATTCATTTTGAATTTTTCCAATTTCATTGTTTTCGTGTAATTTTAGAATATCTTAAATTTCATAATAAAAATAATAATCAATCCCCAAAAAAAATATCAACGAGAAAGGGGATGAATTGACCCCTTCCAAGTATCCACGAGCGGGTACAAGTAAGCTCCTAAATTCAATATATAATTAATTAACTCATAATTACCGACGCGTGTACGCGTAGAAGTGACGGATGACAAGAGAACCCCCAAAAGAGACCGAGTCGCGGGGGATGGAAGGTGATCGAAAGGGGTTGAAAGCGCACCAAGTACCTCGAGACGTTAAGTAGCACGTAGTCTAAGATCTCCGACGGATGGACAGACGTACAAAAAGGAGGCATAAAGAGCGGGAGGGTGGAGAACACCTTTATACGGTGGTTTTACGGCGAATCGATAAATCATCCCTTCTTTCCACATCTTCTTCTTCTTCTTCTTCTTTTCCCGGGGGGTGGGGGGGAGGCAAGACTCGATCAGTCTCCCCGACATGGGCTGCAATCACTTAGCGCGCTTTTACGATTAGTTTATTGCCGGCAAGAAGTTGAAGAGCGAATCGAGGGCTGGGGGGGATGAAACGCGAAGAGGGAGGAGGGGGGGAGGAGACTTTATATTTCGTGCCCCAAAGGTCGTCCCATCGCCGATACGCGAATGATTAATTGCATCCCCCCGAACTCGCATGAAATGCAGTCGGTGGGTAGTCGGATTGGATACTTTCTGCGTTTACTACCCTTGTGTGTAGGTGTGTGTGTGTGCGGGGGTGCAACGTTAGCGAGGAAACTTTTCAGCTTAAGCGAACGAACGGCTTCGTTCGACTGGCGCAAATTAAGTGACGTTTCTTTCAGGAACTCTTCTACCCTCGGACATAGACAACTTATGATCATTAACCCCTTTTTGATTTATTACCACCCCCCTCGGTGTTTCCTTTTTTTGTCCGATTCCGCGGTTGAGGATTTATGTGTATGTGTGTGTGTGTGTGTATATATATGTGTATATATGTATATATATACAACTGATGCTATTTCATCCCGAGACGAGAAGGATAAGAATTGATGACAGTTTCCCTGATTACTTTTCTCTCTCTCTCTCCCGAGTACTTTTTTTCTTCTTCGCCGATGGTGGACAAACAAGTTATTTGTTTCACCCCCCGAAGGAAAAAAATTTGCAAGAAGAAATAAAATAGAATATAATAAATAAGAAATAAATATATAAAGGGTGTGTTTGATTTTTGTATTGATTAAGAAATTTGATTTTTGTTACAGGTAAGCCAAGATACACGTCACATACGTCCTTTTAACTCCCGGTAATTGAGACGCCGATTGGTGAGTCAGAAAATTTATCGATTCCAGGGAATTGACGGAAAGAAAATCGGCAATCGATTTTGGAAAAATAGAGAATTTTAGAATAATATTTTGACGAAAAAATCGGAAATCGTTTTTAAAGAAGAATTGGAAAATCGAATTTCGAAAAAAATCGTAAATCGATTTTCGATAAATCAGAAAAAATCGGGATTCAATTTTAGAGTAATAGAAAAATTGAAATTTAGAAGGAAAGAAAAAATCCCAAATGGATTCGAAAAAAAAAAAATAGAAAAAAGCGCAATTCGATTTTGGAAAAATGAGAAAAAACTCGGGAATTGATTTTAGAGAGAAATTGGAAAATCGAATCTAGAAAAAATTGTAATTCGATTTTAGGAAAATGATGAGAGAAAGCTTGGGAATCGAATTTAGAAATTTGGAATAAATTAGAAAGAGGGAAAAATTCCAAATCGAATCAAAAAAGTAAAAAAATTCGAAATTCGATTTTAGAAAAAAAGAATAGGCAAAATTAGGAACCGGTTTTCGAAAAAAACTAGAAAAAAAATGAAAATCCAGGAAAATAGTAGACGCAAAAAATCAAGGTAGAAATGAATACCGGCAGGGGAAAAGTTTCGCCCCATAAACAATCCGCGACTCCCATTTTTTGGGGGAATTTCTTTCCTAAACGGAAACTTTGGAACTTCCCGTTTTCGTTGTAAGATCGATCCGAGCTCGTGATAGCGAAAACTTTGATAACAAAAACTCGGGGAATCCGTAAACAAGATTCCCGGTAATACGACGATAAAAAGTGTCGTGTTTCCCCTTATAGTCGGTTGACCCTATGACTGCGTGTGCCCGTACACGTGAAGGAGACAAGGAAGAAAAAAAAAAGAAAGAATTGCCGGTAAGAAAAGGTTTTTCTTACCGACAAAATACCGGAGTCGTACGGGAAAGTTCGGCTGTCTATTGGAACTATTGGAAACACATCTCAGCGTGGCGTGAAAGTCTCGGGGAAGTTGAGCCGAAGATACCAACCACCCCCTCGAAACTTGTTATCCCTTACACGCGGATAAGCTCCTGGAAATGAAACTCGAATGAAATTCAATTTTGGGTTATTGCGTTCGCCATAATCTTAAATTTCGAGCGACGCTACTTTACACGTATGATAATTCCGAGCCCTTATCTACGGTTATGCGCTCCGAGTCTCGACCGGAGCGGGTAGAGTCTCTCCTTAGAGCCACCGGAACTTCCCTATAATTTCTCCCTTCTCGGATTAGAAGTCGCCTAATTTCGAATTACCGGGTTACTACCCTCGTTTGTCAGTCTCTGGTTCCAATCGAGTAGTTCAAGCCTCCCGTGGCCGGACGGACGTTGCGTCACGGGACGCTACTACTTACGTCCGTATCTACTTCGCAGTAGTACGGCCCTAGCGTAGCTTCCCCGCGTCGAGTGACGTCACATCGTGATCCGAGCGACGCGACGTCTCTGGTTCCAATCAAGTAGTTCAAGCCTCCCGTGGCTGGACGGACGTTGGGTCACGGGACGCTACTACTTACGTCCGTATCTACTTCGCAGTAGTACGGCCCTAGCGTAGCTTCCCGGCGTCGTGTGACGTCACATCGTGATCCGAGCGACGCGACGTCTCTGGTTCCAATCAAGTAGTTCAAGCCTCCCGTGGCCGGACGGACGGACGTTGCGTCACGGGACGCTACTACTTACGTCCGTATCTACTTCGCAGTAGTACGGCCCTAGCGTAGCTTCCTCGCGTCGGGTGACGTCGTATCGTGATCCGAGCGACGTGACGTCACTTCGTACCCATTCTACTTGAAAAAAATGAGTAGTACAGCGCTACCTATGTCGCTCCATAGACGATCCTTAACTACTTCTACATTTTCTCGCTCGAATTAATTGTAAGAAATGCATCCATTCGAAACTTTCCTTCTTTTCTTTCGAATTTTCTTCTAATTTAAAATACACATATATATATATATTTTTTTTTTTCGAATGTGTTTGAAATAAAAAGGAATTAGGCTAAAGCAAACGAGGGGCAATTCGAGTGCAACGAAGCTTCCTCATACTTTTAATTATAACCAACGCAGTCCAAGACACAGTTTTGTCTTTACGAGAAACTTAGCAGCAACTGGATGAAAAAGATCCGGGGGATGAGGGTTGAGGGTTGAGGGTTGAGGGTTGAGGGTTGGTTTGTCCTGAAGAGTGTTTCTTGTCGCTACGGTAATTACAATAAGAAGCAGCAGCGACGGTTCGCGGTCTCCGGTAGATGTCTGCCTTGTAAATGCGAATGCCAAGCCGGGAGGCAAGGGAAGAAACTTCGCAGTTTTACATTTCCTACTTTTTTCCCCTCGAGTTACCCTCCTCGGAGTACTTCCGGTAGGAACAACTTTCTTTGCGAGCCGCAGAACCAAGGGAAGGGAAGGGACTCGACTCTTCCTCCGTTTCGCTCGATTGCATTCTTACGGTTTGCATCTGCATACACAACGCGGATGCAGAATGCAGCCTCCCTCACCTGGTAAAACGTGCTAACTGCTCCCTTCCGAAATTCAAATTCCGGGCTGCTTTTTCAGCCCCTGGCGGGTGGATATATATCTCCCGGGGATGTTATCGCGCCGCCTCGAGTATCACGAGAGCCGCGCAATAAAGATAGCGAGGGAACAAATGAACCATCTGAAAACATATGTCGTTAAATCTCACCCCTAGGTGATGCAGATTTTTTTCGAAGCTTCTTTTTTTTTCTTGGAGGTGGCGCCAGGTGAGGAACCGGTTTTTGGAGGTACTTCTTTTTTTTTAGAATTGTACTTTCAATCCCGAATTTTTCAAATTTTCGAGAAATTTTTTAAGCAACTTGGGAATTTCCAAAAATGGAATTTGGTGATTTTGGTAGCTTCGCTGTTTAGAAAATTCATAACTCGAGAAGCAAAAGTCATAGGAACTTTTGTAAAAATTCTTTTTGAAGGTAAATGTCCGAAGTTTCAAGCCTGAAATTTTCAAATTTTTCGAAAATCGTCGGTGGTAGTTACGAATTTCCAAAAATTAAATTTCTCGCATATTTCCAATTTTCCCAATTTCTAAAATCCACTTTAGAAAATTCGTAGCTCGGGGGAAAAAAATCGCAGGAACCTCCGCGAAAGCTTATTCGCAAGCTCGAATTGTCAAAAAATTAGTAACACAAAAATTACCAAATTACCAAAAAATTATTAACAAAAAAATTACCAAATTACCAAAAAATTACTAACAAAAAAATTACCAAATTACCAAAAAATTACTAAGAAAAAAATTACCAAATTACCAAAAAATTACTAACAAAAAAATTACCAAATTACCAAAAAATTACTAACACAAAAATTACCAAATTACCAAAAAATTACTAAGAAAAAAATTACCAAATTACCAAAAAATTACTAAGAAAAAAATTACCAAATCACCAAAAAATGACTGACAAAAAATTATCTGCGACTTCACCCCTTTGATTTCCCCTCCCCGGCTTATAACCCACCCCCTGAAGCGAAGGGGCGAGAGCCAACCGCTGAAACCGATCGCGAGTATCCCCTCCCCCCTCCCCCCGTCCCCGTTGCAAATATGTATCGAGGATTATCGCGAAGTTTGGTCGTTAAGACTCCGGTGGAGCGGAGAGGAGAACTAATTAAGGTTATTGCATCGTTTGCCAAGTGGAGCGTACAGGTGTCGCTCGTTTAAGTATAGAAACTCATCCGAATGCACCCCGATGCGCACATGTGTGTTTGCGTGCACCGTGTGCGTGTGCGTGTGTGTGTGAAGTGACTCTAATTACGAGCGCTTCGAATACCACGGCGGCTTTCCCTCCTTCTTCGTCGAGACGAAGACGAAGACGACCATCATCCGTCGCACGCGCCTTATACGCGCGTCAAAGGACCATTCGAACCATCCACCCCCTCACCTGTTACATCCCCCACCCTTTGGCCCATTCATGCGGATGCATTCGGATGCAGACGCATTCGGCTGCGGATATATCCGCATGTAACGAGTTCGGATGAAATTGCATCGGGGACGCGGTTGCAGTTGGTTGGAATCCGTGCACTCGATCGTAGATGCATCCGGTCGGACGCAGTTGCATCGGATGCAATTGTTGGTGGAAGATAGAAATTTTCCAAATTTTTCACGCGTTGCGCGTCCGAGTTCGGGAATTTGAAAATTTGTATCTCGGAAACGAAAAATCGCAAGAATCTGGGACAAAGTTTCCCTCGAAATGCAAAGTCTCTGCTTTCGACCCTGAAATTTTCGAATTCCCATGAAATTACGGGGCAAAGTTACGAATTTTTGAAGATGAAGAGAAAATTTCTTTTATTCGGAATTTCTACAAAAGTTGGAATTTCGAATCTCGATTTTGAAAATTCCCGACTCGGGAAGAAAAAATCACAAAAACTTTTGCAAAAGCTCCCACGAAAGCTCCGTTTCTCTACTTTGCACCTTGAAAATTTTGAGTTCCCGTAAAATTGCGCGGCAAAGTTACGAATTTCCAAAGACGAAGAAAAAAATCTCGAATTTCTACGAAAGCTACAATTTCGCGAACTTCGAGTCCCGACTTTGAAAATTCGTATCTCGGGAACCAAAAATCGTAGGCGCTTTCGCAAAAGCTTTTTTTGAAGCTCCGGATCTCTTCCTTCGACCCTGAAATTTTCAAACTCCCACAAAACCGTCGCTCAAATCTACGAATTTCCAAACCCGAAACTTCAAAATTTCGATAAATTACGACTTCGCGAATTACCAAATTTTTAAAAAATTCCTAAATGGGGGGGGGGGGGGGGGGGTCCTCCAATTTCCCATAAAATTTCGTTGGTCGGAAAAAAAAAAAAAAAAAAAAAATTGTCTCGCTTTGGAATTACCAAGGCAGGGAGGGCAAGCAAATGCATCTCGATTGGTTTTAGGCGAAAGCCGATGAACCGAATTCACGTCTCGTCGTTCGTTTTCTCGCCGAGGTTGGCCGGGGGTGGAAAAAAGGAGGAAAATGAAGAGGAACGGGAAGAGGAAAAGGAAAAGTGTAGCATCGAGAGGTTGATTCCCCTTCGGGGAGTAAGAGTAAGCCAATAGCAGTTAGCCGGAATAAACGCAATCTGGTAAGATTGCCGTCCACTTTGCAAATTAAAATAAATAAATACGATACGGTCGTTGGCTAACGGCCAAACACGTCTAACGTGCTTGTGTACACGGAAAATCCTATACGGGGATGGCGGAATGTGTAGTCGAGTCGAAAAAAGGGGCAGACAGCGGCAACGCGACTATTCTCTAGCGAGATTAAAAGGCGCCCGAAACAACAATAGAAGAGAAAGTATAATAGTAAATAGTACCTAAATTTCCGAAAGGGGTTGAACCCTGCACCGTCTTAAATTCACCCCCGCCCCCTGCCACCCCCTTCGCTCGTGTAATGGAAAAAGAATTCGGATATATTTTTATCAGCCAACCCAGACCCGTTTGGATTTCGACCCCACGATCAAGGGAGATTTATGGGAAATTGTGGGTTGTGATTATTATCATTATTATTATGATTATTAGATAATTAGATTAATTTTGTATAATTATACGTGAATTTTCGAAGAAGAAGGCGAAACTCAACAGGTTACGAGGGATTCCGAGAAAATATCCCGGGTTTGTAAATTTCTGACTTCCCTCGGCAAGAGTTTGAGGGGTTGAAATTTTCCAAAGTAATTTGGTAATTTTTTTGTTAGTAATTTTTTGGTAATTGGTCATTTTTTGGTAATTTTTTTGTTAGCAATTTTTTGGCAATTTTGTAATTTTTTGGTAATTTGATAATTTTTTTGTTAGTAATTTTTTGGCAATTTGGTAACTTTTTGTCAGTAATTTTTTGGCAATTTGGTAATTTTTTGGTAATTTTGTAATTTTTGTGTTAGCAATTTTTTGGCAATTTGGTAATTTTTTGGTAATTTTGTAATTTTTTGGTTAGCAATTTTTTGGCAATTTGGTAATTTTTTGTCAGTATTTTTTCGGCAATTTGGTAATTTTTCGTCAGTAATTTTTTGGTAATTTGATAATTTTTTTGTTAGTAATTTTTTGGTAATTTGGTAATTTTTTGGCAATTTGGTAATTTTTTGTCAGTAATTTTTTGGTAATTTGATAATTTTTTTTTGTTAGTAATTTTTTGGTAACTTGGTAATTTTTTTCGTTGGTTTTGATAATTTTTGGGAACCACGCTATGCCATTTTAAGGGTAAGTACACAAGAGTTGGCTGCTTTGCGGCGACTATTAGAATCAATCAGTCGAAAAAAATGGCTACTCAGCCGAAGAGGCTTATTTCCGGTTCAGCGGCAAGAAATCCGATTATCATAACGGAGCTGTAGCTAAATGTAGCTCTAATGCGAAGAGATATATATGAAAATTAGAGAACAATAGGTTAAAAGCATCCGGCTTCCGGTAATGCGCTGCTCCATGGTAACAATATTTTGCTAATTCAGTGTTTGACAACGTTGCTCACGGCGTTATCGGCTTCGACGTAAATCTATCAACAGTATGGTAACAGTCGTTGCCGCCAATTATTAACGGATTTCACCGATTTCAGGTATTGGAAATTCGTAACTTCGGAAGGAAAAATCGTAGGAATTTCGATAAAAGCTTGTTTTAAAGCTTAGGATCTCTACTTGAAACCCTGTAAATTTCAAGATCCCATGAGATCCTCGATTGGAGCTAGGAATTTTTGTATTCGAGAAAATCTGTTTACAAATTTCGATTTTTTCCATTCACAACTTTAGGCTTTGGAAATTTGTAACTTCGGAAGAAAAAATCGTAGGAATTTCGACAAAAGCTTGTTTTGAAGCTTAGGATCTGTACTCGAAACCCTGTAAATTTCAAGATCCTATGAGATCCTCGATTGGAGCTAGGAATTTTGATATTCGAGAAAATCTGTTTCCAAATTTCGATTTTTTTCCATTTACAACTTTAGGCTTTGGAAATTTGTAACTTCGGAAGAAAAAATCGTGGGAATTTCGATAAAAGCTTGTTTTGAAGCTTAGGATCTCTACTCGAAATCCTGTAAATTTCAAGATCCCATGAGATCCTCGATTGGAGCTAGGAATTTTTATATTCGAGAAAATCTGTTTCCAAATTTCATTCCTTTTTTTCTTTATTTACAATTTCGGGCTTTGAAAATTTGTAACTTCGGAGGAAAAAATCGTAGGACCCTGCGCGACATCTCATTCGAAAGCTCAGGATCTGCACTGGAACCCCTGTAAATCCCAAAACGCTGCTAAATTCTCCGGCAAAGTTACGAATTTCCAAAAATAATTCCGAGCAACGTCACTTTCGTCGCGTTCGTAAAAATTTCTTGCGACTCCTATCGGAGGCTCAATAAAAATTACCACGGGAGATGCTTTCCTCGCCGGGTAAATTATAAAAATATACACTCGGAAACGTCGAAGGCGAGGAAAAAAATTCCCGGGAGACAATTGCCGGAAGAGGAGACCTTTCATTTCAGTTTCATTATCCGGGAAAATTTGAAACGACGGAACTAACGTCTCGTTATAGTCCGTACATGGTAAGTTTTCAACGACCGGCACTAGTAAAATTTAATCTCGCGTGTAATGAAGCCGAGGTAAGAAACGGAATAAGAAAATCATCATCATCCAAGTCGTTGTCGTTGTCGTCGTTCTTATTATCGTTGTTGTTTCAGTTTTCGAGATCCTTTTTTTCACACGCTCTCGTTGTTTCCCTCCTTTTCCCGGAATTTGACGCTCCACGTCCGTTGCCAGAGGTACCGTAATTTATAGACTCCTCCTTTTGTGCTCCACGCTCCTATTTTCACGTTACCTTTGCTCGAGAGCAATATTTTCTGCTCTCGCGCGAGGAGAAACGAGAGCAAGAGGAAGAGGAAGAGAAAGAAAAAAAAAATTTCGTCTTCCAGGAATCATAATTGCCGTACCAATCAAATACCACTTAAAGGCACTTCGGTTTATAAGTTATCGATAACAGGAACCCCAGGCTGGGAGGAGAGGAGGAGAGACAAGAGGCCAGTGGAGAAAAATATGAGCTCTTCCTGGATCCGAAGCTCCTCCAAGATCATCCTCGATTCTGCCACTTCCAGTGTTTACTAGCGTTTTTTGATAGCGAGATAGGGCGAAGGTCGATTGGAAGGATTTTTGCCCCCACTTTTTTTTTGGAAATTCACAATTCCGCCTTCCCCCGAAAATGGGGTAAAAATTGAAGTTTCGAAAATGGGCTTGGACAAGTCATTTTTAGGGGTAATTTTTCCCGTAGAATCGATTTCCAAGGTCAAATTTGAGGAAATCCCAGCGGAAGTTGGAAAAAAGTAGGTTTTTTGAGGAAAAATCGTATTTCTCGTTGGATTTTGGGAATTTTTACAATGAAAATGGATTCCTCGGAAAAAAATACATCGGATATGGGTCTCCCGAAAGTGCAAAAAAAATTTTTCCAAAAGTCGATTTTTTTGGGCATCTACCCCTTCCCCCAAAAATGGGCCAAAAATTAAAGTTTCGAAAACGGGGTTGGACAAGTCATTTCTAGGGGTAATTTTTCCCGTAGAGTCGATTCCAAAGGTCAAATTTGATGAAATCCGAGCGGAAGTTGGAAAAAAGTAGGTTTTTTGAGGAAAAATCGTATTTCTCGTTGGATTTTGGGAATTTTTACAATGAAAATGGATTCTTCGGAAAAAAATACATCGGATATGGGTCTCCCGAAAGTGCAAAAAAAATTTTTCCAAAAGTCGATTTTTTTGGGCATCTACCCCTTCCCCCAAAAATGGGGTGAAAATTAAAGTTTCGAAAGCGGGGTTGGACAAGTCATTTTTAGGGGTAATTTTTCCCGTAGAATCGATTCCCAAGGTCCAATTTGATGAAATCCTAGCGGAAGTTGGAAAAAAGTAGGTTTTTTGATGAAAAATCGCATTTCCCGTTGGATTTTGGGAATTTTGACAATGAAAATGGATTCCTCGGAAAAAAATACATCGGATATGGGTCTCCCGAAAGTGCAAAAAAAATTTTTCCAAAAGTCGATTTTTTTGGGCATCTACCCCTTCCCCCAAAAAAGGGGTAAAAATTAAAGTTTCAAAAATGGGGTTGGACAAGTCATTTCTAGGGGTAATTTTTCCCGTAGAATCGATTCCCAAGCTCAAATTTGATGAAATCCCAGCGGAAGTTGGAAAAAAGTAGGTTTTTTGAGGAAAAATCATGGTTCCCGTAAAAAATCTGTAATTCTGACAATGAAAACGGATTCCTCGGGAAAAAATACATCGAATAAGGGTCTCCCGTAAGTACGAGAAAGATTTTTCCGAAAGTCGATTTTTTTGGCCTTCCCCCAGAATGGGGTAAAAATGAAAACTTGGAAAATGCGGTTGGACAACTCATTTCTAGGGGTAACTTATTGTGACGCTTGGAATCGATTCGAAGGGTCAAAAAATAACTCACCCACGAAAAAGATCCCGGAAAAAATAATAAAAATAACAATAATCATAAATCCCCATAGGTTTCTAATTCCTGGAACGGGAGGGGCCGGAGATTCCAGCGGCAATAATTCAGAATTCACTCGGGAGCATTTGTTTCCCATTAAATCTTCCTTGTTACCATTAAAAGGGTGGTCGGACGGTCGATCGGTCGGTCGGTCGGTCGGTCGGATGGTCGGATGGTCGGTGGTGGGTTCATACTTTTCTGCTGCAGTAATCGTGCCTCCGAAAATGATATACCGCGGCAATTTCGCGCGGCTGCATTTGTCGTGGCAGAAAGTAGTTACCCCGGAGGAGGGAACGGGAGGGACAGGGGAGACAGAGAGAGAGAGAGAGAGAGAGAAACTGGAAACAAGCCGGAGGATGGAACGAAATGGAAGGAACGGCGGTTCGAAGCCATTTGTTGGCTTTTGCCATTGTGTGTCTCTCTAACCTCCAGAGCTCCGGTGAAATTCGTGACGCTCTAACCACCTCGGCGTGCAGCTCGTGATGCTCGTGCACTTTGCCCTCCCCCGATCGCGACTCCGCCGACCGGCCGAAGAACGATGTCCGTGGCTTCGTTATGGAAATAACAAAATTAAAAAAAAATCGTCGAAAAAACGATAGTCTGGAAATAAATTATACGATAATTCAAATTTTCCACGATATTATTGCAACACGATAATTCAGGAAAATAATGTTATTATAGAAAATGTAAGAAATACCAACAAAAAAAAATTTTTTTTTTTCCTTCTTTATTATATAAATATTTTTCTTTTTTAAATACGAAATATAATAAAGAAAATGAAACAAACAAAAAATATATCCCGGAGAGGAAAGGACTCGAGTCCTCGAGTCCTCGATCCCGAGGCTGTGGATTTTTAAATTCATCCTTTGGAAATTCCACTTTTATTCCTCTCCCTCCTCCTCCCCCTCCCCCTCCTCCTCCTACCCCTGCTCCCGCTCCTCTTTTATATTTTCGTTGAAATTGGAATATGTCTTCCA
This sequence comes from Gasteruption jaculator, assembly GCA_949825005.1. Classification (NCBI taxonomy): domain Eukaryota; kingdom Metazoa; phylum Arthropoda; class Insecta; order Hymenoptera; family Gasteruptiidae; genus Gasteruption; species Gasteruption jaculator. The sequence goes on along the minus strand of OX463772.1, from coordinate 10,412,996 downwards.
TCGTCGTCCTGTCTTGTCACGTTGTCCTTTCGAATCCAATTAAAGTTTCAGTCTCCTCTTCCCTCGCTCCCCTTTCCCTCTCCGCAGGAGCGACGACTACATCTCGCCCGTGTCTCGTATTTTCATTTTCTCCAAGGGGCAACGAGCAGATAACGCACGTTTCCGGTTTCCGTCTTTAACGATAACGTCAGCGGCCCGAAACTAACTCCGCGATGCGACGCTCGGAAGGACGAAAATCCTTCCCTTCCCTTCCCTTCCTTTGCTTTGCCTTCGCTTTTCTCTCATTCTTCTATCCCTCTCTCTCTCTTCTTTTGTCATTTTCCCAGTGCACCGGAAGTTGCGTCATTTTTGGGGACGATTTAAAAAAAAACAAAACTGAGTTTTTTTTTTCCTCCAAAATCCCACAAAAGGCAAAAATTTATTATCATTCTATTATTTATTCATCAATATTTTATTATTAATAACTTAGATTATTAATAATCTATTGATAATTTATTATTTATTAATTTAGGATTTTGTAATTCTCGAATTGTAATTTGGGTTTTTTTTTTCCAATTATTGTATCAATTGTAATTTCTAATAATTCCAATTTCCCGAATTATTATTATTTTTTTATATAATAATAACAATGATAATATAACAATAATAATAATAATAATAATAATAATAATAATAATAATAATAATAATAATAACAATGATAATATAATAATAATAATAATAATGATGATAATAATTTTTTGTCTTATTCGAAAAATTCATTTATTTTTGTCCCGTTATTTTTTGCCATCGATTGAAAAATTAAAAAAAAAATCCAATTTCGTATCACATGAAATTTATTAAAAACAAGATCGACGAGCACTCGTCGGTCCTCGGACCCCGTCGACCCTATCGCGGCCGGTGCATCGATATCCAGCCGAGCAAGGGGATGCATTTTTCTCGGTGACGTATTGCCTTCGTATCTTGGCCGAGAATCAGCGCATACATGCATCCTTAATGCCGTGGGTTTACGGTCCGATCCTCCGGAAAGGAGAGGATGCACGCTACGTTGCTATCACGGTGATGAATTGTCTTTGCTGCCTCTGAGCGTGGAAAGAAGAGTAGGAAAATCCGGCGAGAGAAACAGAGAAAGAGAGAGAGAGAGAGAGAGAGAAAAAAAAAAATAGGGGATGAAATGGGGTGAGACGAGAGGGATGACGTGTTTTGTTATCCCAAATTGTGAATTTTTTATACGACGATGCGCCACCCGATCCCCGTTTGATCCTTTGATTTGCATACGATGTAAGGGTGCGGACTTTGAAGGAGTGCAGTTGCACTTTTTCGTTCCTCGCGGGAAAGTGAAATAGATATTTCGAGAGAGAGAGAAAGAGAGAAAGAGAGAAAGAGAGGGAGAGAGAGAGGGTGGCAAGGCTGAAAGGGGTGGTTAGCTCAAGATGGAATTCCCAGCGTCAGTTATGCTGCTTTGCAAGTCAAAAGCACTGCAAATCCGGAGGCAAATCATCCGTAAGTAAAACAACGCGTCAGGGGTTGAAGTTCCAGCCTGTTCTCGGACTTCCCTCCGTACCCGGAGCCTTCAGCCCCGAGACCGGGGTTGGGAAGGAAACATTTTAATTTTCAGACAAAAATATGGATATTAATCCTTCGCGAAAGTCTTTAACGATTTTTGCAGTTTTATCGAAATTCGAATTACCTATTTTCGTATTCATTTATTTATTTATTAAACATAGTAATTTATCGAAATTGGGAAATTATTGGGAAATTGGGAATATTGGGAAATTAATAATTAGCAGATTTTCAAAATTGTCCATGAAAATTTCGATATTATTTAAATAAAATTTCGATCCACTATTAATTGTTCCATGAAAATTCCTTTAACGAAAATTTCGTGTAATTGCAATTCGATAATTTATTAACATTGAAAAATTAATAATCAATCGATTCCAAAAAATTGCTTCCAAAAATATATTCGATACAATTTAATTTTCTATCGGCAATATCATTAATAAAAAAAAAATCAATTACTTAAAAAAAAAATTGTTTAATCAAATTCTTTCGTACCGATTTATTCATCGTCATTCAATAATTTATTAATATCGAGAAATTAATGATCCACCAATTCCAAAAATTTCCTACAAAAATAGAGTCAATAAAAATTTTATTTTCTAGCAACAATTTCGTTGATTGAAAAATCGATATCGTTTAAAAAAAAAATCGTTACAATTAAATAAACGGTAAACAAAAATTGGAAGTAATTTATTTCCCATGAAATTTATAGTTAATGTCGATGGAATTTGGAAAAATCATCCCCTCAGGGATTTCCAGTGATTCTGGAGGCTCCAGATGACGGAAAGAAAAAAAAAACTGGCATTTTTGTTGATTCCGTAGGTGACTGGAATATCGATAAAATATCTATTCCAGTGTTACGTGGAATCGTGAAAGGCTCGGCTTCACCCCTAATAGTAACGTGACGTAGTCCAATCAATTTCCATGATGGATTATTTCGGCTATTGGATTCATACGATTTTATCACCCCTTAGCTGACAAAATAACATAACTCATTCTAGCTTTTGAAATTACACAGTGTTGTTGCGTTTTCCAGCCGATGTTGTTTCTCCCGATAGCGTTGCTTTGTCAGCTATCGGGGGCGTTATTTGTTTTGTCGATGACGAATGATTCTAATCTAGATTACATCGGGTAATTCAATCAACTGCCGTCGCGTTACCTTTATTTTATTTTTTTTTCGTCTCTTTCCACCAAATACGAATTTTCAAAAATCGAAGTTCGAAATTTGCAAAATCAATAATTCACCGAAATTCAAATCTTTGGAAATTCGTGGCTTCCAGTAACAATTTCCTGGAATTGTGAAAATTTTAGAGTTGAAAGTAGAGACCTTGAAATTCAAAATAAAATTTGTCCGGAATTCCCATGATTTTTTTTTCCCGAGTTAGAAATTTTTCAAACTCGAACCCGGAAATTGGGAAAATCGTAGCTTAGGGAAAAAAAATTGTTTCTTCCATTTTTGGAAATTCCTGACATCCAGTAACAATTTCCTGGAGTTATGAAAATTTCAGGGTTGAAAGTAGAAACCTTGAAATTTAAAATAAAATTTGTCCGGAATTCCCATGATTTTTTTTTCCCGAGTTAGAAATTTTTCAAACTCGTACCCGGAAATTGGGAAAATCGTGGCTTGGGAAAAAAATTGTTTCTTCCACTTTTGGAAATTCGTGACTGAAATTGCCGATTTCTTGGAAATTTGAAAATTGCAGGGACGAAATTAGAAATCTGGAATTTCTCCAAAACGTCTACGATTTTTTTTTCCCAAACCGAGTTGGGAATTTTTATCCGACAATTAGAAACTTTTATCGGGCAATTAGAAACCACGTAACGATAATATTCACCGAAAGAACGAGCCCGCATAGGAAAGTAGCGTAACAACCGCTCAACAAGAACCGGCAATGATTCCTCAATAGCGATGGGGATCCATTTCACCGTATTGGCATTTTCTCTTGTAATTATTACCTGCGGCTCGCGATGCGGGTACCTGTCTTTTGTCAAGAACCGGTACCGATACCGGTACCTCTTTTCTCTGAAATTTAAAGCATTCATCAAAATTTTAATTATTTTTTTCTTTTTTTTTGATTCTGTTCTAATTCTGATCCTGATTCTAATTTTTATTAAAATTTCGTGATTTTAATTTTGATACTAATTTCAATTTGGATCCTAATCTGCATTTCAATTCTAATTTTAATTCAATTGGAAAATTTCAATTACTAATTTACTAATTCTAATTTTTATTGAATTTTAATTTTGATACTAATTTCGATTTTTGGTCCTAATCTGCATTTTAATTCTAATTTTAATCCAATTGGATATTTTGAATTATTAATTTACTAATTCTAATTTTATTCAATTTTCGTGATTTTGAATCTGATACTAATTTCCATTTCCATCCTAATCTGCATTTTAATTCAATTTTCTAATTTCCACTTTGATACTAATTTCGATTTTCATTTTTTTCCTCATTTTGCTTTGAACCAAATTAACATTTTTTTATTCCGACCCTGACTCCAATTCTGACCCACGCACAGCCAAGACTGGACCCCATCTGGGCTGTCGGTGAGCTCCAAGATCGTTTGTTTTGCATACCTTGCACATTGTACGTTGCATATTGCATATTGCACATTAGACACTGCACCCTGAAACTTGCGCAGGAGCGTAGGTCGAAGATGGAGGGATTATTACATTACTTCTCGTCAGGCTATTATTATAAATAATCGTCGAATCGTGTCGTACGATGGATGGATGGATGCAGATGCATATCATTAGTATATATATGCATTATATATAAATACTACATATACAATATATATATACATACACATATACATACATAGTTAAATATTTATGATACGTTTCAAGTCCAAGTATACACGCAAAGGCTTGGCTTGTAATGGTATATAAATATATAATATTCTATATACCTACCTATGTATGTATGTGTGTATATATACTATATGTGTAGGTCTACTTAGTACCGTGAGCCGAGCTAACGGTCGAACGTGCTTCAGCAAATAACTGTATCGCTCTAGAGCTAAGTACGTGCTCACCAAGCGAGTAGGTGCGCTTACCCCTCAAATTTTATATATATATATATATATTTATTTATTTATTTCTTTATTTATTTATAAAAGAGAGCTGTGAATTAGAGACTCAAATACTGGAGCCACCACCCCGTCCGTGAGTATATCTCCGAGCTCGACTGCATTCGTGGTTGCAGCTCGCAGGCGAGGGATGGTACTGCGAGGGTGCAGTTGCGGTTACGACGAATTAACCTCGAGGATGCGAGTGTTTTATGGAGCTTTTCGTGGTGGTTAATGTTCACCACTGCTGCAGCAGCAGCGGCAGCAAAGCCCAACCCTGGCACCCAACTGGCTCTTTCATCCCTTAAAGAATTCCAATAAGTAAAAATTCCTACGGAAACTTACAATTAAATGAAGCGAATTCTGCTGAATCCGCGATAAGAAGTGCATACATACATTTTTTGTTCTCTTCTGTACAATCCCAGGCGTTGGAATAATTGGAATGCGAGTAACAATCAATTTAATTGCGATTTCGATCGATGGAATAATTTATAGGTAATTTTAGTAATTTATTTTGATAATTAATGGTAATTAGTTTATTCATTTAATATCGAACAATTGGTTTTTGTAATTTTGATATTATTTTTGTAAACCAAATTTGAAAAAAAATTTTTTTTCTTTTTCAATTTTTCTTAGGATGCACTTTCACTACTTTTTTTGTTTCTTTTCAAATTTATTTCATGATTAATAATTAATTTTCCAATTTATAATTAATTTTCATAATTAATGATCAGTCATTTTTCAAATTAATAATTCATTTCATAATTAACAATTAATTTTCAAACGCAGGTATTATTTTTCTGAACCAAACTTCAAATTTTCTTTGGATATTTTTTTTTACCATAAGTGCATTTTCATGATTTTCCCCCGGAAGTGGATGACGAGGGAAAATTTCACCCCATTCGGGCTCAATGGAGTCCCTTTTGAGGTGACCAAAAAAAAAAAAAAAATCTACCGTCTAATTTCCTCTCCTTTTTGAGGTTTGGGCTTTAACGCGTTCCGTGGCACGGCAATTTTTAAAGATCTCCCCCATTCAGGCCTCGTGGGGCGTATACGACCCACGCGCGAAAGATTTCAAAAAGTTCTGGCCTGAACGGAAAGTGCAGCGGGGGTCGTATACGACCCACGCGGCACGGAACGTGTTAAGGGAAGGAAGGAAGGAAAGAGGGCAAAAATAAGAGAGAGAGAGGGAGAGAGAAATGAAGAAAGGAATCCATTAGGTAATTTGAAACGGATGTCAAAGAAAACGGCATTAAATAGGTACGCAAACGCACGCGTCTGATATTTGGAGTTGGAGTTTCGTGACGGTAGCGAATGTATTCCCGGCATGTATCAGCGGCGAGGGCAGTTAGAGAGCCCGAGCTGGAAGCCCAGAGCCAGCCAGCCAGCCAGCCAGCCCCTATTCTTCATTAAAATAATTGCATTGTTCCTTTTAAAATGTGAAAAGACTAACCCTCCACCCCTGCACCCCCTCCCCCTCGACGCACCCCGCCTATCAGGAGTACGATAAAAGCCCGTCACCTCTTTATTCCGACGCCGATAAATTGATTACTTCGTTGGAAAGATTTCAATTGCAAATGTCCATGCAGCGTTTGACTGCTCCGATAGCCATAATAATCATAACAATAATAATAACAACAACAACAATAATGGCTATAATAAAAATAACAATATTATGCTACTACTGAGCAGCAGCAAGTACTGGTGGTAGTAGTAGTGGTAATAATAATAATAATTCTAAAATATATACTGGAATTATTATTATTATTATTATTATATATTAGTACAGCAGTTCTATTGTTCTATTGATAAACGTATAAAGGAAAAGAATAATCCCGCCGTCGTATATTTCACGTAAACTGAGAGAAAGAACCATTTTAACAATAATAATGATAATAATAATATTATTATAATAATAATAATGAATCCGAATGTCCGGTCTTTCGTGTAATTACCGCTTTTTGCAGCGTGGGTGCATATACGTTGTTTCCATTCACGTAATCGCGAGATGCGTTATTGGATTTGGAAATGCCTCCAGGGGAAGAAAAACTGGAACTGGAGTTGAAAAATCTAAAATCTACAATCTAAAATTTAAAAAATAATCGAAGGTTCTAAAAATGTAAGAGATCCTGAAAAAATTCCAGAAAAATCTCACGAATTCTAGAAAAATCTCACAAAATAACACGAATTCTCAAAAAAAAAAATCCCTAAGAGTTTTTGATAAGTCCCACAAAATCGCAGAAAAAAATTCACACTCTCACGGAAAATCACAGAAAAATCTCACAAAATCTCGCGATCCCTAAAAAATTCTAAAAACATTTTTGGAAGATTCCTAAAAATTTCACGTGGTCACAAAAAATCACAGAAAAATCCTACGAAATCTTAGAAAAATCTCGCGATCCCTAAAAAATTCTAAAAACATTTTTGGAAGATTCCTAAAAATTCCACGTGGTCACAAAAAATCATAGAAAAATCCTACGAAATCCTAGAAAAATCTCCCAAAATCTCGCGAATCCTAAAAAATTCTGACAAAAATTTTGAAAAATTCCCAAAAATTCCACGTGGTTGTAAAAAATCACAGAAAAATCCTGCGAAATTCCAGAAAAATTTCGAAAAATCCCCACAAAATTCTAGAAAAATTCCACAGATTTTCAGAAAAATGTCACAAAATCCTTGAAAAAAAAAAAAAATCCCAAACTCTGACAAAAAAGGAAACCATCCAGAATCATCTCCGGTCCCCGAATCCCTGGACGCTCTTAATTTCTTAATTTCTTCTCCAGCCGCGGGATGGACGAATTCCCGAATTCTCCATGGGATTCCCACGAATCCTCCCCCATCCCACCCCATGTCATATTTTTTTTTCATCTTTGGAAACCAAACGGTGGTACCTCCACCGAGGCTAGGCTAGGCTCGGCTCGGCTCGGATCGCGGGGTCTCCAGTTTCGCGGGAATCCAGTTCATTTTTATCCTTTTTTTCTCCAGCAGGGGTAGTGGAGCTTAAAGACGATATCCCGGTATAGCTCACATCCCCGACCGACCGCGTTCTGTCCCTGCGAGGGGCAACCTACATATCTCTCTGCCTCCATCCCGAAAGCTTTTTACCCACAGTGGCAGTGTGGGAGCCGCCACGCATTCTTCGCTGGAAGTTGGAGCAATAATTTTCACAGTGAATAATGCAACAGTCATTCCGCGAAAATACCGGCGGAAACATGGCCAGAAGTCAAATGCTAATATTTTCACAATAAAGGGGAACCGCTCGGAGTTGAGAATTTGCATATAAAAGTTTGATGAAAAGGAAACAGCAGCCAGTCGAGCCGAGCCGAGCCGGGCCGGGCCGGGCCGGGTCGGGCAGGGCAGGGCACGGCAGGGGCAGATAAAAAATATATGAAGGAGGAAGAGGAGGCTACGAAAACGAAGAAATATGATTCGATATGGAGTCGCGCGAAAAACGGAGGAAAAACAAAAATATATATATATACAAGCGCACCCACACACCCACGCACATGATGCACGTGTACTACACGGGCCGGGGTTTTCCCCGTACGTGGAAAAAAGCCCATACTTAATATCAAAAGCAAGGCGAAAGTACCGGTTATACGGTTGGTTGGTTGGTTGGTTGGTGGGTGCATGCAGTGTTCTCTCGGCAGCGCATTCATATTTAAATTCAATTTCGTCTAGACTCCTGCGTGTTTCGAGGGTTTTGTTGGAGGTTCTCATGGAAAAATTGCACGTTAGGAAACGCCAGGGCCGAGATCCCTCTATCGCCCTTTAAGCGAAGCTGAAGTTGATGCATGGCGAGCTTTATCTCGCACCGATCGCGTATCACGAATGTCTCGTTAAAGGCAGTACCCCTGTAAGCCTGCATGAAGCAAGAATTCCGGACCAACCGAAGAGAGAGAAAAAGAGTGAAAGTAGCGAGAGAGAGAGAGAGAGAGAGAGAGGAGGAGAACAACCCTTGGACGTTTGCACGAAGTGGGGTGGTACCGTTTAGCTCCTTCCCCGTGAGCCTCTTAAAGAAAAAAAAAAAAAAAGCTCGAGAGAAATGTGCGCAATGTGGAGGCAAAAAACGCCCCCGCAGTGCCCACCGCGTAGTGGCGTTTTTAAGGGATGAAAGGATTTCACGAGGGCGGGTGAGAGAAAAGGAAGGGGTGGTTTTTGGAATCTCGCAAATTTTTAAGAGAAATTTGTGGCGATGGTTTTGAAAATTCGTGGCTCGGAAATAAAAAATCGTGGGACCTTCAAAACTACCCTCGATCGTAAGGGTAGGTAAGAGAAAGGGAGGGGGTGGTAATTGGAATTTCTAGCTTTTTTTCTTCCCCCGAGAGAATTATCGAAACTTCTTCGCTAACTTCAAAAATTCATAACTCGAAATCCAAAAATCGTGAAAGCTCATTTTCAACCCCTGAAGTTCCACTTTCCACCCCCCCGAGTATCAAGATTCCACGAAATTCTCTAGACTCCGTCTGGTTATTTTTTCTCCTTTTTTTTTTCTTCTACACGTCACGAATCATGCTAGAGTGTGTCGATCGTCGTATCGAGTAAATAACCCCTTATTTGACTTGCATTCCACCCCTTTTCATCATCCCTCTTGGCTGCAACCCTCTTTCCTTCCCTCCACCCTCCGTGTATGATCGCAGGGGGATGATTCTTTTCTTGCCTCCTTTTCTGGCAAGGAATCGGAATTCGTGCAAGCGTAACTTCTTCTTCTTCCACCACCCCCTGGCACCGGGAAATGCACCCTCCCCGTCTCTCCTCCAGTCTCGCTTTATTTCAACCCTGCTTACCCTCGTTGGGCGCGATGAGAAGCTCGAAGACGAACGAGAGCGCGAAAGTAGAAAGTACGAAACGGAAAACAACCGCGAATAAATGATGGCCTGAGTTTCAAGACACACACACACACACACATATATATAGAGGACACTAGGGGTGGGGGTGCAATCCCACCCTTTTGGGTTCCTTTTTCTTCCCAGAAAAGGGGTGGCGATGAGAAGAAGACGAAGGCAGGAATCGGTTCCTTTCCTTTCGTTATTCACCCTTCGTCTGACTCTCGCACCCCCTCCCTCCTTGGGGTACTTCTGGGGTGCAATTTCCCTCGAGGAGCTCCGGGGGATGCTGGAGCTACTACTCCTCGACCTCTTTCACTTTCCTTTCCTTTCCTTCGCTTCTGGAGAGCGCGCGGCTGGAAAACCTTAACAAGGCCGGTACAAAGGTCAGGAAATGAGAAATTTTACGGTGAATCCAGCCGGAATATCCGCGATTAATTCCATTCGTTGTCATGCATCTTCATTAATTAGACTGCACTTGGGGGTTGAAAAGGGAGGGAGGGAGGGACCGAGAGGATCTTCGAGGCACTGAATCCGGCCTTTATTTATGCATTTCACGCTATAATACCCCGAAAGCTCCATTCAGACGCGACGTAAACGAAGTAAACGAGCTTTTTCATCATCCCCGACGACGCTGACGACGCTGACGGCGTCCCAGACGTCATCGACGTCCCACCGAAGCTCGCCTTATGCCGGCGAGCGTTATTTTTAACACCGCCAACGACGAGCCCCTCTCGCATTATTATTATTTCCATCGATATCGGCGATTTTCCTGAACGACTCTTTGACTGAACGGAGACTCGGGAGGGGTGGGATTTTTTTTTTTTTTTTTTCTAACGACGAGAGTTATTTTAAGGGTTGCTTTTTTTACCCCCTCGACTCCCACGGAATGGAAAGCTCGAGGGGAAATCGCGGTTGGTTGGAAATTCGTCCAATGGAACCTGGCAAAAAATCGTTCGGAGTTTGAAAATTCATGGTATTCCATGGGAACCCCATGGAATTCTCGAATTTACGGGGTAGAAAGTAGAAACCCCGCGCTTCAAAATGAGCCATGGCGCGGGTCCTCGTGATTTTTTTATCCGGAGTTACGAATTCTCGAACTCGAGATTCCTCCGCAAACGGGCGAATCTCGTGGAAGGGTTGCTACTGCCAATTTCCTGGAATCCATGGGGTTGAGAAAGTAGCCCCCACCCCTTCCCCATCCACTTGCTCTCTCCTGGAAACAAGCTTCCTCCGATTTGTTCGCTCCCAATAAACATCCCCTTGGCGAGCACACGAGTAACGTGTCTCGAAGTCGAGGGAAATTCGAGAAGACGGGAACGCTATTATTACGTTCCTCGAATCTCGGGTCGACTTGATAAGGGGTTGGAAACCCAAACGGGGGTTGCACTCAAACCGTAGCGTTTCATCAATCACTCCAATTCACCTGTCTTGATATGAATAAAAGAACAAATCCCCGGGCCGGTCGGAATTTTCCCCGGATTTCTACACCTTCAAGTGCACCCCTGAATTCATCCCCCTCAAATCTATCCAAATCCAATCAATTTCAAGCTCAGGATCGCTACTTTTAACCCTCAAATTTTAGAATTTTTATAAAATTCTCAGTTGAAATTATGAATTTTTCAAATCTGAGAAGAAAAAGCTTGCATTGAAATTTCTCGAGATCCCAAAATTACAATGATTTTCGGATTCGAGTTTGAAAATTCGTAGCTCGGGATCCAAAAATCGTAGGACCTTCCACGATAGCTCATTTTCAAGCTCACGATCTCTACTTTCAACCCTGAAAATTTCAGAATTCGGGAAAATTCTCAGTTAAAATTATGAATTTTTGAATACAATAAGAATTTTCACCGATCCAAAATTCCAATGATTTTCAGATTCTGTTTGAAAATTCGTAACTCGGGATCCAAAAATCGTAGGACCTTCCACGATAGCTCATTTTGAAGCTCAGTTTCTCTACTTTCGACCCTGAAATTTTCAAAATTCTACCGCCTACGGGGGCGGAGATAAAAAATTGTTTCTACCAAAAACCGATCCCGAATTCCCTCGAAATTCATTTCCGTGGTCTCTCGGAGGCAGACAACGGAGATACTGCTCCCAGACTGGCGGTGGCAGTCCTGGAACGAGATTACTTTACATACACATAAAACTACCCTACGTACTTGGGCGTTAAGCCGTCTGCCAGGAGAAGAAACGACCCGAAATCAAGTTCCGCATTAAGATTGTACTTTATAGCCGAGTATGGGCTAGTTCTCTTCCGAAAAGTAATATTTCATGCGAGGCCGTTACGGAATTTTATTAGCCCACCACCCCATTACGCGTCCCCCGTGCTTTGGCTCGCGAATCTTTGGATTCCACCCCGCCCCCTCTCTTACGGCATAATTCTTAATTTATCGTCATGATGTACGATGCTCGCGATAATATACTTACATCGATTATTGAATTTATTATCGCAATACCGCGCGACCCTCGCTTCGCATAACTCTTGATAAAACTCCACTCTCGCTGCGAGAAATTAGAAAGTGCTCGATTTTTCTACAATTTTTCCAGTTCCACCGTAAATTCCACCCATACCCGTGGTCGCTAAAAAATTCCTGGCGAATTTTTTTTTAAACGTTTTTTTCCGAATAATTTTGAATAAATAGCAAATCCTCGGATTCGAATTTGAATAATTCCTAACCGGGCAATGGGAAAATATGCGATCCTCCACCATAGCTCGTTTTCAAGCTAAGGACTCGTACTTCGAGACATAAAATTTTCAGGATCCCAGAAAATTCTTAGACGGAGCTAGAAATTTCCAAAGAAGAAAAGTTCCTATTGGAATTTCCCCCTTGCGATTGTTACGAATTTTCAGTTTTGGGGTAGAAAATTCGTAGCTCGGGATCTAAAAATCGTGGGACCTTCCACGATAGCTCATTTTCGAGCTCACGATCTCTATTTTCAACCCTGAAAATTTCAGAATTCGGTAAAATTCTCAGTTAAAATTATGAATTTTTGAATATAATAAGAATTTTCAGCAATCCAAAATTCCATTGATTTTCAAATTCCAGTTTGAAAATTCGTAGCTCGGGATCAAAAAATCGTGGGACCTTCCACGATAGCTCATTTTCGAGCTCAGGATCTCCACTTTCAACCCTGAAAATTTCAGAATTCGGTAAAATTCTCCGTTAAAATTATGAATTTTTCAATACAATAATAATTTTCACCAATCCAAATTTTTATGCGCATCCAATTTTTCTCGAAACGATGACGAATTCGAATTCGAACTCGAATTTGGAAATTCGTAACTGCATTTTTTTTTTCGAAACGCGATTGTTTTGAATTTATGACGTCACGAAAGCGAATGAAACCTGGGGCAAATAACGTCAAGAGCGAGTCAGGCGTATCGTGCTGTTTCCGTCATCCCCGTGTATGCAAGTGCATGTGCATGTGCAACGTGCATAGTGCACGCTGTATGTGCGCAACACCTTAGAATTAATTAAAGCAACGATGTTATATCGCGCGGAATGCAATATCTGTGCAAAAGGGACGACTGCAACAAGCGCACTCACGTTCCTTTAAACTGATCATTTCCGGGACACAAAACGCCGCTTCCTTCCTTCCTTCCTCTTCGTACACATAACTCGGTCCGATTCTTCGCCGCGGAAGCGCCTTCTGAATTTCGATTCATCGTGGATTACATGAAAAAAAAAAATAAAAACGACGACGCCGCTTATTTTTCTCACGTTCGTGCCAATCGAAATTCAATGGTCAGACGGATAACCGAGTTTGATTTCGCTTTCCTGCAAGGGAAACGCGATTATTATATCGCCCGGCAACAATCATCCCTTAATTCCCATCGCTCCGGTTCCAATCCGCCCTCGTATTTTATTGTTAGCTCGTTTTATGGTGCTTTTTTACCATACGAATTTCCAGGAGTGGATTTCGAAGACCGGATGAGGAATATCATTTTCCCGGAAATTGTGCGTCCATCTGAGAAATTTTTTCAGGGAAAAGGTTGTTTTGTGAAATTGAGATTTTTTTGGATTCCCAAAATTTGTAACTCCAGAGAGAAAAATCGTAGGAACTTCCACGAGAGTTTATCGAAAAGGGGAGGATCTGTACTTGAAGTCCTGAAAATTTCAATTTTCCAGAAAATTTGGGGTCCAACTGAGAAATTTTTTAGTCGGAAGGACGATTTTTCAGGAATTTTGGGAATTTGATATTTGCTGATTTTTCAATTTGAGGCTTGGAAATTTGTAACTCGAGAAAGAAAAATCGTAGGAACTTCCACGAGAGTTTATTTAAAAGGGGAGGATCTGTACTTGAAGTCCTGAAAATTTCAATTTTCCAGAAAATTTGGGGTCCAACTGAGAAATTTTTTAATCGAAGGACGATTTTTCAGGAATTTTGGGAATTTGATATTTGCTGAATTTTCAATTTGAGGCTTGGAAATTTGTAACTCGAGAAAGAAAAATTGTAGGAACTTCCACGAGAGTTTATCGAAAAGGGGAGGATCTGTACTTGAAGTCCTGAAAATTTCAATTTTCCAGAAAATTTTGGGTCCAAGTGAGAAATCCAATTTTCAATCGGAGGGACGATTTTTCAGGAATTTCGAGAATTCGATATTTCTTTACTTTCCAAATTGGGGCTTGGCACATTCGCTACTCGACGAAAAAAAATCGCACGAATTTACAAAAAAAAGTCTCGTGAATCACGATTTTTCCAGGAATCCTTCGTTTTTTTTTTCCTCGAATCGATGGGAAATCCCGATTAATTCTTTTCCCTTGTTTCCCTGAAATTTGTCTTTCCTTTGTCGACGAGTATCGACTAGGTGGTATCGGTAGGGGTTGAAGGGGGGGGGGGGGGGGGTTGTAAAATTCAAGGCTTGTTTGTATGCAGTAAAGACTAAGGGGGTAAACATCGGAACGACTATCGTCTCATCATAAATAATTCCGCATTGAATGCAGGGGCCCCTGTGTGCATTTAGTGTGTGCACGATATCAAGAAGAACGTTCGTGTTCGAGACTTCCTCGTCTTTCGTTAAGTGTTACAAGTCAGATTGTATCTACGTAAAAATAGATGAAAAAGAGAGAGAGAGAGAGAGAGAGAGAGAAAAGAAAAAAAAAAGAGAAGGAGGAATAGGTACAAGCGGAGACGATCGTTAAGTATCGCAAAGGTATTACCTGGCGCTGCATAGTCAGTCGATATAAGCTGCATCGTTTGTGATCGCTCGGCTGGCTTTAAGTACGAGGTCTTCTTCTCCAAGTCTTAAAGTCAACGGTGGAATCAATTACGTAAGCTTATAAGGTAGTCAACCAGTCAAACGATCGTTGCTGCAACGGCACGTCATCTCGGGTACATTGTCCGCTCGTCGTTGCAATCGCAGTGGCAGCCCCAGCCTCGAAATGCATCCGTGGCTTCAAACGCGAGATTTTTTTTTTTTTTTCGAAAATTTGGAAAATTTTTAACCCGTTTCGGCCTTTTTTTTTTGGTTCACGGGAATTTTTTGGGTCCAAGAGGGAAATTTGACGATTTTCGAGGTTCGGGTTTGGAAAATTTGTAACTCGGGAACGAAAAATCCTAGAGACTTCGGCGGGAGCTTATCGGAAAGGGTAGGATTTGTACTTAATACCGTGTAAATTTCGATTTTCTAGGAAATTTTGGGTCCAACAGGGAAATTTTTGAATTCCAAGGAAGTTCTTTGAGAAATTTCGAGATTTGCAGTTTGGGAAATTTCGAGGTTCGGGTTTGGAAATTTGTAATTCGGGAAGGAAAAATCGTAGAAGCTTCCACGAGAGCTTATTTTGAAGCTTAGGGTCTGCACTTGAAACCCTGAAAATTTCAATTTTCAAGAAAATTTTGGGTGGAAGTAGGAATTTTTTCATTGCATGGAAGGATTTTTTCTGAAATTTTGGGATTTTCAATTTTCTTCAATTTCAAAGTTTGGATTTGGAAATTCATAACTTGGGAAGGAAAAATCGTAGGAGCTTCCACGAGAGCTTATTTTGAAGCTTAGGGTCTGCACTTGAAACCCTGAAAATTTCAATTTTCAAGAAAATTTTGGGTGGAAGTAGGAATTTTTTAATTGCATGGAAAAATTCTTCTGAAATTTTGGGATTTTCAATTTTCTTCAACTTCAGAGTTTGGATTTGGAAATTCATAACTTGGGAAGGAAAAATCGTAGGAGCTTCCACGAGAGCTTATTTCAAAGCTTAGGATCCCCACTCGAAACCCTGAAAATTCCAGATTTCCAGCAAATTTTTGGGACCAAGGTTGAAATTTTTTTGAAAATTTCGGAATTTTCAATTTCTCTTGAATTTCAACTTTTGGATTTGGAAATTCCTAACTCGGGAAGAAAAAATCGTAGGAGCTTCCACGAGAGCTTATTTCGAAGCTTAGGATCTGCACTCGAAACCCTGAAAATTCCAGATTTTCAGGAACAGGGTAGATCGAAGTTACCGAATTTACGTTGAAATGAGGGAAAAGCTGTTCGAAAAAAATTCTCGAATTTCCATTCTCGCGGGTGCGCGCATATATTCCTCGGAGAGATTCATTTCCAGCCATGGCAGGGAGTTCCTACAAAGGAGGAAATCCCTCTTGCAGTTTTGATATATGAAATGTAGGGAAAAATCTGTGAAAATGTCAATCAAACCGCGGGGAAAGTCTAGAAATGATTTCTGTAATACCCACCGCTGTACCTGGAAAGGTTTGGCGACTAGAAAAAGAGCGATTCGCAAAACAAAAAAAAAAAGAAAAGAAAAAAAAAGAGGTAAATAAAAATAATAAAAAGCGGGAACGAGGGAAACACAAAGATAAATAAAAAGGGGGAGGAGGAACGCGAAGGTGGAATATAAATAATATTTTTCTCTCCCTTTTCCTCTTTCCTCCTTTTTTTTTTTTTTTTTTTTTTTCATTATTTTTATAATTTGCACGATGCATTCAACTGCAGGGGGCTGACAGGGCGATTGATGCTCGACTCGATCAAAATAGACGAGGGAACCAACTTCAAGAATCGATAATTCGTCACACGAGGGACAGAACGTACCGGATTACGTACATTCTCTCTCTCTCTCTCTCTCTCTCGCTCTCTCTCTCGCTCTTTTTTTTATATATATAATATATATGCACACACACACATGTGAAATCTGGGGAAACTGAACATCGATCTTGTTCTTTCTGTGACCGAAAGTATTACGCACGTTTTGCCTCAACGTCGACTTTTAAAACCTTTAACCGCCATCGAATATCCATTAAGCTTTTTCTTTCGATACGTAGGTGCACGTATATTTATGTGTACGTGCGCGCGCGCGTGTATGTGTGTGTATGCGTTGATAAAAAAAGGAAACAGGAGGGTGGTTTCCTGGAATCAGAGGAATTTAGAATTTACTGGATTTTTCTTTGTTTCCGTTGAGGAAAAAAAAGAATTGGGGGGGGGGGGGGGGGGATTTTCGGCGAAGGTTCTGGAATTTTTTTTTTAATTTTGGATTTTTGGGGATATGGGTCTCTCGAAAGTGAAGAAAAAAAAAAAATAGGGGAGGGTGCAACTGCGTCGATGCCGAAGAATTTGCTATCGCAATTGCAATTGCGGGGGGTAGAATTTTTCGGCGAAGGTTCTGGAATTTTTTGTCTTTTTTGGAAATTTTGGATTTTCTGCAATTTCGCAGCTTTGCAGTCGAAGGTCTTTCGAACCGGACGAATTCGAAATTTCTTTTTCTAGATTTTCTTTTTAATGGTTTTCCATGAGAAAAAGTGGTTCCTGAAATTTGGATTTTCGAATATTCCGGAGTTTTCGAATTTTCTATTTTTTCTTTTGTTTGTTTATCATTTCGAAATTTGAGGATTTCGAATCGAAGCTCGCCCAATAGAATAATAATAAAAAAAAAGAAAAAATCGACATCGTTTATAATCCAGAAATTCGTTACCAGTGGAAAGGAAAATTTCGCAAAAATTGGAAACCGCGAATTTTAAAGATGCTGTGTTTCAAATTTTCGCTAAAAAAAGGTGGGGGGCGCTCTTTTCGTATAAACAAAAAAAAAAGAAAAACAAAAATTGGTCTCGGTTGGCGAAGTTTCGGAGACTGTAATAGTAATAATAATAATAATATTGACTCGCGCGGGGGCGAAATCGGGTAAGGATATTCCATCAAAGGTACGCGCGGACCAAGTTGCAGTTGCACTTGCACTTGCAATTGCAGTTGCATTTTCCTGGGAGATACAAAGACGCTAACGTCGAAAGAAATGACGGCGAATATACTCGATATTTCCCTCGCAAAGTGAGATTGGGTTTACTTTTGACTCGGCTGTTTTGTAAATAAAAAGGAAATCGAAGTAAAAGTTTCCACATCGAAACTCATATAGGAAGTTGAGGTGCACTGAAGTGCATGAGTTGTGTGTATGCAGTGGAATACGACGAGGAGAAAAGAAGGAGGCTATACGCGATTCTCCTTCTGGATACACATATATGGAGAAGTTCGTCCATCCAAACATGAACTCCGGCTCGGTACACTTATCCACGCGGTAGGAAGGAAAATGTACAATGTCCTAGGTACACGGAGAAACTGAAACGACTCATTTTTACAGTTACGGGACGTGTAACCTCTCCCCCTCCCCTGGAAACTCGGGAAATGTTGGTAATTTTGAAATATTGTCAATTAAGGTCACGATTTCTTCTACCTCCTGGATTTCCAGCGTCGCCTTTAGGAATTTATAGCTCGGAAGGGAAAAATCGCAGCAAGCTCCGCCGGGGCTTATTCGAAAGCTCAGCGGCTCCGCGTCAAACTCTGTAAATTCCAATTTCCCGGAGAATCGTGCCGCGGAGTTAGAAATTTCCCGATAGGAAAACTTTCTGAATTTCGAATTTCTTCTCTCTCGCGCTGCTCATACGTTTCCGATGGAGATTTATAATTCGCGGAGGGAAAATCGTAGGGAGTCGCGCGAGGGCTCGTTTCGAAGCTCGTGGGTTCTACTTTGGACCGTGTGAATTTCAAAATTCCGTTTAATCGTCGACGGAAGCTACGATTTTCCAAAGAGGGAAATCTCCTTTCGAAGTTCCTCGTCTTTCTCGTTTCCCTGCTTCGGAATTTCCACTTGAAAAATTCCTAACTTGGAGAGAAAAAATCATAGGGGACGCCACGATAGCTCGTTTCAAAGCTCGTGGGTTCTACTTTTTACCGTGTAAATTTCAAAATTCGGTTTAATCGTCGACGGAAGCTACGATTTTCCAAAGAGGAAAATCTCCTTTCGAAGTTCCTCGTTTTTCTCGTTTCCCTGCTTCGGAATTTCCACTTGAAAAATTCCTAACGTGGAGAGAAAAAATCATAGGGGACGCCACGATAGCTCGTTTCAAAGCTCGGGATCTCTACTTTTGACCGTGTAAATTTCAAAATCCCGTTAAATCGTCGACGGAAGTTACGAATTTCCAAAGAAAAAAAAAAGTGTATTCCAAAGTTCCTTGCGCTTTCTCGTTTCCCTGTTTCTCAATTTCGACTTCAAAAATTCCTAACTCGGGAAGTAAAAATCGCAGGGGATCCCGCGACGGCTCGTTACGACCCCTGAGAATTCTACTTTTCATCCCCTAAATTTCAATCCCCTAAAAAATTTTTTGCGGAAGCTACGAATTTCCAAAAAGCGCGAAAGAAAAAAAAGGAAAGAAATTACCATCTTTCTTCTTCCCCAATTTTTCCGCAATTGCAATTGCAAATTCTTCGGCATTGACGCAGTTGCACCCTCCCCTATTTTTTTTTTCTTCCTTCCACCCTCTTTCGCGAACTTCGAAACCCAGTTTCCGCGCCTCCACGGTGCGCGTCCTTTAATTCCCGCGTGAAATTTACGAGCGTGGCCGTTGTTTGTGTGTGGGTTCGACCATATATCGCCGATTGCATCGTAGCTGTCGACGAGTGCATCGAACTCACGCCGCTGCCGGTGCAGGTGAAAGTGAACAATGCGAGAGGTTCTCGCGTCACGCTCCTTCTTCTTCTTCTTCTCGTTTGCGAAATCCTGGGCCCAAAGGTTAGGGCCCAAACCTCCCGATCGCTCGACTCGTGTCGGTCTTTTTTTTTATATTCGTGTACGTATATATATATGTATATGTATATATATTTCATGTATTCTCCATGTGCGCGTGTGTATGTATGTGTGAGAGCGCATTTATATATTTAAAAAAAAAAAAGTTGGATGGATATAATTCCATATCAGCAGCCATCGTTCGGCAGAACCTCGACTGCCTCAATCCACGGGAATGCATCGTCGCGGATTCCCACGAGGTTCTGCAACGCTGGGAACGCATTTCTGTGTCTTCTAGAATGGCAGAGGAGTGTTGCATGCTGCACATGCAACCTTTCGGTGCACCTAAGAATTTCTCCTTTCTCTATTTCAACCAATTTTTCCCAGAAACGGTCAATTTTAAGGGAAAAAAAAGAAAAAAAAAAAAGGAAACCTCGTATGGAGTAAAATTCTCCAGGATGCACTTTTCGGTGCATCCAAGAATGTTCGTTCCTTCTTCTTTTTTTTTGCAATTTTACACCAAAAGTGGTCAATTCCGGGGAAAATCAAGTCCCAGAGAGAGAAAAAAATGTGGAACGAATTTGTGAGATATCCCCCATCTCTGGAGTTTCTCCAGAGCATTTGAGAGTTCAATTACGGCCTGATTATACCCACGTCGCTGGAAAACTCGTCTCGTCTCGTCTCGTCTTGTCTCGTCTCGTCTCCCGGTTGCGCTGACTGACTCTCGACGTCTGCTAATCCACCGTCGGCGTCGCAGGCGGAGTTTGTCTTGAAAGTTCCATCAACTTTCATTCCAGCTCCGCGAGTGATTTCTGGAGTATCCAGTGTGTCATCCGATAGTGCACTCATCTTCGTTTTCTTCGTTAGCTTCGGTACCGCGGGAATCGAGTTAGGACGCAACTTCGGCTGATCAAATCATTAGGGGCTCGTGTTTCTCGCGCTGGTACTAGAGACTCCTGAAAATGGAAACTTTTCCTACCGGTTTCCGGCTTCTTTCCCATTGATCCTTTGAGCGACTACGGGTTGCTTAGAGATCCGCCTACGTTCCAACGGTTTCTCGTGTTTCGAGAGACGTTGGTTCCCGGTCCCGGAAATGGGGTAAAAATTAAAGTTTTGAAAAGGGGGTTGGACAAGTCATTTCTAGGGGTAATTTTTCCCGTAGAATCGATTCCCAAGGTCAAATTTGATGAAATCCCAGCGGAAGTTGGAAAAAAGTAGGTTTTTTGAGGAAAAATCGTGTTTCCCGTTGGATTTTGGGAATTTTGACAATGAAAATGGATTCCTCGGGAAAAAATACATCGGATATGGCTCTCCCGAAAGTTCCCAAAAAAGTTTCCAAAAGTCGATTTTTTTGGGCATGCCTACCCCTTCCCCCAAAAATGGGGTAAAAATTAAAGTTTTGAAAATGGGGTTGGACAAGTCATTTCTAGGGGTAATTTTTCCCGTAGAATCGATTCCCAAGGTCAAATTTGATGAAATCCCAGCGGAAGTTGGAAAAAAGTAGGTTTTTTGAGGAAAAATCGTGTTTCCCCTTGGATTTTGGGAATTTTGACAATGAAAATGGATTCCTCGGGAAAAAATACATCGAATATGGGTCTCCCGAAAGTTCCCAAAAAAGTTTCCAAAAGTCGATTTTTTTGGGCATGCCTACCCCTTCCCCCAAAAATGGGGTAAAAATTAAAGTTTTGAAAATGGGGTTGGACAAGTCATTTCTAGGGGTAATTTTTCCCGTAGAATCGATTCCCAAGGTCAAATTTGATGAAATCCCAGCGGAAGTTGGAAAAAAGTAGGTTTTTTGAGGAAAAATCGTGTTTCCCGTCGGATTTTGGGAGTTTTGACAATGAAAATGGATTCCTCGGGAAAAAATACATCGAATATGGGTCTCCCGAAAGTTCCCAAAAAAGTTTCCAAAAGTCGATTTTTTTGGGCATGCCTACCCCTTCCCCCGAAAATGGGGTAAAAATTAAAGTTTTGAAAATGGGGTTGGACATGTCATTTCTAGGGGTAATTTTTCCCGTAGAATCGATTGCCAACGTCAAATTTGATGAAATCCCAGCGGAAGTTGGAAAAAAGTAGGTTTTTTGAGGAAAAATCGTGTTTCCCGTTGGATTTTGGGAATTTTGACAATGAAAATGGATTCCTCGGGAAAAAATACATCGGATATGGGTCTCCCGGAAGTTCCCAAAACAGTTTCCAAAAGTCGATTTTTTTGGGCATGCCTACCCCTTCCCCCAAAAATGGGGTAAAAATTAAAGTTTTGAAAATGGGGTTGGACAAGTCATTTCTAGGGGTAATTTTTCGCGTAGAATCGATTGCCAAGGTCAAATTTGATGAAATCCTAACGGAAGTTGGAAAAAAGTAGGTTTTTTGAGGAAAAATCGTGTTTCCCGTTGGATTTTGGGAATTTTGACAATGAAAATGGATTCCTTGGAAAAAAATACATCGGATGTGGGTCTCCCAAAAAATCCCAAAAGTTGTTTGGAAAAGTCGAATTTTTTGGGAAAACCTTCGGTGTTCAGGGGTGCGGAAAGGATGCAATTGAATAACGACTACCCGCGAGATTGCCGAGCCCGCGTGCAGATAATAAAACAATAACAACAGTTAAAATTGATTACCGGGAATTATCTCTACGTGAGTTTCCCGGGGAAAGGGGGAAGGGCGGGAGGGAGAGAGGGAGCAAAGGAAGTCTGAAAACTTTTCCCCTTTTCGCAATACGTGCCTCGCGGAGGCAGGCTCTGCGACGGGAAAAGGGGGACTTTCGGTACATACTTGCAACAAAGAGGAATAAACGAAGTTAGTATTGTCGCGTTATTTTGGATTAGACACTGAAACCTGCCGTCGTTATTACACCGCCCTCTTACACTCCTTCCCCTACTACCACTACTACCACTACTACCGCTACCACCGCTACTACTACTGCTGTTCTTGAAATTGCAACTGTTACTGCTGAAATTAGTACCATTTTTGCTGATACTGTTGCTATTATTGCTGATACTGTTGCTATTATTGCTGATACTATTGCTATTGTTGCTGATACTATTGCTATTATTGCTGAGACTATTGCTATTATTGCTGATTATATTACTACTATTGCTATTGTTGAAATTGCAACTGTTACTGTTGTAATTAATACCATTATTGCTGATACCATAGCTATTATTGCTGATTCTAGTGCTACTAATGTCGATACTACTACCACTACTACTTCCACTATCGCTGCTTTTGCTACTCCTACTCCTACCCCTACCCCAACCCCTATTCTCGATACCCTCCCTTTTCTTCAGCTCGCAAGCACCGTTTCTATCGTTATGGATATTGCCGCTTGTCACCGTGTCTAATATGCATCCCCCAAACTGGAATCAGAACCAGAACTAGCATCAGCATCAGCAGCAGCAGCGGTAGCGGTAGTAGCAGTAACAGCAGTGGCGGTAGCATCCCAGTCAGAGACTGCAAGTCGCCCTAATGAAGGCACGCGTTCACTTAGAAAGCGCGCCTTTGTCCCTCCGGCAGTTTAGACTGACAGTGTATAAGGGGTAGAAGCTTATCCCGGTAGCTAGACACAGTTTAATTAAGCAAACCCCGCGTTACGGCATCGGGTCAGCCGTAGTAGGGTGGGTGGGCCACGCACATACAAACGTACACACGTACACACACGTACACACACTCGACTGCAGCTACTTTTGCATGAGTACGGCGTAATGCAGTTCTGTTTGGCTTAGCTTGACTTAGGATCCACAATCGCCTCTTCGGAGTGGAGTCACGATGTCGTCCCTCGGGAAACTCCCGATGCAGTAGCAGCAGCAGCACTCCAGCCCCCGGAGTGCTGCTGCCGCACCGGCGGGTCTATACGTCGAAGCGTCGAATTAAATGCGAGGATCTGCATTCGAGTGGAAGGCAGAGTCGGAAAGTAGCTTAACCGTTACCCGGGTAGTTGCAGCTGCCGAGTGAGTGGTTGCTTTGCAAAGCAAAGCAAAGTAAAGCAAAGCAAAGGAGGAGTTGCAGCAGCAGCAGCAGCAGCAGCAGTAGCGGTAGCGGTAGCATCCCTGGTCCGGGCTTTTGCCGGAGTTTTGCTACAGTGGAAGAGTGGTAGTAACGGCGGTGGTTAAGAGTCGCAAGAGTGGTAGTGGTATAGTGGTAGTGGTAGAAACGGTGGATCCAGTCGAGATTCTACCGGTAACTAAGAGATGAGGAGAGGATGCTGCCACTGCTGCTGCTGCTGCTGCTGCTGCTGCTGCTGCAACGTCTCATGGGAAATGGCGGCTAATAAATTACATCACTTTAGCATCGCGAAACTTCGTCGATGGTACGCTAAGTACCTGTACATCCGAGAACTTTGCGCTCAGTTGCCGGGGATGTGGCTGCATGTACAGTTGCAGTTGCAGTTTATCGTGAAAAGAACTCGTCCCACGGAGAAATACATTTATAGAATATATAATTAGGATCGAATTAAAAAATATAAAGGATCAATTTAGGTTAGTCGGTGCATCTTGCACCTAGATGCACTTATTTTTTTTTTTTCTTTCTTTCTTTTTTCCTCGTCCGAGAGGCATTAACCCGCTATTGAGGGCTCGCAGGCTAGACTCTGCTGGCTTATTGCACGGGCTTTGGCTATACAGCTGCTCGTGAATCTCCCGTGGAACCATAAAAACACACCGTATGGGATCCCATAAAACCCCGTTGGGTACGAGCAAAAAAGAGGAGGGGGAGGAAGAGGTTAATTCGTCTGTCTCGGAATTCTCGATGGGTTCTATGAGGTTTCCTCCCGAAAGGGGAAGTCACGGAATTTCTTTCGTGACGTTGCAAGGGGTCGTTTGGTACTTTTGACCATACCGTGACTTTTGTCGGACGGGGGATGCATTTTTTTTTTGGGCTTTGCAATTTTTGTAACATCGATATTCGATTATTTTTGATGGATCGATCGACCGATTGATTGATTGATTAATTCATTGACGGAATCATTGATGATTGGTAGTATGATTGATCGATTGATTAATTGTACAGGCAATAGATAGATTCATTAATTGAGGGATTGAATAATTTATTTAACGATTAATTGAGTTACTGAATAGGTGATTGATTGATCCATTGATGGAATTATTGATGATTGATAACATGATTAATTGTACAGGCAATAGATAGATTAATTAATTAAGTGATTAATTGATTAATTGAGGGATTGAATAATTTATTGAATGATTAATTGACTTATTAAATAATCAATGAATGGACAGATTGATAAATTAATTGATTGATTGATGGATGGATTGATTGACCGAACATTCAAAAGATCGAATGATCAATAAATTAATAGATATATCGATTGGTTGGGTGATAGATAGGTCGATTGAAGGATTGATAAATCGATCGAATGATTGATGGATTAAGGACTCGATTAATTCATCGATTGACTGAACAATCAACAGATCGATGGGTTGATAAATTAATTGATACATCGATCGATCGGGTGATAGTTAGATCGATCGAGAGTTCGATTAACTGATCGATTGATTGATTGATTGATTGATCGATCGACTCACGATCGATGAATCGAGATCGAGAAAATCGAAATTCAATGAAACGTTCGAAGAAAAGGAAAACGATATTTTTCGTGCAACGGATACCTAGTACGTGCATGCAGTGGCCTATGATGCACAAGTGCGTGGCTGCATGCATGCACGTTGCACAGCGCACGGGTGCATTGGCCGGCCATGAGTTACATCGGTTTAAGAGTCAGTCGCTGCCCGTAAACAGCCTCGTAACTTACCTCTGGGCCCATTCCCCCCCTCCCCCCCCCCTGCCCCTCCCTCCTTTTTCTCTCTTTATGCTTCTTTTCTCTCCTCGCGGACGTTTATCCTTATTCCCATCATTCTCTCTCTCTCTCTCTCTCTCTCTCTCTCTGCACTTCACTCAACTCGACTCCGAGTCAACTCGAGTCCGTTCTTCTCGATTGCAACGCGTTTGTTCCCCGAGCGTGCACGTGAACCAGGTCCTCTGGCAATCGCTGCATGGGCTATTATGTGTTGTTGCTTGCAGGAAATGCTGTATGTTTGTGTGTGTGCGTTTGCATTTGTATCTATGTACTTTCCTCTCAGGTACGTATGGCATTGATCTGGGAAAGATCTACGTCAGGATCTGATCCGACGATCCGGGATGTGATTCCATGACCCGGGACCCGATCCGATCCGATCTGGTCTGATCTGATCCGATGACCCGGGATCCGATCCCATCCGATAACCCGGAATCTGATGTTCGGTTCTGAGCTTCCCGGGAGGAGTGTGTTGCAGAGGGAAAGGAAGGGAAGGAATAAAGGAGGAATTGGTGGATTTTTCCAGAATTGAAATTTTTTCCGAAATTCGAGTTTTTGCGAATTTTTCCAGAATTGGAATTTTAAAGAAATTTTTCCAGAAGTGGAACTTTGCTGAAATTCAAAATTTACGGATTTTTTTTGCAGAATTTCTCTTTTCGAGAATTTCTTCGGGTTCGGAATTTTTCTGCGGTTCCAGAATTTTCCAATTTCCTTCAGATTTTAACTTTTCATTTTTTTTTTAACCATTTTTTTCCGTTCCAATTCCCGGAGAATCTCATCGAAGTTCGAAATTCCCCCGGACCTTGAATCTTTATGAGTCTCCTGCCAATCGAATTTTCCTTAAATTTCTCCGAAATTTCAATTCCCGCGAATTTCTGCGCGCTTCCACAAAAAATTCGAATTTCCTCGAGAATCGAAAATTTTCTTTTTTGCTCCAATTCCTGGAGCCGAGAACTTCATTCATCTCCCGATTGCCGGAAACCCTTTTGGAACCTCAAGATTTCCCGAGACCTCGCCATTCCAGGACGCTTCTCCGTTTCCGGTTCGCTCTGGAACCGGCTTGAAACGTAACCGCATGGAGTTATTGCCGGGATGCATGTACAATATGCACGCGTTACGTCTGCTTCGCTACCCACCGCAGCCTGTTACTTATGTATGCACGGTACGCGCTTCTCGTATTTGTGACATGTAATACTTCGCTCATCGTACTCACACAAACACGTACACACGTATACATACATGTATTCGTATGAGGAATAAATTTATCCACCCACACACGTCGCGTACGTGTACGCAAATGTATCTGCACGCGTTGTATTACGTTTAGTGACATTCCGCTCTGACGTATATGTGTGACGAGAGACAAAGAGAGAGAGAGAGAGACGGGGATAACGGCACGCTCAATACTTGCGAGCAAATTAGTCACTAATTTTCAACTGCCGCCGACACGTTGTCTCGCGCCTTTGAACGTGTTTCCTCTCCAGTTTCCACGGCGTAACGGAGATCCTTGGGAATTCCGTAGGAAGTATTTATTAATTACCTCGGAAACTTTACGGAACACGAGGAGAGACGTACCCAGGTACGTACGTACGAACGTACGTACGTGCGTATACATTTTGGAATGTATTCCGGGCAGGATGTTCCGCACCACCTTCTTTGTGTAAATAATAAATGAATCCTGGCGTATCTCGTTCCATTCCATCATTTCTACCGTAGTTTGGAGGATGCGCTCGCGAAGGGAGAGAAGAGCTCCCGGCCCACGCGCGCGCTACCTTGGCTTCAATGGAAGGCGAATTTTCCTCTCGTTGGAGTCATTACCCGGCAAATTTTGCCACGTTGCGGCGAAGGAAGGGAAAATTTCGCTACGTTGCGGCGACCGAAAGGGAAATTTCGCTACGTTGGAGGAAAATTTTCCTACGTTGGAGCTGTTAGGTGGCAAATTTTGCCACGTTGCGGCGAACGAAGGGAAAATTTTGCTACGTTGGAGCGACCGGGTGGCAAATTTTGCTAGTTGGAGGGATTGGAGAACAAATTTTGCTACGTTGGAGTCGCTAAGTTGCAAATTTCGCTACGTTGGCGTCGCCAAATTGCAAATTTCGCTACGTTGGAGACACTAAATTGCAAATTTCGCTACCTTCGCGTTGGTAAATTGCAAATTTCGCTACGTTGGCGTCGCCAAATTGCAAATTTCGCTACGTTATAGTAATTGGGAGCAAATATTGCTACGTTGGAGTCGCTAAGTTGCAAATTTCGCTACGTTGGCGTCGCCAAATTGCAAATTTCGTTACGTTATAGAAATTGGGAGCAAATTTTGCTACGTTGGAGTCGCTAAGTTGCAGATTTCGCTACGTTGGCGCCGCTAAATTGCAAATTTCGCTACGTTGGCGCCGCTAAATTGCAAATTTCGCTACGTTGGCGTCCCCAAATTGCAAATTTCGCTACGTTATAGTAATTGGGAGCAAATTTCGCTACGTTGGCGTCGCCAAATTGCAACTTTCGCTACGTTGGCGCCGCTAAATTGCAAATTTCGCTACGTTGGCGTCCCCAAATTGCAAATTTCGCTACGTTGTCGCCGCTGAATTACAAATTTCGCTACGTTGTCGCCGCTAAATTGCAAATTTCGCTACGTTGTCTCCGCTAAATAACAAATTTCGCTACACTAACGTCGCTAAAATTGCAAATTTCGCCACGTTACAACCCAAAAGACAAATAATTCCGTTACGACTCCACGCACTAGGAACGCAACTTTCGCCAGGCTGTGGTGCAGCCTCTTGCACCACATACGAGAGACGACTTTGCCCTGCATCGAATCGCGGCGAATCGTGCAACGCAAGTGCAGCGTTGTTTACGTCAGTTAGTGGACGCTGAAAAATGACGCCGACGACACCGACGGTACGCCGAAGAGAGGAAAAACAAAAAGTGATTCCACACGTACACACACACACTCTCCGTCACGCAGAATGTAGGAGGAGAAGATGATGAGAAGGAGGAGGAGGAGGAGGAGGAGGGAAGAAATAATTGCATTGCCACTGGTATCAATCTAGTGTACGACCTCTCCGTGTTTAATGCAAATACGCCGTGACTTCCTGTGCATTCATGCGAAGGGACGTATACCACCTATAGCTGAACCATTCGCATGCATGTACGTACGGAAACGATTTATACGTGTGCGCACACATATGTGCGTATGTATGCGTGTGTGTGTGTGAGGGGATATTCCATATAG
The DNA here is from genome assembly GCA_949825005.1 of Gasteruption jaculator. Lineage (NCBI taxonomy): Eukaryota > Metazoa > Arthropoda > Insecta > Hymenoptera > Gasteruptiidae > Gasteruption > Gasteruption jaculator. Next base: position 10,384,519 of record OX463772.1, on the reverse strand, counting down.
GAATGGGAATACCGATCCCATATCAACACACACCAAGAGGAATCGTCCTCGTCCACTCCCTGTCTCCACGAGGATTATAATACCGTTTGATGACGTCATTAAGCCGAAGCCTGGCTTATTGTTTCTCGTAAAACGTACGTGTAAACGCGCTCCCCGTGTATATACGAGTGCACATATGTCTCTCGTCTCACTTTCGTCTCCTTTGTAGTTGCAGTTCCAGGGGATGCACGGGGGCTAAAGCTCTTCCCCCCCTCTCTCTCTCCCTCTCTCTCTCTCTCTCTCGGGGTGTTAACACGACCGACCCCCCGTGGATACCCCGTACTTGCAGCGAGTTACTACTACCCCTCGTTTCGCAAGCAGGCAGGCTGCTGCAATTCACCGGATTGCAGCCGTCTGCAATACCCCAGCAATAAGCAAGCAGAGCATGAACTTATAATGAAATATGTTTAATGGCGTGTTCCAAAAAGGAGGAATTCACTTTCCGGGATCGACGAAAATCCTGGAAGGTTTTCCTTGTCCGCAGAAAATTCCAGGGATTTTGTTTACATCAATGGGAAAATTTTAGGGGATTTTTTTTTTTTCAACCTCCAGAAAAATCCAGGAATTTTTCGGGGCCTCTTGGATTTTTTTCTCACGCGCCTCTATGAGGACCGGGAATTTTCTTTTTTGGAACTCCAGAAAATTCCAGGTACTTCCAAGAAGGTCGAGGAATTTTCTTTTCGCATCCCCCAAAAGTTTCAGGAACTTTCCGCAACCCCCGGGAAAAGTTTTCTACGTCCCCTGTAAGTCCTGGAAATTGTTTAAGATTTTTTTGACGATTCCAAAAATTTCCAGCCACTTCCAGAAAAATCGAAGAATTTTCCTTCCCCCCCAAAGACCCTAAACAATTTTTCTGAGTCTCTAGGAATTTTCCGAGAATTTTTCCGCGCCCCCATAAATATCTAGGAACATTCGTACCCCCGTGAATAAAAATCCTAGAAATTTGTCCACACCCTCGGAAAAATCCCAGAATCGCATCCCCTAAAAAAAAAACACCAGGAATCTTTATTCCCAAACACGGGGTAGTGAAATCTAAAAAGAAATCCACCCCTCGCTCTTCTCTTTTTCAACCACTTCCTGCAATCCTTCGTTGAATTCGATACCAAGGTTCCCCGTAAAGGGGTTGTATGGGAATGGGAGTTGTTTCCAGCGGAGCCCCGTATCGGAAATCCAGTCGGGAGAGCAGCGTCCGTTTGGACAATGGATGTCCAGCAACGGGGGGTGTGTGTCGATAGTTTCCTCGACACATCGAGGGAAAAAACACCCGAGGCGTCGATTCCACCCTCTCTTCGATCGGCAGGCACCGAGAAAGGGATGGATCCGGCGATGTGGGTTATCGACGCGATCACGGGCCATTAGGCGTGCGAACCACGTCAAGACGACGATAAATACTCTCTTTTGAGTTTATCCACGGAATAAGCAAATTATTTCCTCGCAACTTCACCCCCTTTCTCGTGAAATCCCCGTCGTTACCCTCTTCCGCGTTTTCTTGAATTTTTCCTACACCCTCTGAAAATTGTTAGGCATTTTTCTACACCCTCTGAAAATTACTAGAAATTTTTCTACGCTTTCTGAAAATTCTTAGGAACTTTTCTGCACCCTCTGAAAATTACTAGAAATTTTTTCACACCCTCTGAAAATTACTAGAAATTTTTCTGTACCCTCTAAAAATTGTTAGGAATTTTTCTGCACCCTAGAAATTTTTCTACACCCTCCAAAAATTATTAGAAATTTACTTGCACCCTCTGAAAATTACTAGGAATTTTTTCACACCCTCTGAAAATTACTAGAAATTTTTCTATACCCTCTAAAAATTGTTAGGAATTTTTCTACACCCTCCGAAAATTACTAGGAATCTTTCCACGCCCTCTAAAAATTATTAGGAATTTTTCTGCACGCTCCGGAGACCCTGGAAATTTTTTGACAACCCTTATAAAAATTTGTGAATTTTCCCGGGCGTGTATACACGCCTGTCAGCGTGGAAGTAAATGTTTTGATAACACGAATGAAATCTCGTGCTCGGGTCACTTAACGTGCCTGTAATCGAGGACGACAACCGGGGCACGAACGATTCCCGTGGGGCCAGCACCTAAGTGCACGCGAAAGTGCACCGATGCACGCACCTGCATTCTGCGGATATTTTCCTCTTGCAGATATCACCGATTGTTTATGGCCGTCGCTGATGATAAAGCAACACCGATTAATCTTGCAGCCAGAGAGAGAGAGAGACAGGGGATAGAGATAAAAAAGTGCACCCAAGTGCAACGGGGTGCAACTCGAGATTCGCAATTTTAGGGGAAGTTGGAATTTTGAATCCGGTTGAGATGCGAATTTTTGGGCCTTGGATTTTTTTTTTGTAGACAATTTTCACTAGAAATCAAATTTTTGAGGAGTTTGGATTTTTTTTTTGCGAAAAAGTGTCACTAGAAATCACATTTTGATGCATTTTTCTTCGTTTTCTGTTGCAGAAGGGCACATCTTAGAAACTGCCTCGAGAAGCTGAAGGTCCTGGTACCGTTGGGACCCGAAACGTCGAGGCACACCACGCTAGGTCTTCTCACGAAGGCCAAACGCTTTATCAAGGTATGGCAAAATCGACTATACTCGCTTCCCATTATCCCCAAAACCGAATTTCGCAATTTCCAAAAAATCCGGGGAATTTATTGTAAATTCCATCACCGGGGACCAATTTAATCCAATTTTCATTAATAATCAGCATCCCACAGTTCTATTGGTTTCGGAGAAGTAGTTGGTCATTAATTCTTCTCCAGGGATAATATTTTTTTTTCCCCAGTTCGGAAACTCCGATTCCAGGTAATTTGCCGACTAAAAATTCCAAATTTCGGCTGAAACTCTTGGGGTTCGACGTCCCCCAAATCGCGGCGATAAAAACTTTGGCGATCGAGACGCGTAATCGCAGCTCATTTCCCACCCCCGGCTTCAAATCGCCGTTTGACAAATTCCCCGTCGCGAGACAATTGAATATGCAGGAGGAATACGCGAGTCCATGAAAACTTGCACTTCATCCCCCGGATCGGGGGGGAGAAAATTTGAATACGGCTCGTAAAGAATCAAAAAATCGGGACTAATTCGATCTCTTCACATTTTCACCCTATATTCCAAATTTCTGTATATTGCCGCTAAGGGGGCGAGTGTTCCCTGGAATTGTATCCCATTTTACTGGAAATTCCCCCCTGATTCGAGCAACCCTCGTCACAATACCATGGGATTCCAGAAACCCCTTTTCTGGATTTTTCTTTGGCACCTCGGGAAAGACGATTTGCTGCCGGTGGAGGTACAAAAGAGGCAGCGAAGAGCAGAAAAAACGTGAAGATCGTGGATATCATGAAAGAGGAAGAGGACGAGGGAGGTGGAGGAGAAGCAGCAGCAGACGTCGAGTGTTTGAATATTTCATGGTGTTTCCAGGAACAGCGCTATCAGGCTGGCGGTTGGTTGGATGGTTGGTTGGTTTGAGAAGCCCTTGGTTGCGGAAAAGCGGGTCGGGTAATTAGTGCGAAAGATGGCGGGAAAGATGTCTGTGGAGTGTGAAAAGAATGTATATAGAAAAAGGGTATAAAGCAGAAGAGACGATGATGGAATAGGAGGCAGCAGTGGCAGGGAGGAGCCGAGAAAGAAGAAGAAGAAGAAGAGGGTTGAAGGAATTCATTCAGTCACTCACTCGCTCACTCGCTCACTGGCTGTTGAAGATTCGTCTGTTCTGACAAATAAAAGATTATACCAGCCAGAGGTAGAAGGGAAGCTAAGCCAAGCCAAGCCAAGCCAAGCCAAGCCAAGCCAAGCCAAGTCGAGTCGAGTCGAGTCGAGTCGTGGCAGCAGCATCCCTCTTCCTGCGCCTCCTCGTCGTCGTCATCATCCCCCTTATCAACGCTCCTTTCTCTCTCTCTCTCTCTTAGCGGGAAGAGAGTTTCTTTTTTTCCTCCCCAGCAGCATCATCCCTCTACTTAATATTTTCCTTCCTCGTCCTCGATATTCCATCTCTACACGCGTTTTCCTTTCAGACCTCATTGTCTCCCGGCTGCAGCCTCGCGTTGAATGAAACCCGACGCCGAGAGCGGACGACGATCAAAATTAGCGCTAATTTATCGCCCCACCATTGGTAATTGATAGGTGCGAGGGTGGAGGCTTGCACCCCAAGAGGGCGGCAATGGTAATTGTCATTCGCTCGATTACATATTTCTTTCCCGATGCGCCCTCTCTCCCTTGTTTCCCATTCCGCCCCGGTCCCTATTCGCCCTACGGGCTCGCTCGCTCCATCCCTGGCTTCTTTCTCCGCGCCCCCGTTCCCCGTCCGTCTCGGTCCTCGGGATCGTGCGAGTATTTATTATCGAGGCCATCTGTAGTGTGTGGCTCGTAACGCGCGGAATGGGGCGGCATCGGTCGTGTAAAATCCATATGCGTGTGTGTGTGTGTGTGTGCGTGCGTGTGTGTGTGCGCGCGGGTGTGGGTTAGGTATACACGTTCACCCACGCGAACCTTACACGCACGGCCGAGCGAAGGATACGCATCGTTGCGCGTCCCCTGCTGCACCGGAGGAACATGCATGTGATCATACGTACACATGCATGCACACATGGAAGTTTCTTGCTGGTACGCCTGTGCATGCGTTTACGTATTTATGAGTGTGCGACTGCATCCCACGAAGTGCAATGCACGCACAGGCACACACCAACGCGCGGATGTATTGTGTGTCATCGCTGCACTCTGTAATTTACTAACTGCGCATCCATTGTGCCTTGCTGCTCTGTGTTTGCTACAACACCTCACTCCGCTCGGGCAGAGGAGGGGAAAAAGAAACAAGTCCCCCCCCCCCCCCCCCCTCCCATTTTTGCCGCATTTCCATTTTTACTGATACAGAGTAGATTTGAAATACTGGACCGAAGCATAGGAGAGTCGGTAAAAGTGACCCAGATTGCCAACGGAGGGGACGAAAAGTATGGAAAGGTCCAGAAGAGAAGCGTAATTCGCGCTAAAGCGTGAGAAAGTGTAATTGGCCATTAATTATTTGGAATCCAATGGAATGATAATCAGTCGCAGTCATTCGATTTAAGACGAGAGTCGGTGGATTTATCGCGAGTAATTAGGAGGCAGGCACGGGATTAAATACTTGATGTTGAATTACAGCGGGCGCGGAGGAGCTTCCCCAACGACGCCGGCGGAATATTCATTACCTAATGCGCCGTGGAACTCCGCTTGCTGCGACCCCTAGCCTCGCCGTTCCTACGAGACGAGCATGTCCGGAGCCGGTGGATACAAGCGCTGACCGAGAGACCGAGGAAATACTTGTCCAAGACTTTCGTTTTCGGTCAAAGGAGCCGAGGTCGAGAAATCCCGGTGCCTCGTTGTCGCTCCGCGAAGATCGTATACCCGCGAAAAGAGGTGACCTGGTGCAGCCGGTAAAGAGCTGCATAAATGTTTAGTAACGAGGCTCGGGCTTGCAGTCGCTCGCTCGGAGACGACGAAACTCGAGGCGCTGAAAGGCGCTCGTTTTGAGCTTTGCGAGGCAAACGCAATTACCGTCGGGGAATTTCGACTGCGTCGGACTCTTCGTTCATCGGTCCGGCGGTAAAACCAACCCCCTGCCCTGCCTTTTCAGCGTGTGTGTTTGGTCAACGGCGGCTGAATTCCAAAAGCTCTGCCGAGGTCGTGGAGGAAAGCTCGTGGGGTCGAGAGACCGAGTGAAAACACAAACGCACTAATTGCAGCTCCGCAGCTCGTCGTCGATGTCGACGTCGACGACGACGGCCTAATTGAGTTTGTCGCCTGGCGTTTGTTCCCTTACTTCTTTCTGCACCGACTGGACGTGCGCCTTGTTGGCAATCGGACGTGCATGTGTGTGTGTGTGTGTGTGTGTGTACATGTGCATGGTTCGGCGCTAACTTTGTCACGTTCCAGTGGGACACGGGACGGATTTCTTTAAGATGCAACACCAACCGGTGTGATAATTCACCGGAGGAAGAAAAAAAAAGAACCGAAAGCACTTTCCGTCAATCCAACGATCAGGCTTCTGTCACGTCACGAATCTCTTTCTGATCGTCCTTCGTAAAGGGAACTTTCTTCTGCATCGATGGTTATCGGTTACTGGAGATGCACTTTTTCTGCATTTCCTGGCACCCAAATTTGCCCCATTAGTTATTTTCTTTTTCTCGAAAAGGAGAGACCCGATTTTGACTTTGTTTTTTTTTTCTCTTTTTGCTTCCAGAGCCTGGAGGAGAGAGAGAGGAAACATGCGGTCCACAAAGAACAGCTGTCCCGGGAGCACAGGTTCCTGCGGAGACGCCTGGAGCAGCTTACGAGCCAGACGGGGTTGCATAGGTTCTACGGATTGCACGGGCTGAGCTCGAGCGCACCCACGAGCTCGTCGTCGTCGGTGACCGCGGCTGCTGCGGCGGCTGCACTACTCTCCAAGAGACGCAGCGTCTCCGAGTGCTCGGTGGGCACGTCCTTATCCATCAGTTCTACAGCCAGCTCCAGAAACTCGGACAGGTCTGCGGGCAGCCCCTCGGTCTCGGAGTCTGGTGAGTACCGCGCAGCAATGCGCTTCCATGCACCGAAATCGGTCAAATCGCTCCTTCTGCAAATCTACGTATGAGCAGTTCGCTGCAATGGCAATACCAAAACCACATTGTTTCCCAAAAATGCTCTTGAATCCCTTCGAGGCAATTATCCTTGGCCTTAAGTGCACGGCGTTGCATCGTCGGCTGCAGCCGATGGTAAAATTGGAACTCCAAGACGGAGCTTCGGTTTAATTCCTCGCCAGGTTCGTCACGCTTCTGTACTTTTGTCTCTGGCCAGTCAAGGTGGCTGAGCAGCGCAAGGCCCTCGTTTCTCAGCGGAAACGAGCCCCGAAGAGCTAAAATTCTCCTCGTTCCGCCGCGAGAGAGTGAGAGAGAGAGATTTATGACCTAGGCAGGCTGTGGGTCAAGAAGTGATACAGTCGGTAAAGAAAGTAGTAGTGTGATAAGTAGCATGAGTAATTGCAACACACACACACACACAAGTAAACAGTAGTCTTGGAATACAATGTTAAAAATGAATTTACAATAATTTACATATAGTTTTTTTTTGCTAGGGTTTTGCCAAAACGGGGCAAAACCTGTTAGAGGGAGAGAATGTCCCTTTTCGAGGAAGGTTCGCGTGACGGTGCGCAATAGGTTTGCTTAAAAAGCATTTTAACACTCGCGTGACCGTATCTCGGCCCTGGGAGAAGATACGTTACGCTTTTTATTATGACACGATAACAGTGCACATAAGACGTCAGGCCGTCGGACGTGTTTTATTCGTTCCCACCGGAATGAAAGCAAACGCAACGCTAAATTCCACCACCCTCTCGCCGGCTGCATCTTTTGTGGGTTGCTGAAAGGAATGTCTTTTTTGTTTGAAGAATGTACCCGGCGCGAGCATTTTTTCCATCGCTAGTTTCCTCGTCTCAGTGAGTTCAACCGGTACATCGCGAGCGTTTTCGCGTAAAAATGCATTCGCGTGAAATATTGCCGCGGAGAGGCAACGAGAAAGAGAGACAAGCCGTGAAAGGGAAGAAGGATCGCGGGGGAAGCTTGGCTGACTGCGAGGAAGTGCAAAAAGAGAGCACGCCGTAACGCTACAATTGATGATCCCACGCTGCATCCCGGCAGATGCACTTATCATAAGTCACCCCCGCGCGCGCTCTCGCAAAAATCGACGCGGTTCCGAATTTCCTCCGAACGCCCCCTTCCGGGGGAGAATGCGCTTTGGGGTTTGCAATCGAAATAGGCACTCGTCTTTGCGGGACCCGGGATTCCCAGGCTCCGGATCGCTCGCGTCTGGCGATAAGGAACGGGCTGGCGGATCATCCGGTGCACTGGCAGCCCTGCGTGACGTGCATCGGGGCTGCAGTTTAGCTCCGGACAAAGCGGAATCGCCGCGTTTGGGCAATCAACCGTAATTGCGCGGAATACTTTAGAGCGTGGGAGCTGAAACCCGGGAGGTTGAATGGTCCGGCGGATCATGCGGTGCTTTTAACCGTGCGCAAACGTGAATTGAATTTCAAGGGCCTGGAAATTTGCCTGCAAAGGTCCAAAGGGTCTCGATAACGAGCCATATCGAATCAACTGCTTTCGTGACTCTCCCTTTTTCCCGACGTTCGTTCTCTTTGTTTCCACGCGCGGTTCCCTCTTCCCCACATTTCTTTCTTTGCATTTTCCAGCATCACTCGAGACTGAAGAAAAATGCTGGAACCCCAATTTTGGGGAGCTCGAAGGAACATTGTTTAATTAAAAATAGGTGGACCGGTTTTACGATCACCCCCTTCCGCCGTTTTCCGGGGGTACGTGTTTTCCATCGAACTTTATTGGCTTCCCTTGCCGATAGGTAGCCGGACATCTTCCCGATTTCGATCTCCGTCGAAATGACGAAGCGTCTTTTTAGGTTTTACGGGTCGCCTAATCCTGAGGGTACTCAACCTGGGGGGGAGGGGGGTTTTCCATCCCACCTCGGACGACGAAGACGACGTTTCGTGGATGATAAAGCGAGGAAAAATGGAGCTGCGGAAGTGGAGAACCAACGACGGGGCGGAACGGGGTAGGAAGAAGTTCGAAGAGCGGGGCTGAAAGCAACGGGGAAAGATAGAGTAGGGTAAAAGTTTGTCAGGAGTTATAAAATAATTTCGCGAGCGCAAACTCTCCGGGAGAGTGTATCTTCCCTCTAACCTAACCCCTTGGCGTAACTCCTAACTTCTATCCGGAGGTAATTCGTGGTTTATATACCCGCACGACTGCATCCACGGGTTTAAGCTGCTCCTTCTTCTCCGTCTCCTCCTCTTTCTCTCTATTTCACGTTCTTTCCCCACGCTGCAACGACTTTGACGTTAATTACGCCGGTTAATGAGTCTGTCTAATTTAAATCCCTCCAAAAATTTACACGTACCAATTACCCCTAACGAATTCACCGCCGAAAAAATGGTCCGAAGTTTCGTTAATTACGCGCCCGGAAATTTAAATCAAAAGCATTAGACCACCGAATTTCTCTCTCTCTCCTTTCTCCATTTTCTTGCCGGCTGAGGAAAAATTTCTCCACGACTTTTTCCAACTCCGATCCTCTCCCCCTTCCACGAGCTCATTTAAATGATACGGGGAGAGAAAGAATTTGTTAAAACTCCCTAGGAAAATATTAAAGGTGACGAAGGTGGTAAAATTACTCGGGGGTGTAATAAAAATTACTAGAAAAATTCCTAGAACATGGAAAAATAATTTTATGGGGTGAAAAAAGGGTTAGCGTTTACTCGGCTATCGAATTAGGGTTAATAATTGTTTACAATAATTTATAGTAGTTGGAATTACATATCTTCCATGCAATTTCATTGTTTTTTGTTCGTTATTTCCTTAACGAATTTCCTAAATTGTTTTTCCCCGCGCGTTTTTGCTGCAGCCGCTGGTTTTCCACCCCCCCGACACGGGGAAACCGAGGGATGCCTAATTAACTGTTGTACACACGTACGCTTTAATCCAATGTGTCGAGGGTTTATGCTGAAAAAGAGCAACATTCAGGGAATAATCGCGTTAGGATGAGACGGAATGTCACCCCGTAGCTTTTTTGGGGGGTAGGAAGCCCGTGAAGGGATTGAAGCCCGGCAAAAGGAGAGGAGCCTCGTGTCCATGTTGGCGCGAACGCTTTATGTTTTATGTTGTACGGGTTCGGTGTGTCTTTTTAACGACTGATGCTCCTCCTTTCCGCTTCCACCCTCTTCCCGCAGCTCGCTCGCTCGCTTTATTTATCGCACTCTCCATTAACCCTCGTCATCCCGCTGTCACGCTCCAGCCGTGTGTTGGTTCTATCGCGCCGAGAGCCGCTGAGCGGAAACCCCGTAATTGTTTACGCGGAAGACGTTACATTAGCACATGGTAATCACGCTGCGAGTAGTCCCCTTTTTTGTCATCGAACCCGAGACGAAGGAGCGCCATTGCTGGCCGATACCGAGCCGGTTTCTCGATAATTTCGAAGGTCTAGGCTCCAGAGTCGTGACCAATCACTCGCGAACCCACGAAATTACTAATTTTCAGAAATTAGCCAGGGTTATGGTGATTTTTAGCCAGGGTCAGGGGATGGGGTGTGATATCATTAGAGCGCGACACCGTGAAAATAGCGGTTGTCTGTCAGGCCTGACTGCATTATATAAGTAACAGTTCCTCCTCGTCCTCCTGCTGCCACTTCTTCTTCTTCTTCTCCTGCAACTTCTGATCCCCGAGGTCTAGCAGCCTTGGGAGGAGCGCGAGGCTGCCAGCTAGGTGGCTGTCGCTCCGGTGCTTATGAAATTATTCTAATACGATACTCCGTGCCTGGAGACGATCGCTCGTGCAAGTCTGTCTGTCTAATAAATTGGTTTTGAAACTCTGACGGGTCCATATTAGATACTCACCCTGACATGTCTCATCATCCCGCTTTGCCTCGCCACGATATGGAATTCTCCGGCTCCTCGGTGAAAATCTTCCTTCTCCTCCTCCTCCTCCTCCTCCTCCTTCCTCCCTTTGTTCTCCTCTTCGCCGGGAACTTTTGTTACTTGATACAATTAATAAGCGAAATTTATAATTAAGGGAAGGAATCCGGGGAATTTTCATTATTTTTCTTGCCGGCTTCCGTTTGATCTTCATCCCAACCCCCGCGATAAACAGGCGGGGATGAAATTAAGTCAAAGAGCAGCGGCATCGTTTCCCCAGTATTTTATTCCGAGTTTTACGAGGATCTTCCGATTTCCTTTAATCTCATACTTTCCTTATCCTTCTTATTTTTATCTTTCCCATAGTCTCGGAGTCGATACGAGCGAGGGCTTTTGTTAGTCGTAAAGGGAGTCTCCACATGGTTTCCGGGAAGATCTCCACTGGTCTCCCCGCAGGAATTAAGTTTTAAGGCGGCATCAAGATTTATCGTCTTGCCGTTTCGACGCGGTTTTCCATCCCCCTCTTGCACCATCCCCCCCGTTGCAAGGAAGAGAATCCACCCGGTTGGAGATATCGATTTGCTTACACGTACAACCATAGCCGAAGTTGTCGGTTCGTACCGACCTGAATTCTCGCGATTTTCCCGGTTGGCTGGCTGTGAATCCAGTGGAAAAGAGACTGAGCTTCACTAAACGTTATGGGTGAATTTATCCCCCATCTTTCGAAGAAGAGGAGGAAGTAGAAGAAGAAGGAGCGGAGGAAAAAAAAAAGGAGAAACGACACTTTTCTTCATTTTCAAAGACATCGACTTCTTCCAGCACTACCTGGATTGATTTACGAGCATTGTAGGGACGGTACAAAGTGATAAAAAAGAAACTGTTTAGTTTAGATTTCGCAAAAGAAATAGCGAACGGAAGAGGAACGGGGCGGGATGAAGAAGAAAGTTGACCGACGAATCACTTGGGTAATCGGGAACCGGCGAAACTTCCTCTATCTTATCCTGTTTCTCTAGGTCCTCCCGTGGGACGTTGCTATGCCACTCGTAGCGGAGGCAAAGCCCCGAGTTCTTGAGGGAACTCACGAGCGAACGAAGGAACGAGCGAACCGACGACCGTGGAAGGAGGCAGAAGAAGCTACACGTCTATTTGTTCCGTCAGGTTCTCCGTTTCCTTCTTCCGCTTATTTTCTTTTCCGAGTGGACCGATCGCACGATTGCATTTTCTCAATAGATATCCCTTATATACACGTACTCTCGGGGGCTCGGGGGTGGAGGGAAGAGCATTCGAACGATCGCCCCGCAGACAAAACAACCCCTAGCGTGAAACACAAGTGGCGAGGGTCGTCGCAAAAAATAAAATACAGCCGGGGGAGAAAAATGATCGGTAGCGACTAATTACGCGAAATATCCGTGACTAATTAGGCATTAAATGAAATAACGGAGAACAATGCCGATATTGTTCGCCGGGGATTGCATTTCTGCAGATCCGCGGCGGGAGGGGGTTAATCAGTGCAATCATGGGATTAGGGAGAGGTAGACACCGTTTGGAGGTAAAGGGAGGATGGATGGAAGAGGGGAAGAGCCGAGCTCGTCGGTATCGATTGGATCTCGGACGTTCGGAGGGTCGCTTTGATGCATAATCACTTCGGTTCCACGTGCCGGAACATCAGAGGCGAGCTCCCGAGTATCGTAACCATACCTGCAGGTGGTACTACCCACCCTCCTTGAAGGCTCGTCGAATGCTTTCGCTTCGAAGCGTTCGACCGACACACGATTACGAGTTCCGGTGGTCGTATTGTTCACTCCCAAGTACTTCCATCTTCCCTTTGAAACCAACCACCCATATCTCCCTTTATATCCCAGCTATTGGTATTTCAGGAGCCCCCTTCTCTCCTCTGCGCCCCCTTTTTTTTTCACAGAGCGGCGCTCTCTTCCGTTAAACCGGCGAAAATCGGTATCGGCCTTTCTGTGCGAGAAAACACGATCTTTCTATTAGCTCCCGTTCAATTCGGGGATGAGAGTCAGTCGAAGAGGAGCCGAAAGCCCTCCGTGTAAGATTTTCGGGTCATTTCGAATTCGCACATTAGAGAAATGTTCAGTTACGAAGTTTCCAGATGGAAATGGTATTCCTGGAAGCTTGATGGATTTTTTCCCGGGCGATTTAACGTCTTTCATCGAAACCTCCTTTCTCACGAAATGAGAGAGGCGAAGCGTTGGCCATATCCGAGGTGAACATAGTCGCGAGGAGATGGAGTGGAAACTATCGGGCGTTTTGAAATCCCCCGGCGAGTTTCTGGGGAGAGGGAGAAAGTGGACGGCCAACACGTGGTTCGGACAGCGTCGAAGGAGATATGGGTAGGTACGTGCTCGGTTTGCCTTCAATCTTTCTCTCCCTGGAAAAAAACTTTGCCGATCGAATCCCACGGGAGCCGGCAACGATAGTCTGGAGATCAGTGGAGAGTCATACTCGTGTCTACGTGCACGAGGTAGCGGAAACCCTCCTCGAATCCCGATACCCATCGAAAAGTCGCACCCCTTTCGCTGCAGAAGCTGCCACTTGACGGGAAACTGTATCCTCCGAGACCCAAATCGAGGCTCCATCCCACGCTCTTAGACACCCGTCGTCCTTCCGGCTGATAAAATAGTCTCGGTCGGACGAATCCCTCGGGCGTTTGCGGTGGTCGTTCCGGTCGAAGGGCCGGTGCGTGGAAAATAGGGGATGTTCCGCACCGAGAGACGAGCGAGATGAAAGAGAGGGGCTGGGCTGGCTCGCGTTGAGTTGGGTTGGGTTTCCCGTGTTTTTAATCACTTTGCACGAAATCAATGGTGTGGAACTGCTGGGCCTGGAGCTGCTTCGATAGTGACAACAGCGAGAGACGTGAACGTCCTTCCTCCCGCTGCCGCACTCGCCGCCAGAAACGAATATCGACGATCAGATCCATTAACGCTAAAAACACTGCGTCCGAATCGCTGCCGGTCATATTATTTTCACGCTGTCGTCCGATCGTAAGGTCCGTAACCCGATCCGTGACCGGGTTGCTCGCACACCGAGAGCCGATAATACCCAAAAAGTGAAGCCCCGAGCGAGAAGACGTGAGCCTTGTTCCGGTCGAACGCGTTTCCTTCGGCATGGATGAGCAGGCTGGTTCGTATCATCGTGGATTCGTGCTTGTAGATCGGATTGCAGGAAACTTGAGTGGAATAAGCACTCGAGCCTTGAGGTTTTAGGCTTGCGAGCTGAAGTTTCGGTAACAGCCGTGAGAATCGCATCGAAGAATCCCTCCGCAAAGGATCGAGATTTCCGTTGAATTATCGCCAGACGGTAAGGCAGATTTTTCCCAATCGCTCTCCACTGGAATTTAAATCGACGGTGCCGTTATTTTTGTCCGTTCGAGGGAAGCTCTTTGTTGGCCCTTTTGTTGTGTAAAAGTTTCGACTTTGCGTGGAACCCAGTCCTTACTTTCGCAGACTCCACGAGATTCCAAGATCCCTTTCAGCCGAAGGCACGGGGATGTTTCGCCGTTTTTCATAGGTGCAGCAATTTGCAAAGGAAACTTGCCCCCTTCTCTTATCCTGCAGCCTTTGTTGTCCTCGGGAGTTCGGGCAATATCGAAGATTACTCTCTCTTTCTCGGCGCATCACCCTTGTCGCTGGTTCTTCTTCCTCTTCCTCCTCCTTTTTGCCATTATCTTTCCTGCGGCTCCCTTCACCCCTGACCTTTTCAGCAGGACCCGAAAGAGCGTGTGCACTTCGTCACACGCTCTTGTATTATTCCAATCTCTATAAATGACTAGCGGCTGCCTTTTGTACCTCCGGCGTCTTCTCTCGCCATCAGAAAAATTGCTCTCTATCTAATGTACACATGCAACCCCTGCCCACGACCCTTCCTCTGCCGGGTGAAAATGGCGCAGTCAACGGAGTGGTTACCGTTGGAAAATGGAGAGAGAGAGAGAGAATTCATGGAGTGACGTGGAAATCGGATCGGGACAAAAGAGCTTCCGGTCAAACGGACCTGAAGTCGAACCGGTTGAATGGGTAACAACGGGGGTGGCGAAAACAAGCGATAATGGGTATCAGCGGAACAGATCGAGATGGAAAAAAGCTACCCTCGGTTCCCACCCTCCCGACCAAGAGTTGAAGTCCGTAATTAACGAACTAACTTTCTGGCTTTCCAGTCACTCTTCGCTCTACCTTTTTTTTTCTTCCTTTTTTGGAACACTGCAATTTTTCCAGGCGATCAAAGGCCCGACCCCTGCTTCCTCTCTTTCTCTCTCCCTCGTGTCCTCGAGCAATGAGAAGCATGGAGAGCGGAACGGAGCGCAGCGACTAGCGCGTCTCCTCGTAAAAATTGCGGGTCATTGTTTAGCCAACCGTGTACCCCATACGAAGAGGGCAAAAAAAGGGAGAAAGGAACTCGTAAAATATGGCACCACCCCCGCGGAGACGATAAAGTCCGCCGAAAAAATTATTGCGCCGGTGCTATTAAATCGCGAGGCAGACTTCCAGTCTCTGAGAATTGACATTCCACGTACACACCTCGGCGTTTGGGTGAAGGGATGATAGGGTTGCTGTCGAGGAGAGGCTCTCCGTGGGGGGTTGAAAGGGACTGCAGACTAGTTATTTCTGAATGTCATGTCGGACGGTGACTGGTTATAGAAAACTCGCACGGGGTCGTTTAAAAGGGAGGAGGAGGCGGAGAAGCTCCTTTGACTAGTCATACATGTGCTAACGCCTGCTTTCAAACACGGAGGAGTGCTGGAAGTTCCCTAAAGGTCGCGCGGAGGAATACCTGTGACCTCCCTGTTAACCCATTCGACCTCTGGGACCCTTTGAGGTGAGCGATAACGTCGAATTTCCAGGGTAAGGAAAACAAATCGCCGCGACAGAAATCGCACAATTCGTGGCTTAATTTCACTCGGAGCGGCGCGAAGGTCCAGAAATGGTCGAATCAGTCGACTGCAGTCCGGCCGGAGATAGAAAGGAGTTTAATAAGGTGTATCCGTGGTACGAGCAATCCGGGGTATAACCCCGGCGTAAGCTTTTCCGAGGGTCGATATATATAATGGTCGGCGGTCTCCGGAGGAAACAGGCGGATTATTTTCGTTCTTTTTCAAATGAGGGAGGAAAAAGCCAGGCCATACATAGCTCCGCAGGCTTGCGGATAGAAATAAAAATGGCCACCCGATGGCGGAGCCATGTATCACCTTTTATTAAACGATAAATCGGCGTAACGAAGCCGTCTATAGAGACGTAGTGCTCGCGAGTAACCCCTTCCCCGTGGCCTTTCATAGCCGGCGTAAAGGTTAGAGCGGATACGGGACAATCGCAGAGGGAAATATATCGTGCCTCGCCCATAAGACCTCGTTATTTCTAGTTCGAGGAGAGAAATAATCTTCAAAGTGCGTGAGAATAAAAAAACAACAACAACAAAGGGCTAAAAATAACAAGGGCGCAATTGGCTCGGTAACTTCGATCGCGAGCGTTACCAGGCTGCTTTTTCATAGCGATTGGAAATACTCTGCTCCTTGTGACTCCGTCAGTCTGTCTGTTTGTCCCTCGTTCCCTAATGCGCCAGTGCCATTAATACAAGGAGCGTCGCTGACAGGATGTGTACCGTGTACGTTAGCCTCGCACCGTTTCCCTGCCTACCCACCTTCGATTAATATCGATATATCGCTGCCTCTGTGTAATTACAAAGTGGCAATGTTCGGCACCTCTCTCTCTCTCGCCCTCTCTGATTAAACCCTACCAACACGTGTGCACCCAGGTGCGTGCTGAGCGAATACAAAACGTGCATATTGTCGTTGGCAGCCACCGCATCGTTAACGGGGGCACGAACTCTCCGTTTCTCCTGTCATTTCTATACCTCGCAGGCTCATTAATTACCGAGTGAGCCGGTCTCGGAATACCCCCCAGGTCTGCCGATAATATCGACGGTTTTTGAGCGTCTCGCCCGAGTTTCCCTTAAGGTGGGCCCCCTGCTGTATTGGGTTCTCCAATTCAATGGAATATTTATAACACGGCAATTTCTGGCGAGAGATCGATTTCCTATTAGCAAGAGGAGTGCATCTTCCACGGCATCTCTCCACGACTCCCTTGGCAATCGGAAACTCTATTTATCCTCGAGACAAGTGTGCATCGAAGAGCCGTACGTGCGAATTGAGACACTGGGATAACTCAGCCAGGCTGGGGAAGAAATACAGGTATACAGGTTTCCACCCCCGGCTCTTTTCACTCCTCCTCCTCCTCCTCCTCTTCGTGCATCCCCTGTAAAGACCTCTCGAGCCTTGCAACGCTCGTCTCCATTTCGTATATTTAAACAGCGAGGGGAAATACTATTTGTCAACACTCGTGCATTTATACCAAGCCATGGACATCGCCGGTAAATCATGCCGCGACCGGGGAAACTACTGTCCCCGACCGGATCTACCCCTATCGCCGGTGCTGCTCGTACGCCGTGAGGGCATAAATTTCTCCCGGGTTCCGGCTCCCGGCTACGTGCGACCACCTATTCCAGGCCGAGGTGCTATTGACGGGTCACGGAGATGCCATAACTAGTGGTAATGGTCCAACCGTTTCGGCTCTGTGACGTCATATCTCTGTATGACGACGACCCCGGCGTTCCCTCGTGTACGAAAAGCCGCCACATGTTTCGGAAATTAAAATACGTAACTCTTCTCTCTCTCTCTCTCAGTGCCAGCCATTTCATCTCCGATAGCACAGAAACCCCGAGCACAGGAGGAATATTCCCCCAAATGACGAATATCTAAATATTTGGGCTCCGGATTCTGCTAAAGTTTCCAACAGTCGGTAAGGCAGTTTTTGCCCTAAGGCTTCCCGACCTTAAACGCCTCGAGTCCGGTTATTATCGTTTCGCCGGGATTGGATGAAATCTGTGTCACTGAAGGAGGAGGACGTGGAGGGAGGTTGAGTGCCGCCACGTGGAAATTGTTTTTGAGTCCGATGGTTTTAGCGAAGCCTGGAGACGAGTCGGTGGAGTTGACGGAAACGCGTGACGACTTCTCGCACGAAGTCGTTTCAACAGCTTTCAGTGATGACTACTTTCGACTGCCGTGCCATTACTATTGCTCACGACGCTCTTCGAATTCACGCTGTATATCGCACGTCCTGCCCAATTTGATTTGCACTCGGCTTCATTCGATAAATCTTGAGGATGTCGTCCGGCGACGATCGTAAATGGTTCCGGTAGAATTCACCGCGTTTCTCCCTTTGCCCTGGCTTCTCTTTCCCTCTCGCCCTCTTTCTCACCCCTCGCTGTTGACTTTCGAGTCACGTACCGAGCGTTTCGATGCTCCTAATATCACAGTGACGTTTTATTCACTAGATAAAGCGAACATACTGATTTCCCGGGATCTCGACGTTACATTCCACTCTTATCGCCACTTAATATCGCGCAAGTCGAATTTCGGCTGCCGCCAACCCTTGCAGCGGGATCGGGTGAGCGGACGGACTAATTAACGTGGGAAAAAAATTCATTCCAACGAAATCTCTCTCTCCGAGAAATTATTTTTAAAAAAAAAGTTTCCAGAAATGGTTATCGCAACTCGCGCGAATCTAATATTTCTGAACATTCGTCCGCGTCTATGGGGAAACAAGGTGCAAATACTTAGCCGACCTACGTGTCGATCCGCGGTCGATTTCGTTCAGAGGATTAGCAGACCTGCTTTTTTTTGCACCCTCTCCCTTTCTTTTTCGGTACGGTGCAACCCTCGCTAGAGGTCGTACCGGCGAATTGTTAGGCCAGAGGTTCGCGGGAGTGAATGAGTATAGGTACAGACGGTGCTGGTTTTAATGAACTCTTTCACCCGCCACTCGTGCCACCCTTAACCACCGCTTTAAACCGTGGCTCTCAATCTCCGCATCGGCTTCACCCCCGAAATCGATATCGTTTCCTCTATGATAATACAGCATCTCCTCCTCCTCCTCCTCCTCTTCATCCTCACCCTCCTGCTCCTACGTACCCGCTTTGCAACAACAACGGGGATGATCCAGATACACACGCACACATACGTACACATAAACACACCGGGGGATGATTCGCTCCATTTCCGGTTGGTGTATCGCTAGGTGCGAAAGCTGATAACCCGTTTAAGACGCGGAGTCGTGGCAGAAGGGGTGAAAGGTGAAAGAGCACCACTGTCACCTGGACAGGTTGAACGAGGGTGAGGGTGTGGTAAGGGTACAGCCGGTTCGCTCGGTGTGACGAGAATAGAGGCATGTTATTGATTATGGAAAAATACCCCTGGCTCAACGGCATGAGTACCGGTGTGGTGGTAGTAGGATAGGATAGGATAGGGAGGTAGGTAGGTTGGTTGGTTATACCGGTACACACCGCCACCCTCTAACCAACCAACCACCCCTGTCTTCGAACCATGGTTCCCAGCCGGTGTCATGGCTACTGTACACCACCGTGCATTCTGTCTGCCATTCCCTCGTCGTGTTCCTCGGTCGCCACCCTCTTCTACTTGGGTCGTCTGACAGGCTGACGTCATAATAGCGATACACACCACCCTCAGTATCTGCTCAACTGTTAGTCGGTATTACAGCTCATCATCGTTACCAATACACAATGCACTTCCTCCCTCGCTGCAGCCACCCCTCTCTCGGCCCTAACTACCCTCTCGACGCTCAAAAGCCGCGACCGATAGCGACTTCTTTAATGCCGTCATTAATCAAACGAGCAGTTCCATGCAAATTTCGCCGAGGTCAAGATAAATCGAATCCCCCCCAGTCCATCCATCCACCCACCGAAAGCTTGTAAATGTCCCTCAGGGTTCCGGGAGGTTCCAATTTCAAGCGCATTATTATGTAGGAGCTCTCCTCCCGGCAAGGGGAAGGACGCCGGCACCCCTGTGACGCACGGCTTGAATTCAAAAGCCTGACAAGACGATGCTCGTATCCGATGTCTCTTGGAAATTCTGCTCGTTATACGGCTAACTCCAACTCGTGGAAAGGAACAGGGGGATGAAAGGGAGACGATATCCGAGAGAAGTGGCGCTAGTGGTGGTGGTGGTGGTGGTGGTGGTAGTGGTATTAGTACCAGTGCCGGTGCATAGTTGTAACCGTAGTTGAGGACGACTCACTCCGTCACAAGGAGGTTTCCTTAATCTCCATTAAGCGTCCCTTAAACGCTAGCGAGCACCTTTAGTTCGTGCGATAAGTAGTCGCCGCCCCCAACCGAAGTTGCGGAATTCGGGGCGCATGAAGTATCCGCGTCAGACGAAAGCCGTAGAATCCGCCATAAATTCGAATTTCGAATTTCGAGGTCGTCGCTAATCCGAGGAAATCTCGCCGATAACGAAAATTCGATGAGAACGGAAAAAGGGAGAGCCACGAGACCTTCGGGTATGGGAATAGAAGCTACGTCGGAATGGCAAAACGACGGCAAGGAGTATTAAAAATAAATGAGATTTAAAATAAAAAACAAAGCGTATAAGGGAGAAGGGGGGAGGAATGTCTCGAAAAGGGGGAGGCTATAGCGGATTCGCTCCCTTTGTGGATCTCGACAAAGCTCGTTCGCTCCATGTATCGTCCGCCACCGATACTGCGAAATATCTCGGCTGCAGGTAAAAACGCGGAGAATTCGATCAATTACTGGGGCAGGGGCAGGGAAAAATCGAGGACTTCAAAGCCCGACGTGGAAAACGCGGCCGTCGTGGGACGGCAAAGCGAGACAAAAAAGAAAGGGGGGAATGGATTTTACAAAATTCCAATGGGGCGAGAGCGGGAGCTGAAAAAAGGAGAAGAGAGAAAGCCAGTCACTCTCTCTCTCTCTCTCTCTCCTCGCTTCCCTGGAAGTTAAGGCTGACGGATTCGAGACTTCTTTCTCGCCGGACACAATGGCGTAACGGGAAGCTCGGTGACGAGGGAGCGAGGCTGAGTGCTCGTTGCTGGAAGACACTTTTGGGCGAGAGGGCTTGGCGTTTCGTCGAACAATGTACTTCGAGACTAAAAAGAACGGGAGGAGGAGGAGGAGCAGCAGCGGCAGCAGGGAGATAGGGTACGAAAGGGAAGCAAAGCACGGAGACGACGACGCCAGGCGTCGCGACAGTCAGCGTGGATAAAAACCTCCGACCCACCCTTTGCCTCGCCTGGGCTCGAGCGTTTGACTCTGTTTGTCTAGTGCAATCATTACGACCCCGAACCGGCAAGGATCGGAAACGTTACCGGTAATTACCGAGACACTGGGTCCCTTCCTTTCCATGGAGTGGCCCAACTTCCGTTCCTTCCCACTGGCGGTTGGGGCTCCTACGACCCCCTCGGTGCAGCTCGGGGCCTAATTCCATATGATTAACCTGCCGGCTTTCCTCCGAAAAGCGATCGCATCTGGTGACATTTGCATACCCCAGCTCGGGAGAAACGTGTATTTATGTTTTTTTGCTAGGGTCCTTTTTGGGGGATTTTTGAGAACCTCCACGTGGTCGGAATTCGTCCATCGGAGGTGGAGCATAAAAAGAGATAGCGGCAAAATACTATAGCGGTAAAATTCGCCAGAAAGCCATGGTTTGCTGGCTCGAAGGCCCGGAGTAACGTGTTTCCCTCGTGCACATGTGCGCTGAAACGTAATAAATGGGTTCCTCGGATCGAATGAGTCACGCGTGTGTACGCGATACCCGACAGGCGCATACAAGGTGCAACAAACTCGATGCATCGGTTCGTATGACGAGGCGAAGACTGATAATCTCGATTATACTCCTCGCGAGGACGAGCTATTACTCACGAAGATTAATATTCCTTCAGCGGATTTCCCTGCTATCGGCGTCTTCCTTGTTTACTCTCTTTCCCGGAAAACAAAAGGAACCCTCCCAGACAAAAGTCCCTAGAGACCAATAGAAGTCCCTAAAACGCGAAGAAATCTCGATCCCAATCTCGAGTATCGATATACCACCCCCGATTCGAATCGCGTGTCGACGGAAGAGGGCGCTGCCTGGCAGGAAAACAATCGAAGCCGAGCTTTTAAGGCCACGCGGTTATTTTTTTCAAACAATAAAAGCCCCGATAAAGAAAAAACAAGTACGAGTATAAAGCCAGTCACGATATCCTCGGACGTGGACGTAGACGTAATCGGTCGTCGCGTGATTTCGAGTAATGTGTAAGTAAACAACCCCCAGGGAGCCGGGATTATAAAAAAAAAAAAATGGTTTATGACACAGCCGCGGGTTGTCACTTTATCTTCGTTACGAGCAGCGCGTGACTTGATTCGTCGGGTGATACAAGGATCCGGAAAGGCGCGCGAGAGCTTTCGCGTATAATTACACGTGTCGGAAGACAAACAATCGAAAAACTGGCAATGTTTCTACAGCGCCGCCCGAAAATTACCATAAACCGATCAGATAAGCCGGTCGCGACACGCGAAAATCGCCACTGGCAATCCCCGATACGCGCTCTCGCTCATGCCACTCCTTTCTCGTTTCTCCAAGGACCGGCGTTGAATTGTATTAGCTTCTATTTTCACGAGAATTCCACTAGAGTTCTATTGAAATCCCCGAAAATAGTAGGAGACGCGAGGCAACCGTAGCTCCTCCTTTTTCGAGGCAAAGCTCCGCTAAGAAATTGGCGTCAATTGCATCTTCCTACGTCACGAGCGCACGTTTATCCCCATTCTAAGCGATTCCCATTACCCCGACGACGCCTTCCTTTTTTCCTCCTCGATCCACGAGAGCAACACCGGTAACGCGTGCGGTGCTAAAGCTATTCCGGAGATTGGCGCCGGTCCAGAGATCCGTTCGCTTGACTTCTTCGAAAGCTCCGATTCATCCCGCGCTTCTGCCTCCGCCGAATGGGCTTTTCACCTACGAGGCGAGCGTTAGTCGCGTTACCGGTGGCTTCTCGATCATCCCCCATTGTCTCCTCGTCGTCCCTTTGCTCTCGAATTTCCTCCACTCGTTTCTCGCTCCTCCCAACCCTTTTTCCCGGTCAATCGTGTCACCCCGGGTCCCGGGGACGCGTTTATTATTTCTCCCGGCGATTCTCGTCATTTCGACGATTCCCAAGCGAGGGGTTAACGCTCGGTAACTGGAGAACGCAATTACACGGCGCTGGACCGCTCGGGCTTTGCGATCAGGGACAAAGGGGGAGCCCAAACCGAAATATTTCCTCGCGTATGATAATGGAGCGGCTGTGGGTCTTCGGTATCGCGTAAATTAGATTGAAACCCTCTGGCTGCATGCCCGCAAAGACCCCCGCTTGCACGGCCTATGCGAGGGTCGAGGATGAGCCAGACACGAAACTCCGTGCTAAAAGCCAATCCAGCTGAGTGCGATTAGGAGCGTGACCGACCGTTCCCGTTCTCGGAGGCGGAGGACGAACTTCCGAGATAGATAATACCCCGGGATGTCCAAGTTGGAAAGCCACGTTTCTCCGCCTCCCTTCCTCCCGAAGAGGGTGTAGAGCGCAGAGAGGGAGGATGAACGTAGGGTTGTTGCCGGTGGCGGAGAGTGGCGCTTCGAGGGTGAGGGAGAGAGCGGATACATGCTCTCAGGTACTTACGGACCTCGGCGCCATTAATTAATCTCACATGATAAATGCTAAGCCGTCTGCCAACTTGGAAGATGCAAGTGGCCCAGCTGCATGGCTCCGCCGAATCATCGATAGGACGACTCGGCTGCACCAACGGCAGATGTTGCTTGCTTGCTTGCTTGCTTGCTTGCTGGCTGCAGTTGCAGCGGCGCTGGCGGTGGCGGTGGAGCAACGGCGACGGTATCTCGCCCCTTTCGATTTATGAAAAAGCTCCCCGGCCGCCCCGTCTCTCTCGCACTTACCATCTCCACCCTTTTTGACAGGATATAGGAACATGTGTTTGTACGACATTCCGTAATTTATGGTCCACTGTTTCACATCTATTTCCACTTTTTGGTTGAAAACGCTTCGACGCTCCGCGTACGATGGTTTTTGCAGCCAAAGGAATTCCATATATCATTTTTTTTTCTGCCCCTCGCTGCTCTTCAGCGATCGATGTATCAATTCTTTTTAGCGAACTTTTGGTTAATTGAAAACTTCCAACCCCGGGGGAAGGGGGTATTATTATTTTCGACCGATCAATTTCCGCGATTTTTCCGAATTTACCTGAAAATCGGAATTTCGCGTTATCGACTTTTCTCACCTGCTGTGGTTACCTTCCTTATCAATTAATTTTTGGAATTGCAATTGCAATTTCAATATATACGTAATTTTCTTTGTCACCCTAGCGATCCCTCGAAATTACTACGAACAATTGGCACCGGTGACAAATTTATGTTTCATGACATAACGATAATTAACAAAAAAATTAATTCCATTACACCAATTTTTTTCCGCATGAAATCCAATATGCGTGAGTAAACCGCGTCATCACCGACAAACCACTGGACCTATGGGGACCATATTCGCACCATAGGTTATTGGGGTGACGGGTAAGGTTTTTAGTTGCGCGAGATTCCGATAGGTGGCGCTGAAGTCTAACTTCTATATTAATTTCCCGATACAAGAAATTATTTTGGCGTGGTTTGCACGCGGTAGGTGGCGCTACGCATTTGTTACGGTATTTATATACAAACAAGGCACCGAGATGTCCCTAATTTTTCCCCAAAAAGCTAAAAAAAAATTCCTAGGTACAAATACTTTCCCTCCACGAGCTGCGAGAAGCCATGGGATTGAAATAAGACCAGACTTTTCTTAACGGGTATCTCCATCCGTTCGGATCCTTCCCCTTTTTTAACGTAATTATTCCCGCAGGAGCGAGAAGACGTTGCAAATATTTGCACTCCACTTCGCCGTGAAATTCCGCCAACGTTAGCTGGTTCAGGAACAATATTTTCCCGTCGACTTTCGACGGTTCCTTTCTTTTTTTTTCTTCTTCCTTCGCTTTCCCTCCTTTCCAATCGATCTCGCTTTGTTTCGCGTCCCTTTGCCGGGGAAACAAAAAATCGAAAATTGCGAATTTTCGATTCCCGATTTCTCTCAAAATTAACAATTTCTCTCTCTCTCTCGCCACGTGAAAGAAAAAAAAAGTGGTAAATACATCCGCAGCGGCGCATAGAGGGAAACATCATCAAAAGAATGCGGAAAGAGGAGAGAGTCGTTAAATCTTTTCAAGCGGACAGCGGATTACGCTTTCAAATCTAAATCAAAGGCGAAGAAAGAAAACATTGTAAGTCTTTTGAAATCGCCGTGATTTTTCACGGTTGCAAAACATTTCATAATCCTCCGCTTTCGAAAGAAGGACCTCGTCGTCCTACGACGAGCGCCGCTGCGAGATACGAGTCGAGTCGCAAAAACCAAAAAGGAAAAATGTAAAGAAAAGGAGAAACATCCTCCTTTCTGTTAAATGAGATGTGTTTTCACCGGGTTCGGAAGCAACGTATTTCCATTCAGCTTTGACTCGGCGATGAAAACCCATGTGGGCTTCCGGTCATAGGAGAGTAACTTTCAAGTGGAGAAACCATCGTCGCGGAAACCTTACACATAGACATATATCGCGTGTATATATATATATATATATATGCAGGGCAGGTACAGGTACGAATGCAATCCCCGACTCGTTTGTATGCAAATTCACCACCACACTCGCCCTTTTCCATCCCTCTTTTGCGAATAAGTGGATATTCCCGTCGCTCTTTTCTCTCTCTCTGTCTCTCTGTCCTCTCCCAAGCCTCAGCCCACCTCTCGTTTTCTCTCACGTGCATTCCCTGGCAATTAAGCGTCACTAAGAGGTTTTCGCGTTTTAGAGTTTCCCTTTCCCTACCGAAAACCCTCGAGCTTCCGGCTTTAATTGTTGTTTATCGAGCGAACACTGCCTACGTATTGTACATGATCTCTTTCTCCGTCTCTCTTCCCTCCGATTCCGTCGAAAGGGACCCCCTCGAATACGAAATCAATCATGTACCGGGAATTAGTGCGATTACACCACCGTGACGGTGAGAGAAGGGGAGAAAGCGCCAGGAAGTTGGAGAATCTACCGCCAGGTGGCGAATGAGCCCGCGAGTGGTTGAAAAACACGGCCTAGGTGACGAAAAAAAAAGAAATCCTGGGTTTTAGGGCCAGGAAGTTGGAGTACCGACCGCTAGGTGGCGAGTGCTAGCCCGCAAACGGTGGGAAAGCGACTTCGATTGCGAAAAGGGAAGGAATTCTGGGTTTCAGAGTCAGGAAGTTCGAGAATCGACCGCTAGGTGGCGAGTGCTAGCCCGCAAACGGTGGGAAAGCGGCTTCAATTGCGAAAAGGGAAGGAATTCTGGGTTTCAGAGCCAGGAAGTTGGAGACGCGACCGCTAGGTGGCGAGTGCTAGCCCGCAAACGGTGGAAAAACACGGCCTAGAATGCGAAAGGATAAAAATCCTGGGTTTCAGAGCCAAGAAGTTCGAGAATCGACCGCCAGGTGGCGAGTACTAGCCCGCAAGCGGTAGAAAAACTGCGTAAATTGGGTTCGAGGGTTACGTGATTGGTATTATTTGTAATAATAATAATATTAGAGTTATAATAATCGATGGCACGTCGAGTTGGCTGGGAAAAGTGACTGTCGGGAATGCGGGTACGTCACTCGTGCGAGAGTTATCCGCGTAACGACCCAAGCACTTAGGAGGTATGTGCACGCGGGGGTTGCATACTTAGGGACCGGGACTGGGGTACTTACAACCACGGCAAATGGATAGCAAAGGGGGAAAAAGAGTGGAACAAGAAAAATCCACGATAATTCTCTCCACGGAGAATTCTACTGGTTTACTGCACACATATAAGAAGGAGAATGGCAAAAGCAAGGAAAGGAAAGGAATACTTTACCCTTACCTTAGTGGCTAGGGCAACCAACCACAAAGCAGTGGTAGCAGCAGCGGCAGCAGCAGCAGCAGCGGGCTCCCGCGCGCTCTTATCTCCCCGGCAGACAGACTCACTTGGCAATTTTGACGACGAAAATATTTTCACGTATAATATTTTCCCAAGGATTCCGCGCGAGCGAAGAGCTGACGTTGAAAATTTTTCCTCCGTGTGACAACGATAAATTCACCCCGGAGAAATGATGCCAAGTATAATAATGAAGAAACTTCCCTTTTCCTCGCCAAGGGTCAATTCCTCCTCTGCCCTGGGAACTTTCTTTCGTTCAATGGGAAACAAAGTGCCCGTGGAAAGCTTATCCGACTATCGGACTACCACTGTTCTGTATTTATCTGCGGTGCGAAGAGAGTCTGCACGGATTAGCGATGACGATAAGAAGGCTGATGCACGAGTGTGTGTCTGTGTGTGTTTGTTTGCGAGTGTGTTTGTGTGTGTGTTTGTGTCAGCTTTTATAAGGGATTTTTTTGTAAATGTGGTGGTGGTGGTGGTGGTGGTGGTGGTAGTTGCAAGGGGCGCGAATCGGGCGATTGGGGCATCGATAAATTTAGGGGTTGGTATAGAAAGGTATCGATGTATGGATGTATCAATATGTGGAAGTATCGATAAATGGGAATATTGATATATGGAAGTATCGATATATGGAAACATCAATGTGTGGAAGAATCAATAGATGGAACTATCAATATATAGAAGTGTCAATATATGGAATTATCAATCGACGCAAAAATCAATAAACAGAATCATCAATACAAGCATCAATACATGAAAGTATCGGAAATTATAAATATCAATATTACTGAAGTATCAATATAAGAAACTATTAAGTATAAACGGAAATATTAATCCATGAAACTATCGATACACGAAAGTATCAATATCCTGAACTATCAATACCTGAAAGTATCAATACAGGGAAGCATCAATAAACGGAAGTATCAATATACGACTGTATCGATACACGGAAGCGTCGATGTATGGGACACCAATACGACTCGAATGGGTTCGAGCTCGAGTCATGGGCTTTTCTCATATCTCACCGATACGAGATGAGACGAGATGAGATGAGATGAGATGAGATGAGATGAGATGAGATGAGATGAGATGAGATGAGATGAAGGATAAGTTACTCCCCGGAAGCTGTTGCTCGGGCTCGTTCTGGAGCGCGGAAAGTTCGTGTATCCGAGCCGCTCGGTAATCTAGCAATGTCAGGCGCCGGCCGTTCGTTCATAGCTCACACAATTAGCGAAATTAACGGACAAGACATTGACGGATGCCCCTACGATGCCACATTCATCAACTCTCCGCATCTTCCCTACCTACCGCCGATGCACATGCAGTTCGAACGTTGCGACCAAGGAGCAACTCGAGTTCGAGCTCCTTCGACCTTTTCGGAATCATTTTGCAAGAATTTTGTGGAATCTTAGAAATTCGTAACTTCGGTACCAGAAATCGGAGGAATTTCAGCGATAGTTGATTTTCAAGCTTGAAATCTCTACTTTTATTCCTAAAATTTTCAAGTCCCATGAAATACTTTTCCAAGAGTTAGGAATTTCCATAGGGAAGGAGAAAATGCCAAGAAAATTCGATAGTAAAAAAATCCCTATTTTCTCGCAGCTTAGAAAATTCGTAACATGGGAACCGAAAATTCTAGTAACTTTTAATTTAGCTGAATTTCAATCTCAAAATCTCTACTTTAGACCCTAAAATTTTCAAGTCCCACGAGATACTTTTCCAAAAGTTGGGAATTTCTATAGGAAATGAGAAAATGCCACGAAAATTCGATAGAAAAAAATCCCTATTTTCTCGCAGCTTAGAAAATTCGTAACATGGGAACCGAAAATTCTAGTAACTTTTAATTTAGCTGAATTTCAATCTCAAAATCTCTACTTTTAACCCTAAAATTTTCAAGTCCCACGAAATACTTTTCCAAAAGTTGGAAATTTCTATAGAAAAGGACAAAATGCCAAGAAAATTCGATAGAAAAAAATCCCTATTTTCTCGCAGTTTGAAAAATTCGTAACATGGGAAAAAAAAATTCTAGTAACTTTTAATTCAGCTAAATTTCAATCTCAAAACCTCTATTTTTAACCCTAAAATTTTCAAATCCTACGAAACTTTTTTCCAAAAGTTACGAATTTCAAGATTTGGGGGGGGGGGGGGGGATAAATGAAATTGGACGGTGAAATTCCAATTCGAAGGATAAATTCCATGCATATTTTTATCCAGGTGATGTCATAATAGAAGCTACTCCTTAGCTCTTATCTCTCAAAACGAAATAAGACGTGACATGATACCGCGCGGCTACAGAACCGTGACATTAGCAATTTGGCCTTTTTAATAATTCAAACGCGAACGTATCAAGCTGACGTGCAAAATTTGTAGTTTCCACCCCTAATAAGCTGTTGTTCTTTCTCTCTCGAATTTTTTTTTCCTCCTTTCTCCCATTTTCTCAGGACGGTTTCAATTCGAGTTATGAATTTCTGATGTTAAACCATGAAAAATAGGTTTCCCAACAGGAAGTTGTCTCTCCAAGACCTGAGAAAATAGGGAACTTTTTTTTAATCCAATTTTCACGGGCATTTTTTTCCAGGAAAATTCCTAAATTTTGCAGAAGTATTTCGTGGAGCTTAAAAATTTTATGGTTCAAAGGAGAAATTTCGAAATTGAATTTGAGCGAAATTAGAATTTCCTAAGATTTTTCGTTCCGAAATTATGAATTTTCTAAGTCGTGAAAAAATGAGGATTTTTCAATTGGAAATTCGGTAGCATTTTTCCATTTCCTGTGGGAATTTGTAACTTTTGAGGAAGTATTTTGAAGAATTTAAAAATTGTAGGATCAAAAGTAGATATTTCGAGACTGAAATTAAGCGAAATTCGAAAATTCCAGGATTTTTGGTTCCCAAGCTACGAATTTTTGCAATTGTGAAAAAAAAATGGGATCTCGTAATTGCATAATTACTAGAATTTTTCCTTTTCCACGAAAAATTCGTAACTTTGGGAAATTTATTTCGTAGGATTTGGAAATTCGAGGGTCAAAGGTAGAAATTTCGAAAGCGAAATTGAGCGAAATTACAAATTTCCAGGATTTCCGGATTTTATGATAAGTTACAAATTTTCCAAATTTCCGAAAACCAAAAAAAAAACAGGTTTCCTTAAATCGCATATGCGTTAGCTTTCCTTCTGTTTCCACAAATTTTTCCAAGTCGTGGGAAAAAATGGGATTTTCATTTCGGATTTTCCGTGGCATTTTCCCTTTCCACGTGAAAATTCCGAACTTTCGAAGAAATGTTTCTTCAAGTGTTCAGGTACCAACCAAGGTGA
Source organism: Gasteruption jaculator (assembly GCA_949825005.1). Lineage (NCBI taxonomy): Eukaryota > Metazoa > Arthropoda > Insecta > Hymenoptera > Gasteruptiidae > Gasteruption > Gasteruption jaculator. Next base: position 10,354,907 of record OX463772.1, on the reverse strand, counting down.
AAGAAGCTCGTAACTCGAAAATCACTTGGTATCGAATCTCGCTGTACCGTGTCCTCGCCGCGTTATAAATTTTCCTGCATCCGAAGTGCTGGCGCATTTCAATAAAAAACCCGGAAAACAACGTTAACGAGGGAAGTTTCCTGGAACCGTGCGACTGCAGTCACAATTACCACCCTCTTGACACAGTGACAAGCTGCAAAAAGTTCTTTCAATCTTCGACTTTGCACCGTCTCTCTCTCTCTTTTTTTTTGTTACGTCACTATTACTGTAACAGTCGTTAAGAGCTTGTTTACGTGCGAAACGTGACGAGTTTCGCCGTTTCTGCAGCTCCACGCCAAAGTTATGACAAACAACATGCTTTTACGTGACGCAACAGTCCAGTTTGCGATACCTGACCGAGAGGAGTTGAGTAAAAAAAAAAATGAGTAAACAAAAAAAAAATAATTGCGAATGCGAGAGAAGCGCGATGAAAGATCGTCGAATGTACGTAACGAAAAAAAAAAAAAAGGGACATGTGGGTAAGTGTGTCAACGGCTAAAAATAATTTCTTCGCACTTGCTGGTAAAATATTCCGGTGAGGTTGCCGCCCGTCAAAACGGGAGACAATCGGCAAACGGTATACGTCCGAGGAGAAAAACATCGATGGAATGCCAACGAGACAACTCAGTCAAACACATCTTCGCGGTGATTAATTAACACCCGGCACCTTTTTTCGCTGTTTCTTCCAACGCAACATGAAAACAAAATTAGCCAATTTGTCAAAGAAGCCTGCCAGGGGAAGAGGAAGACATTCCTTCGCCTTCTTCTGTCCCCTTGTCTTGTCTTGTCTTGTCTTGTCTTGGATTGGCTTGGCTTGGCTTGTCCGACTTGTCTTGTCTCGTCTCACTTTTTCGAGCAAGACTTCGGAAGTTCGCACCTAATGCCGCGATAATGAGGTAACGCGGGTCATTAATTTCCGGGTCTAGAAATATTTCCCAAAGCACCCTAGCAATTCCTTCCCGAAATTTTTTCTGAATAGAAAAAGGAAAGATTGTCAAGTTCTAATTTGGTAAAACTTCCTAAAAGTTTCACGTTTTCTGGAAATTTTCTGGAAGTATCCCCAAGGAAGTTGGACATTTTTGCTACTAAGGTGGGAAGTGCTGGCGAATGAGGAATTGGAAGATCCTATTTTTTTTTTGTGGTAATTTTAGAAATACGTAGTTTTGGAACTAGAACTGGGAGGAATTTTAATGATAATTGCAAAACCCTAGCAAAACCCTAAAATTTTGAAGTCCCATGAAATACTTCTTCGAAAGTTAGGAATTTCCATAGGAAAGGAGAAAATGCTAAGAAAATTCGATAGAAAAAATCTGCATTTTCTTGCAGCTTGGAAAATTCCTAACATGGGAACCAAAAATTCTAGTAACTTTTAATGTAGCTAAATTTCAATCTCGAAATCTCTACTTTTAACCCTAAAATTTTCAAGTACCATGACATACTTTTCCAAAAGTTAGGAATTTCCATAGGAAAGGAGAAAATGCCAAGAAAATTCGATTGAAAAAAATCCCTATATTCTCGCAGCTTGGAAAATTCCTAACATGGTAACCAAAAATTCTAGTAACTTTTAATTTAGCTAAATTTCAATCTCGAAATCTCTACTTTTAACCCAAAAATTTTCAAGTTCCATGAAATACTTTTCCAAAAGTTAGGAATTTCCATAGTAAAGGAGAAAATGCCACCGAAAATCCGACTGAAAAAAATCCCTATTTCCTCGCAACTTGGAAAATTCGTAACTCCGGAACCGAAAATCTTCGAAATTTCCTCTGTGACTGATTTTCGAGCTCAAAGTGTCCTTTTCGAACCCCGAAAATTCCAAACTCCGCGGAAAACGTCCCTTAAAAAATGTACCCCCGTCCTTCTCACTCGTGGCGCTGGTTCCTAGCGAAAAGCGAGTTCCAGGTCCCCAGCAGGACTCCAGGAAAGCTGGATCCGTACCAGGGCTGGGGCAAAGATACACGTACAGCCGTCTGCTTGGGTCGGTCCGAGTATATAAGAGAGACAGTTTCGCGAAAGAATGCAGTAAATCGACGGGAAGTTAAATAAAATATTCGCTAAAATGTTGGCGTACGGGGAAATGTACGGCGATTCGTTTGAATATCCTTCGTTTCTCTATTCAAGCAAAACACCTCTCTACCCGTAGGTCCTGTCTGGCTGAGGATTGCAATACCGTAATGTCGGGAATAGCAGGAAGATATACTTTTATTTTCGCCCGCGGCGGTGATAAAATCTTTCCGATAATTTATACGCACAGACCGGATGCGACAATGGATATATAGAAATCTATATAGACGTTACACACGCCGGTACGTGTGTACCCGCGCTTTTATACGTCCATTCGTCCCTCTGTGCTGGTATTTACGGCTCTATACGCACACAGCCTCCGTGCTCGGTACCTATATATATATATTTATATATCTATATATATATATGTGTGTGTGTACATACGACCCCGGTCCCGGCCCTCGTGTGTGGAAATTCCTACGTACGTGTGTATAAAAGCGTGGGCGGGCACCGAACATATTTCACAGGGCGAAAGTTGCCGCTGATATTTTGCGCCGTGTGGAACTGAAGGATCGGCCGTTTCGGCTCGACGGCTCGCGAAATGTCCTTCTCGCATCTGCCACTGCCGCGCTTGCATCCCTGTCGAATGCAACCCCAACGACACCCTCGCGGATTGTCAAACAAACCCCACGCGAACCTCGACACCGGATTGAGCTTTTTTTTTCATCTTCTTCTTCTTCTTCGGTATCGAGTCTGGCCCCGAAAAGCTCCAACCCTTAAACTGGGGGATGAAGAAAAATAAAATTTCAAAGACAACCCCTCGAAAATCGTTAAAGAAACCCACGAACCTCGACACCCGATTGAGCTTTATTTTTTTCTTTTTCTTTTTTTATATCAAGTCCGGCACCGAAAGCTTCAACCCTCAAACGAAGGGATGAAAGAAAACCCACGCCATAACCTTCACGGATTGTGGAATTAAAAATTATTTAAATTAACAAACCCACGAATCTCGGTACCGGATTGAGCTTTTTTTTTTCCTTTCCTTTTTTTTAAATCAAGTTTGGCCCCGAAAGCTCCAACCCTTAAACAGAGGGATGAAGAGAAAAAAACTCCACGAACCTAGGCACCGAATTGAGCTTTTTTTTTCTCTCTTTCTTTCTTTTTTTTGGTACCAAGCCTGGTCCCGAAAGCTCCAACCCCCAAAGAGAGGGATGAAGAAAAAAGAAAAAAGAAAAACCCATCCCCCCGTACCTATAGGAGCGAGTTGCATTCGTAAGGAAGAATTGCATTCGATAGGAAATTCGCGTGCAAATGACACATCCAAAAAGAATGATCGGCGATTTATGCGAGTGCATGCACAAGTGCATCGATGCTCGAGACGTGGGAGTGGCTGCTATCGATTCCGCATAAAATTTGAGAAGGGCTTTGCGCTTCGAAATTGTTTTCGTGTGTTTACGAGTGACGCTTATGCAGCCGATACTGCGGGATTCCCCCGTGAAACTGCACTTTCATTTTTATGGCGGACTAACTGCATCGAGTGTCTTGCAAAATCATGCAGCCAAGTGCACTTTTCTTCCACGAGTAAGCGCCGCTTTATGGGGTGGCTGTCGACGTAAACAACAGTTACCTACCCCTAAAACGACCGATTTATATCTAACGACGTACCTGTGCGGGTGAATCGGTGACTTAACCGCCCCTTTCCTTGATCTGTTGCAGATGAAGTAGACGTGATCGGTTATACGAGCAACCAGTCGGACACCGACGACCACAGCAGCGTCCAGAGCAGCAGTGACAGCGGCGTCGCGATGTCCACCTCCAGGCTCACTCTTTCTGAAATGATAGACAATCTTTAGGTGAGACAAATTTTTTAGGGTATCGGCAAAACCCCAGCAAAAATACAGCAAAATCCTGAAATCCAGCGAAATTCTGAATACAAAAATTTGTAACTCCGAATCAAATAATCGGATCGAGATCGACTTTGATGCGTTTTCGAGCTAGAGGCTGCATGTCTCTACCCTGTAAATTTCGAAACCCTAGCATAATCCCAGCAAAACCCCAGCAAAAATCCAGCAAAACCCTGTTTTCTTGAAATAAACGAAAATTGCAGGTCTTCAATTAAAAATCGGATCTAGATCGAATTTGAAGCATTTTCGAGCTAGAGACTGCATCTCTCCACCCTGTAAATTTCGAAATCCCAGCAAAATCCCAGCAAAACTACGGCAAAACCCTATTTTCTCAAAATTTTCACTAAAAAATTTATAACTTTTGAATGAAAAATCGGATCCAGATCGACTTTGATGCATTTTCGAGCTAGAGGCTGCATGTCTCTACCCTGTAAATTTCGAAACCCTAGCATAATCCCAGCAAAACCCCAGCAAAAATCCAGCAAAACCCTGTTTTCTTAAAATAAACGAAAATTGCAGGTCTTCAATTAAAAATCGGATCTAGATCGAGTTTGAAGCATTTTCGAGCTAGAGACTGCATCTCTCCACCCTGTAAATTTCGAAATCCCAGCAAAATCCCTGCAAAACTACGGCAAAATCCTATTTTCTCAAAATTTTGACTAAAAAATCTATAACTTTTGAATGAAAATTCGGATCGAGATCGACTTTGATCCAATTTCAAGCTGGAGACTGCGTCTCTCCACCCTGTAAATTTCGAGACCCTAGCAAAATCATGGCAAAACTTCAGCAAAACCTCAGCAAACCCCTATTTTCTTAAAACTCTGACTAAAAAATTTATAACTTTTCAATGAAAAATCGGATCGAGATCGGCTTTGATGCATTTTCAAGCTAAAGAGTGCATCTCTCTACCCTGTAAATTTCGAATGTCTAAAAAATTACCCCTAGTTGGTAGGATTTTTCAAATGGGGAGGGATAAATTTTGAAAAAAAAAATGGTGTCTAGTAATTGTGGACGCACCTTAAACCCCTAGGGTGGAATTAAGAATTGGCATCGTAAAATTTAGCAGCCTTAGGCGTAGCGCAAGGCTCCTAAAGCACCCCCTTAAGTCGAAGAAACACCTAAAAATCTATGCACCGTGCAATGAATTCCTTGAGAAAACAGGGAAAAAGGGAGAGGATCGATGGTATCGGCATGCAATAAATTGAGCTCCCAAGGAAAGGTTTTTTAGCCTTCGGGGCGATGAGGCAAAAAGGCCAAAGCGAGCAGCGAGAGGGAAAGGTAGCGAGCTATGCTTCCCCATAGATTTCGCGGAGGGTACGGGAAATAAGGGATGTTTTTTTACTTTTCGTCCTGTCGAACACGGGGATAACATTATACATGGGAATTCGGAGTTAACGGTCTTCTGTTACCTTTCCTTCCTATCATTTCCCTGCCGCAATTCGCTCGCACTTGAAGGAAAAAGAATAGAGGATTCTCGGAATTGCACCCAAGTAGAATTTTTTGGGAATAACTTTTCGAATCCCATGAAATATTTTTCCAAAAGTTGGAAATTTTCGTGGAAAAAGAAAGAAAGTATATGCGGTTTAAAGAAATCTATTTTTTCCTGCAATTTGGAAAATTTGCAACTTAAAAATCAGAAATCCTGAAAATTTGTAATTTTGCTCAATTTCAATCTCGAAATTTCTACTTTTAACCCTAAAATTTCCAAACTTCGGGAAACATTTATCCAAAAGTTATAAATTTCCATAAAAGAGGGAAAATGCTACTGAACTTCAGAAAATTCATAACCTCGGAATCAGAAATCCCGGAAATTTCCAATTTCGCTCAATTTCAATTTCGAAATTTCTACTTTTAGCCCTAAAATTTCGCGAAATATTTTTTCAAAAATTAGGAATTCCATTTAAAAAAAAAATGCTACCGAGGATACAAATAAAAAAAATTCCATTTTCTTCTCAGGATTTTGAAAATTCGAAACTTCGGAACCAAAAATCCTAGAAACTGCAAATTTCGCTCAAATGCAATTTCGAAGTCTCTATTTTTCACCCCAAAATTTCCAAATTCTCCAAAATAATTCTTCGAAAATTACAAATTTCCACAAAAAAAAGAAAAAATGTTACCGAAAATCAGGAAAACCCTAGCAAAATCACAGCAAAACCCTAGAAAAATAAATAAATAAATAAATAAATAAATTTCCACAAAAAAAAAGAAAAAATGCTACCGAAAATCCAATTAAAGACCAAAAAAATCCTAATTTTTTTTGCTGGGATTTTCGAACTTGTGCAAAAAAAATCCTAATTTTTTTTGCACAAGTTCGAAAATTCCAAAAATCCCTTTCCTCGAGACTCTTCCCGAGTCGCCCGAAGGAAATTCGTTGGTTGACTTCGTAAAACCAACAACCGGCAACGGGCGACGGGGGTTGAGTCGAAATCAAAGATATCTTCCTCCCTTATTCCGGCGCTTTTAGCTCCGAGGAGAAAAGACACAGTAAATTAAATTTCAGACACAAAATTTCTTTCCTAATACATCATTTTTCCTTGTCGCAGACGAAGAGGAGGCAACAGCAACAGCAGCAGCAACTGCAGCAACAGCAGCAGCAGTGCGGTGGTGGCGACAGAAAGTGGTGCGAGATTGTTTGAGGGGGTTGATAAGAAGAGGGAGGGAAAGGGTGGCAGAGGAGGAAGAACAAGAGGATAAAAATAAGAAATTCGGCATACAAGAACAACAACAACAACAATAATAACAACAACGGGAAAAAGAATTGGGGAAAATGACGTGGGGGAGAACAACTGCAATTTCAAGGTGTTTCGAGGAGAGCTGACGAGGTCGCAGGTAGAAAAAAAATGTATTTTTCTTTTCTTTTCCAGAAGACTATTATTAAGAAATTACGTAGGGAGAGAGGCAGATGAATGTGTACGCCATGTGTAAATATATATACGCGTGTCTTTGCGAGAGAGACAACGATAAGGAAATTATTGATAACCGATTGTCAGATACGATAACGGAGGGAGGAAGCAGCGGAGGAGGGTGCAATCGCTACTGTACCATCTTGTCTTGTGTTTCGCGCAAATTTGAAATTTTGTCCCCTTTCGGAAAAAGAAAACGATAATAAAAAAAAAGAGACGATTTTATTATGTATAAATATTATATATATAAATGTATAAATATATATATATATATAAATATATATTATAAATAAGTGAATATATATATATACAAATATATATTTATGTTTATTTATATATATTTATCCATATATATATATATATATTTATATAAATCCGTAGAAAATTTGAAATTCGACTGGAAACAACAGCAGCGTCAAAAATAAAAAATAGAAAGAGCAAACGAAGGATCAACGAGAGAAAGGGAAAAAAAGTCCCTTATCGGAGGGGGTGTGTAAATTATTTAAAGGGCGACGAGGAAATTGTAAATATTGATGATAAAAGGAAGGGTGGAAATCAGAAGGAAATCGGTCACGTGGGAGGGAAATTTCGTCGGGTCGGAAATGGATAAATAAATAAATGGGAAAGTTTAACAACTTTTTTTTTTTGGAAACTTGATAAAATGGGGAAAAGAAAATGGGAATTGGAGGAATTTCTTAGGATCCGATGAAATTTTTCTCCCCAATCGGTTGCAGACTGAGGCGAGGGGTGGAAGGAGAAGCTGGGAAGGGTTGGTTCAAGAAACTCAAGTCGGGGGATTTTTGCAGAATTTTTTTAAGGGTTTTCGATTATCCGTTTTCGATTTCAAGAATAATCGCGAGTTCTTTTTAATTTTGCTTCTTGAATAATCGAATAAAAAAAAATGAATTTTGGTTTCGATTATTTTGGAATTTATCGGAAGGGTAAAAGGGGAGTGGGGGTTGAATCGAAACGGATATTTCGAAAATGTTCTTATTTTTTTTTCTGTGAAAACTGAGAAAAGAGATTTTTGTTGCATCGAAAACAAAAAATTCACGAATTTTTGGAATTTGATAAAATGGTAATTCCGCCGGAAAACAATTGTTTTCAATTTTTCATGGAATTTCCCATTGAAATCGAATCTAATTTTCGCGAAAAATACAATTTTGTGGAACTTCAATTATGGAAAGTCACAATTATCATTGAACGGACGTTTTTCGGTGCAACGAAATGATTTTCTTCGAGGGTCAAAGGAAGACTGACATTTTCCTTAAACATTTCCGTTTCCAAAATTATTTGCACCCGAAAAACAAAAAAGAAAAGTATTCGATTATTTTAAAAAAATCAATTTCTGCTGCGAAAATTTGTTCGAAACCCAATCAATTTTCTCTTTTTATTTTAAACAATTTTTTTCCGAGGGTGTAAATAATTCATTCACTGTTCATTTAAAATCCTTAAGATTTTACGTCCCAATTTCCTCTTTTTCGCGAAAAATCGCGCGCCAATTATCGGCGATTTTAATTTCGAACAAATGGAGTTATTCAATAACAACAATTCAAAGCAACAATTCAAAACGACAAAGAAATCAAGAATTCTCCACTATTGGGATTTCAATTCGGAAGCGAGATGCGGAAAATCGAAATTTTCCGAATTTCGTTTTCTTTCCGAAAAGGAAGAAAAAAAAAACCGAAAAATAAAAAAATCGCGCATTCAAACGGAACTCCACCGACAAAAATAAAAACAAGAATATCGGAAAATTCGGAAACAAAGGGGGATTTTTTTCTAAAAAAAAAAAGCAGTATCCAAAACACACACACACACACAAAAACAAACAAATAAATTTTAAAAAAAGTAACAATAACGAAAAAACAAAAGTGATCTCGCAGAGACGAGTTTCTTCTTCCTTCCGGAAGACAGAGACATCCTCCGATTCGTTAACGATAACGATATTGTTAATATTATTATTATTAATGCCAGTAAGGATTAAAGCCAGCAGCGACACCGCGAATCAACGCTTCGCCTGTGCTGATTATCTGGAAAACGTCCCTTGGAGCGAGGCGAAAAGTGGGAAAATGGGAAATAACCGGCAGTGATAAGTGGGAAATCGGCAAGAATGGGAAATTCTGTTATGCAGCATAGACAAAGGGTTAAACGACGACGACAACAACAACAACAATAACAGCAACAATACAAACACACTCGCCTACACGAACAAACAAAGACACAAAACACTCATGGCTGGGGAAAACGTGGTGGTAGAAGAAGAAGCAGCAGCAGCAGGGTCTGGGGGAAAAAAAGGAAGCAAAGTTCCACATCAGAGCCGTCCAATTGAGGACCAGTGAATATCCTGGTTCATAAAAGGATCTAAAAAGGACTATGCGAGGTATCTGTTGGACGGCTTTGTTCTACGTGAAAAGGGAGATTATGATACCCCGTTGGCATACACACACATACACAGACACGCATTTGTACACGCAGAGAGACACATTTGTATACACACATACACACACAGAGTCACTTTCACGCAAATAATAAATACACACACTTAACTACACGTAGGGACAAAAAAAAAGGAGAACGAACAAAAGATGAAATTTAATACAAACACATCCATACAAACTTAACACGTACAGCGAGGATTGCGAAACGCAAACAGACACACGGGCATACACGAAAAAGTAATGTACACACACACACGCATACTAAAAACACGCGCGCTGTGCGTGTCTTTAATATTATTATTCATTGTAACTTTAAGTACTATACAAATTTACAGTAACATTTGTATTGTATGGTATAAGTACGTTGAATCGTCTCATACACATTCAAAGAGTACAAATTCAAAGTTGGGTCTCGTTATGTCTCTCGAGGTGAGGTTTTGCGTTTTTTTTTTTTTTTTTTACGGGGGTTTGGAGTCACGGGGGAAAATTCCAGGAGCCTCAATTTTCGTGGAATTCCGGGAAAAGGAAATTGAAATTTCATTTTGGAGTCCCGACATTTTTTTGGAATTATTTGTAACAATTTTAGAGCCTGAATTGGAATGGGAAAAAAGAGAAAAAGGAAATTTTGAGTTTGTCATATTTTAATACCAAAAAATCTTCGGGAAAATATTTTTTTTAATTTTTTGTAACAATTTTAAAGCCTGGATTCGAAAGAGAAAAAAAAGAGGAAAAAAGGAAATTTCGAATTCGTTGTATTTTAATATTCAAAATCTTTCGGGTTAATTTTTTATTTAAATTTTGGAACCATTTTAGAATCTGGATTCGAAAGTAAAAAAAAAACGAGAGAAGGAAAAGAAAATTTCGAATTCGTTAGATTTTAATATTCAAAATCCGAACAGAAACCCGCCATTTCTTGGTTTGGTGGCGCTAGTGTAGCTTAGACAAAAGCAGCAGCATATCAGATACCGCGAAATCGTAACCGAATCGGGGACGAAAAACGAGAGGACGAGGGAAAAATGACGTAAAGGTCTCGAATTGTCCTTTCGAAAAGTTCAATTGCTCCTCGCTTTGGAATCGCGAAATAAATCGCGGAACGGTCGAATAAATGTTACGCTCGCGTATAGTAAATATTACTATACCTTTCTTGGTATTTATTTTTCAAAAGGATTTCCTTTTTTTTTTTATTCAATTTCACCCAGTAACATTTATTGGGTAAACTTTACTTATTTAATTAAATGCTAATAATATTATTTTCCAAAAAGAAAAAAAAAGAAAAATCGAATTTGACCTCTCGATATTTTTTCTTCCTAATTTTTTTTTTGGATTCGAATTTCGAGGTAAATAAAAAAAAACCTAAACAGACATAACGAGACAAACATCAAGACCACCATTAAAGTAAACCAAAAAAAAAATAATAACAAAGTAAAGTAAAGTAAAATTAACAAAAAAAAAACACAAAATAGACTCTAAGAAAGAAAGAGAGAAAGACAATTCTTAGAGCGGGTGGGAAGACAAAGAAAGCAAAACATAATTAAACATAAGACATTTCTCATAAATCGAAACAAAAAGAAAACAAATTATATATGTATATATTAACAAGTAACAAACAAACAAACAAACAAACAAAAAAAAAAACCGAATGTCTCTTGAACGTGTAGAAGAAATTACAATTAACAAAAATAATTAATTAAAAAAAAAAAGTAAACGTAATGTGCAAGAACACAAAATTTCTTGAGAGAGAGAGAGAGAGAGAGAGAGAGCGAGCGAGAGAGAGAAAAAGAGAGAGAGAGAGTTTGTCTGCTCTTTCCTTTTTATCGTTTCAAAAGTATCTCGTGAATCAGTCAATGTGTGTATGATTCCTTCTTTTGGGTTGCGAAAGAATTAAAATAATGAAGAAAATGGTGAAAAAAAAAAATGAATAATTAAAAGAAATTATCTTCTCGTAGCGAGATATGTATTCTATATTATCGAAGTGCCTTTGCCCGATGTTATTAATTTAATTGGCGAATTTCCAATTAATGACTCGTTAATTAATTAGTCGCTTATGGGAAAGCGAGAAGGACACCGGAAGAGAAATTTCTTCGACGCCGAAAGAGCGAATAGGAATCGATAAATAAAAATGTAACAAGTATTGCAAATATTTATTACATTTTTTTTAATTAAAAAAGATTAAAAAATATTATCGATATTATTTTCCAAATCGGCGCGTTTTTAAATTCCCTATCTGTTTTTACTTTATTTTCATGCAAAACGATACGACATTAAAACACGCATAAAATGAAATTACGGATTACAGTTTTTTTTTTTCTTCTCAATATCAAATTATTAACGCGAGGTTCCGATTCGATATGAATATTAATACCGAGATATTAATAATAAATGACGTCACAGCGATAATGACGTTATTATTGCATTTTAATGCCAACGCTAAATTTTAATATCATTCGGAAAAATCCGCGAGTTTCGGGTTTGCCCTTTTTTCTTTTTTTTTTAAAATTAATATCGATAAAAATTATTTATTATCGTTTGGAAAAATCCGCAAAAAATTTTTCGGGGCTTCCACATTTTTTTGGTTCAAATATTATTTCCACGGAATTTCACTCAAAATCGAGGACCTCCCTCTTCACAATCATCCCCTTGCGCGAATCCTATTCTCCCTCTGGCGCAAATCCGAAGATTTAACGACCGGAATTACGAAAAATAAAGTCTAGGTATCTAATTGCAAGGAACAAAAAAAAAATCGTATTACTAAATTTTATCGAAGGTAATTTAATAACGACCTGGAAAATTCTGCTGCTTCGGAAGCGGGTGATTTTTTTTTTTTTTTTCGGGTTTTCCAAAATTTTGTGAAAAGAAAATTTGAGTCGACGCTGGAAAGTCAAAATTGTGATACCGAATTATTCGAAATAGGTTCCTTTCTCCCCCCCCCCCCCCCCCCCCCCCCCAAAAAAGCCAAAATAGAAAATGAATTTCTCAAATTTCTTGAAATTCCATCGGTTTTGGGAACAGATCATTTTCGAAATCGACTCAAATTGTCTTTCGCCACATTCATTTTTCGGGAAAATCCTTGGAATTTTTGCGAGAAAGCAGATTTCCTTCGGTTGGAAGACTTTTCCTACTTTTTTGATCTCATTTTGTCTTGATTACTATTATTATTGTTACTAATTATACTATTAGTATTATTATTAGGGTTAGTACGGTCCCGTGATTGAATTTAATCTAAGGTAAAGTTATTTTTTGTTTTTTATTTAAGAAAGAAAAAAAAAGAAGAAAATTGGTTTTGTGAACAAATTTTGGAATTCTATTAAAGGATTGAAATTTTCGGTGATAATCGGTATGGAAATTGCTTTTTGATGAATTCGAAGCTCATTTTGCATTGAGATTTGCGAAGAGAAGCCAGAATTTCGTGATAATGAAGGATAGTGAGAGAAATAGCAATCCACTGAGTTATTTTAATACATCGGGCAGATCCACTTCCAAAACAATGTGATACTAAAATTAACGGGCAAACAAAAATGGAGTAAACGCATGAAAGGTAAACGGAACGGGTCTAGCGATTATGAGAATTGACACGGAATGGGAATTTCGGATGGAACAGACATTTTTTTGTTTATTTCGTTAACAAAACGAAAACCGAAAAATTTTCAAATAGGAAATTTATCGAATCGGGAGGTTTTTGAAATTTCAGTTCACAAATTTTTTCGATCTTTTTTTTTTTAAAAGGTTTTCGAAAATTTGGAAAATAGACGAACACGCGAAATTTTCAATTTCGCGACGTCTATTTTTGAGATTCGAAAGAAAAAAAAAATTAATTTTCGAAATTCGAAAAAATAAGAAATTTCGAATTGAAAATTCGAAAATGAAATTTCGATTTTCGAAAAATTGAAAAATTCGTGGGGGTGGAAATAAATTTATTTGTAATAGGATCGTAACATTTCCCGTACCCGTTTCAAAGAAGGCACGAATTTGAAGAAATTATCAAAAAAAAAATATATAAAAATAATTTCATTCTGGAATGGATCGATATCGATTTTCGACCGATCGATATTTACGTTAATGTCAATAAATTCTAATTTCAAAATTGCACGGAATGAATTTTCGAGCGGGTATGGAAATTGGAAATTGAGGGCACAGATCAGGCAAAGCGGCAGCAATATTTCTGAATTGATGCAGTATTGACATGGATTAAAGAACGACAAAGGAGATAATGAAAAATACAAAAAAAATTATATATATATTATATATAACATGTTAATCCAGCCAGTCTAGTTTATATCTAAGGTGTAATTCAAAGTTCACGTTGTCTGTTGAATACCAGTTGCGCAAAATTCGCCGCGTCGAGAAAATCGAAATTCAAAATATTCGATGAAAAAAAAAAAGAAAAAAAAAACTCGACTTTTAAAATCTAATAAAATTACATTTTTCCTTTTATGTAAATAGACGAAGTCGAATCGAGTGATAATTCAAAAAAGGAGAACTCTGCGAAATTCGTTAATTTGTATTGATCGTTACTACTTTTATCCCAAGGATTCAAAAATTTTAGGAATTTTGTGAAAAAAAGAAGAAAAAAAAATTATCGTTTCATTATTACAATTCGATTTTCCAACAGTGAATTTTTCAAAAGGACTTCCAGCGGGTTTTTGCATATTCCAAATTTGAAAAGTAATTAACAAATTCGAGTTGGACAAAACTAAGGTATTCAAAATTACCAAAAAAAAAATAGAAATTCAACTTGTTTGTGCCCGGAATTACATGAAATGGGGAAAAATAAAATTACAAAAAAAATAGAATTGGGCAATTCTTGAAAATAATAATAACAACAATAACGAAATATAATATATGTCAAATTGGAAATTGCAAGACCCCCATTTTTTTTTTTTGGGGAATTCCACGAAACTGGTGTGAAACGAAAACGCGAAAGCAACCTCCCAGTCTACATTTAAGGAGAAAGAAGAGAAAGAATGAAAGAAAATAAAGAAGGAACTTTAAACTTTAATTACTCGATTGATAAATAAAACAGAGAGAAAAAAAAAAGCTAAGGAAAATACAAAATATGAAATACAAAAAAATGGGTGTTATTTTTAGATGTCTATTAGATTATCAGAACCAGAAACTAAATGACAAAAAAAAATGCTTAAATATAAATAAAAACGAATAAAAAAAAAATAACTACTACTACTACTGCAATTATTATTATGATTATTATTATGATTATTATACTACTATAATTGCTACTACTACTAACTATTATTATTACTACCGTACTTGTAATAAGGATTAAAGGAAGAAGAAGAAGAAGAAAAAAAAGGAGAAAAAAGATATAGAGAAAAAAAATAATAATTAGTCGACGCGAATCTTCACAGGAGCAAAACTCATAAATAAACAAGTAAATAAAGAAATGAAGAAAAAAAAAAGAAAATAAAATTGACAAATTTGCGACCTCGTTTGTATCTGCATAGGAGTCATCGCGAAATCCGACCTATTGCTTATGATTTCCTCTTACGAGTGGCGAAAAAAAGAAAAAAAAATTGGTCCCAGCTTTCGTGGGGCCATTTTTTTTTTTCATTGTAAATTCTTATAAATATGAAACATAAGTGTAAAAACGAAAAAAAAAAAAAAGAAACGTCGAACGGGAACTCGATTTTCATCGTTGGCGAAAATCGTACGCGAAATCAAAGGAATTCCTAAACAGATGCAAAGAGAGAAAATGAGAAGAGAGAGACAGAGAGAGAGAGAGAGAGAAAGGGGGAGAATAGAAATTTGAGAAAATGATGAATTAAAAAAAAAGGACGAGAGAGAAAGAGAGAGACAGAAAACGATCAAAGGAGGAAAACAACGATTCGCTGTTTTTCTCACTTTTTCCTCAGAAAAAAAAACACATTTTTGCTGCTTTCATTGTTTAGATGAATACTATTAAAAAAAAAAGGGAGG
Organism: Gasteruption jaculator; assembly: GCA_949825005.1. Classification (NCBI taxonomy): domain Eukaryota; kingdom Metazoa; phylum Arthropoda; class Insecta; order Hymenoptera; family Gasteruptiidae; genus Gasteruption; species Gasteruption jaculator. Next base: position 10,339,691 of record OX463772.1, on the reverse strand, counting down.
GGGGAGTTGACGGAAATTCGCGTGGTTTGTCATTTTTTTTTTCTTCTCGAGTTTCGAATTTTGCACAATAGCGGTTTTAAAGCACAAGACATTCTTTCGGGGTGTTTTTGTTTATTTATTAATTTTTTTTCTTTTTTGGAGGTACTATTTATTTTTCCGGTGTCCAAAATATTTGGCGAAAACTTCTTCGGAGAAAATGTGCGGTCCTTTTCTCAGTCGTCGTTGAGCCGAGAATTGCGAGAGAGTCGGGGGAGAAACGAGAGGAACACGAGGATTTTGAAATTTCGGGAGAAATTGCGGGAGAGAAAAAAAATACTACAAGGGATGGGGGGACAAATCACGTGAATTTCCGGGACGGAGTGAAATGGTGAAAAAAAAAAGGGGACAAAGGTACGATGGCAATCCTCGGTAGCGAGGAATCGCGTGCGATGGTTGTCGTTACAACAACAACAATAATAATAATAATAATAATGATAATGATAATGATAATGATAAAAATAATAATAATAAGAATAATAATAATAATAATGATAAGAGTAACAACAACGACGATACCCATCGCATGCAGCGGGAGGATTATGAAAGAAGGAGAAGATAATAATAAAAAAGGAAAAACGGGGGACGGAGAAAAATGGGAAGAATATTGAAAAAAAAAAAGAAAGGAGAGAAAGAGGGAAAGGAAACCACCGGAGTTCCCTCCGGGCACTAAGAGCATTTAATCAATGGTAGAGAAATGCTTAGTGGATATTAAAAACAAAGCGAAAAAAATGAGTTACAAAAAAAAACATATAAATAAAACAAAAATATTATATATATGGACGAGAGAGAGAGAGAAAGAGAGAGAGAGAGAGGCGGAAAAAAAATAAAAATGTGAGAAGCGGGGGATGAAGCGAAAAAAGCGTGGGAGGAAACAGGGGGTGAGGAAGTAGAAAAAAAGGGGTAGTCTGATTTCGAAAAATAAAAAAAAAAGAAAGAAAAGAAAATTCGGGCGAATTTCAAAAAAAGAAAAAGAATTAATAAATAAACAAAGAGAGAGAGAGAGAGAAAGAGAGACAATTGTATGAGGGTGCAGAGTCGATGCAGGGTGTAATCGAGCGAATGCGGGGGTGAAATTCGGAACAACATCACTTTAAGTATGTTAATAATATTCAGTTTTGGGCTTTCGTTGTTTGGAATTGGAGAGAGAAAGAGAGAGAGAGAGTTTGGGGTTGGGGGTTGAAGCGTAATTTGCCAGGGGTAGTTGGGAATCGTTGCCTTCGGAGACCAGGAGTCTCGAGTTTCTTTGGGAAATTTCTCCCCGGAAATTTTGGAAAAAGTCGAGAATTTTGAATTTGAAACCGAAAATTGGGGTTTCGATATATATTTTTTTTGAAAATTGGAAAATTTTCTTTTGGCGGAGATTTCTCGGGAAACTCGGGGGAAAAATCTCGAGAGAATTGAAGAAACGAAATTGACATAATTTGCGAAATTTATGATTACGATTATTGAGAGTAACGGGCGGTCGTTCTTTTCGTTGTAATTAATTATCGTGATTGGAAAGGCACGAGATGAATTTCCAAGGGGGAGGAGAAACAAAAAGCGAAAAAAAAAATGCAAGCGTATAAAAAAAGTCCCGAGCGAAATACTTATATTATTGTACATATTACTTGTAATTGCTATCTTCGTACTGCAGAAACGGGACACCTTCTTTTTTTGTTTCTCAATTAATTTGCTCGATTTTATGGAGAAAAAACGAGAGCGAGCGAGAGAGAGAGAGAGAGACAGAACGAAAGGGAATGAAAGACATATGTGTTGTTTCGAACGAGAGCGAGAAAGAGACAGAGCGAAAAGTAATAAAATAAAATTTGTGTATTATTAAGTGAAACGAATAAATCTCGTCTTTTTATTTCATCCCCTTCCCCGAGACTCTTCGATTCCTTTTCTCTTTGTCACGTGGAAAATTTGGAAAATCAGCGAATTTGGAAAAATTCGTACCCGAGCGGTCGAAAAAATGAAGGTAAGTTACGTAAGAATTATTAATTTCGCCCGAAAGGTTAATTATGGGCTGGAAGAGTAGAAATTTCGATGGGAAAGTTCATCCCAAAATTGGTACCAATTTTTTTATTATAAAAAAAATTATAAATTTCGTAAAATGTAAAATTATTAAAAAAATATTCGCTCCGTAGAGACTTTCCAGCGAGAAAATAATTTTTTTGTGATAATTATGGGGTGGAAGGGGGTAGAAATTTCGGTGGAAAAGTCAATCGAAAATTAGTCCGAATTTTATTATTATAAAAAAATATAAATTTTGTAAAATGTACAAATTGACAAGAAAAATATTCCCTTGATGGAGATTTCCCGAAAGAAAATAGAGACCTCTTCCGTCTTGTCGCAGGAAAAAGGGATGTTTTGTAAATATCCCGGAGAACTACCCTAATTCGAACTACCCTCCTGCTCGTTTACCCATTGTTTATCACGGAGAGTTTACATAATATCCTCGTAAATTCGCATTTACGAGTTAATTTATTTTCGAGTTACTTCGGATTCATTGATATCCCGTGCGCGCGAGAGAGACGGAGAGACGGATCGAGAAACGGAAGTGGAAAGGGACCGAGCGAGACGGACGAGGGCAGAAAGAACCTGCGCGACGACTCTAAAGTAAATTGAAGCGATTAAGAAGTTTATTGGACATAAGAAAATTTCATAGGTATCCTCTCCCCTCCCCTCGCCCAAAGGTTCCTCCTTCGGCATCGCGCGTAGTTACCAAGGTCGCAGTTAAATCTCGGCAAAGAATCAAAGCCGCCCATTAAAGTGCGTGTTTATGCTCTCTAAAAACAAACCCTCCCCTCGATCATTCTTTTACGAGCGAACGAGCTACTGGGAGGACATCTATCGGTGGAAAAGTCAATTCAAATTTAGTACCAATTTTAACATTACAAAAAAAAGAGAGAATTTTTTAGAATGTAAAAATGTGCTCGTAAAAGAGCGAACGAGCTACTGGGAGGACATCTGTCGGTGTCTTTGTCGCGTGATTCTTGTAACCGACTACACCCACGATGTGTGTGAATGTATACGTGTAAATATTTGCTCACCGGTGACGAAAATCGCGTCGATAACGTTCGTTTTTTTACACGATGAAAATGCGGAGCTTGGACATACGCCCTTTTCTGTCAGTGCCGTATTTGATTCCGCCGGGTCCTAGAATCAGAAGGGGGTGCAAATTGAATTAATGCGGTTTACGTCCGAAAGAGGACAATCTTGGGATCTTGTTAGGCTTGTTTGATATTGTTAATGTTGTCATTATTATTATTATTATTATTGTTATGATTTCTATTATTGTTATTATTATTATTACTATTACTATTGTTGTTATTATTACCAATTGGAAATTAGTTCGGGACCCAAACGAATCCGTAACGAAATTGAAATCGCCATTGGGTCACGTGACCTTCTTTCTTGTACCTTTCTTTGGAAAATGAAAACAAAGTCCTGCATTTCGAAGATCAAAGTCGCGTGACCTTTGTTTCTTTTACTTTTCCTTCTATTTTCTCTTCGTTTCCCAGTTTTTCTCCCTTTCTTTCTTTTTTAAAGCGGGAATAAGGCGCAAGCACGCGCAAATTGTACGAGTAACAAGGAACCCCTCGAACGCGACTGCTACCGCCACCTGCCGAGCGTTTCCGCAACTTTCACAATTCCAACCTTTACCGACTCTCATTCGGATACAAATTTCACCCGTAATTAATTCCAGGGAAGTTGAGAATTACTAGAAAATCAATAATTGCGATTATTTACCTTCGGTGCAATATTTTTCTTCCATTGTTAAAGCCAAAAACGATATTTCGAGGGAAAGGGTTAAAGCTCGACTTGAACTCGGCGGTCTTCGGGATCCAAGATGGCCGCCAGTCGGGAGGCTGCTCGCTGCTGATGATCATTGATGCGTGCCTGCGTCCGGATCCATCATCCATCCGAGGCTCCGTCGTAGGACGGAAGAAAAAGGAGCGACGATAGTTGCTGGAGTTGATCGGGAACCGAAAGGTAGGGACGGAAAGAGTGAAAGTTCGGGGAACGGGTGGAGTAAAAAAAAAAGCAAAAGGTGTCCGTGGAGTGCGCGGAGTTCAATGTCAGAAGATGGCACCCGTACGTGTTATTTTGATGTCGTGTGGCAGCTACAACCCGCCGACCAACATGCACTTACGAATGTTTGGTAACTATATATCATTGTTTGCGATCGATATCGCCTTACTAATAGTAACGAAAGTGGATGTTACGCAATACTCGGGGAACTCGGTAACCCGATATTTTGTAACCCACATTTTTTAGTTATTATTTACCGCTCGTTGTAAACTCCGCTGACAGAATCCTAAAGTTACCAAAAGAGAATACGTGTATATATATGTATATATGTATATATGTAATATATACACATTCCTAAAAAGCGTTGGTATGAAATTTCCTAAAAAAGTATATGTAGCAATTAAGGTATATATGTATATGTTTTTGGTTTTGAAATTGAAAGAATTAGTTGCAATTGCAGAAACGATATTGAAATTTATTTTTTTACTTATCTACATGGAAATTTAATTATTTAGATTATAGCTCTGCAATAAAACTAAAAAGAAAAAAAATATATATAAATAAAATATATAAATTATATTATATATAAATAAAAATATATATAAAATTCTTTGTATAATAAAATTATAAGATTTTTTGCCATTGTATCTACATATACATATACACAACGTTTCAAATAACATTGTACTTTTTATTTAAAGAATTGTAATAAATTTTTGAGGATATGTCGATATATAATAATAATAACAACAATCACAACCACAATAATATAAAGTATATAATAATTCTCATATTTTAAGTATTATGATTTATTACAATTTCATTTTATATCGCTTATAATTTACTAATTTTTGTATAATTTTTATATCTTTATTCATTCCATGGGAAAATTCTAGAGAATGCTAAAAACCAAGAGAGAAAATAATAATTATTATTATTATTACCCCATAGAAAATTGATTCTGCCATCTCGATACGATCGAACCAATACCGTAATTCAGCAAACAACTAATAACCAGATTGCGGATGGGCAAAAGAATAGAATTTACAGTAGCAATTAATCACTAATGCCAATCCACTGGAATTATTACCAGTGCCTTGTGTCAATTATATTTCCGATGCGACTAATTCCACGTCGTTCTGTTTGTCATTCGATTCGGACGTTCGTTTTCCATTCCCGGCGACAGCTCTGTCGGGCAACGAGTTAATTGAAATACGCGATTACGGGATTATCGAAATAATCATCCCGGCCAACTCGGGCTGATGCCCTCGATATAAATACGCAATCCTGCGGGCGAAATTAACGATCGGCTGCTAACCAACTCCTCGCTCTCGCAGAGATAGCGAGGGATCATCTCCACAGACTGGGCTCGCACGTGGTGGTCGGCGGTGTCATATCCCCGGTGCACGATGCCTACGGCAAGGAGGATTTGGCCTCGGCCAAGCACAGATGCGCGATGCTGCAACTGGCCCTGCAGAACAACGACTGGGTTCGGCTCAGCACCTGGGAGATGCGACAGAACGGCTGGACCAAGACCAGGATCAGCCTCCAGCACCACCAGAACCTCCTCAACTCGATCCTCTCCGACACCAACGACGCGAACGGAGACTACGACATCGAGGACCTCGACTGGATCCCGGAGGACATCAAGAACAGCAGCGACACCGCTCCGATACAAATCAAACTCCTCTGCGGGGCCGATCTCCTGGAGAGTTTCGGAGTGCCTCTGCTCTGGAAGGAGGAGGACGTGAGTTTTTGCTTGTTATTTATCTTTTAAGCATTTCTCTTGCAATTTCTTGGTAATTTCAGGCGTAGAGTCGATTTCCATGGTCTGTTTTTATGAATTCCTAAGAGGAGGTTGTAAAAATGGATTTTATTCGAAAGTAGTGAAAGAAAATCGTATTTCCTGTTGGAAGTCGGCAATTTTGACAATGAAAATGGATTCCTCGAATAAAAGTACATTGGATATTTTCGAAAATGCGGTTGAACGACAATTTTTTTGTAGATCGATGCCATCGTAGGCCAACACGGACTGGTCGTAGTCACGAGGGAAGGCTCGAACCCGAACAAGTTCATCTACGACTCGGATATTCTCTCCAGGCATATGGTAATTCCTCTTCGAGTCCATTTTTCAAATTATTCGTCCTTCGGATCCAATAACGGTTCGCTTTGTGTCTTTCCAGCACACAATTTATATCGTCACCGAGTGGATCCCCAACGAGATCAGCTCCACGAGGATAAGGAGGGCCTTGAAACGCGGTGAGAGCGTTCGATACCTTATCCAGGATCCCGTGATCGAGTATATTTATCAGAACGGGATCTACGATGCGAAACGATCGAATTCCACAATTACGACCACGACCACACCGACAATGTGAGTTCCCCATGAAAGTGGATCTGCTTTTTTTGGGTCGAAGGGAAGCTCCGGTGGGACTCGAGTGTAGCTGTAGTTTGTGTAACCGCGGAGTCGGTGGATTTTCGAAAGAACGTTTCTCGAATTTTAGTCGAACGTGTATTCGTTTTCGTATTTTTTTTGTATGTACGGGGAAGTATTTTTGGTTTCGTGGATATTTAGTACCATTCGTTTGTAGTTCTGGTAGTTAGTGGAATATGTTCGTCTCGTTTTTCGACGAGAGGGTGTACTTTGAATGTTAATTACGATCCGCTTTTTTTTTTTTTTATTGATTTCCCAAGGGGGGTGAAAATTCGTTTGTAAATTTGGAAATTACAGAATTCGAAATTGCGGGAATGTCGCAATTGAAGTTTAGGAGGAAATTCACGCTTTTATTTTTACAGATTCCACAAAATTGGAATTTCACTTTTTGAAAATTGCAATTTTAACAAATTTTTGCTTACGAAATTCCTATTAATAATTGGAAATTTTGAAATATAAATTTGGAAGGTTACTCAAAACTCGCATGAGGAAATTTGGACAAAATTGGAATTTCAGTTTTTAAAAAAGCAATTTTAACCAATTTTTGCTTACAAAATTCCTATATTAATAATTGGAAATCTTGAAATATAAATTTGGAAGCCTACTTAAAACTCGCGTAAATGGAAATTGAAATACCAAATCAATTCCTGAAACCGAAAAATTCGAAATTTGCGAATTGAAATTCGCAAAATACTCTGAAATTAACGCGAAGGAAACTTGAAACGCATCCTTCCTCTTTTTTAATATCCCATAATTTTTATAAACGGCCGAATGGGATGTGAAAAAAAAAAAACACAGCGGGATAAAACATACGGAACATCCTGCGAGGGAAGTTTCGGTGAAATTAATTTATTTCAGCGGAAGTTGGAAGACTTTCTATGGAAAAGTTATTCGTTAGTAGGGATATTTGAGGATGAAAAGTTTTTCCTCCGTGTTACCTGAGGGGAGTAGGTCGACGGATGGATGGGTAGATGGAAGGAACCTCCCCGTTTAATTATTGGTCAAAGTTAGCCAACTAATTAATCATCATTGATCAAGGAACGTAAAGAAACGTGGAAGCGTGTCGGCGGAGCGATAACGTAGTTTGCCAACGGCAAAGCGTGGATATTTTTAGTTGAAGATGTTGTTGAAGCATGGAACGGTACGATAATGAGCGGGATGTACATAAGAATTAATTAGATCTGTGCCGAACTGCATTTGAATATTTCCCAACCGGTTGGAATATTTTTTTTTTTTCAGGGAAATTGGGAAACTTGCAGCTCCAAGTTCGTAAATGCATTCCAAGCTGCACTTGAAAAAATAAAAAAAAAACCCAGGGGGGAGATACATTCCGCGAAGGTGGTTGCAACAATTGCTTGCCATTTTGTGCATGTGTGTGAAAAGAAAAAAAATTAATATAAATCGTAATTAGCATTCGAAGTGTTAGTGAGAGTAAGGTTGTGTGTGTGTGTGTGTGTGTAGAGAAAAATATTCGTCAATTAGTTTATAATAATTTACTGTAATTTTTCTCCTTCAGTCGAAAGGGTGCAACGATTCCTTTTTTTTTTTTTTTAAATACCTTTTATTGATAATTCCAAGGAATGAATTTGAATTCATCCTCAAAGACTTAGGAGTGAAATTACGTCGGAATTACTTAAATTCGGGGGTTGTCTTCTATTTAGTCTAGTCTATATCGCAGTCTTCCGGTCTAAGAGTGACTTATTTATGGGACTTGTTCCAAAAAAAAATATATATATAAGTTTTATGCCAAATTGCACTTTGTTAATAAATATCTAGTTACTTATTCTGTGATTCTATGAATTATCGAGAAGTTTCCGGATCTTTTTCTAGACGAAATTCGTGGTTGTGATTATTTCGCAGTTTTGCCTTACAATTTTTGCATTCCTTTGGGTGATTTTGCACAGAGAGAATTGAATAAATAATAATAACATTGATAATAGTAGAAATATTATCGAACGAAATTGAAATTTTGAAAAAAATATTGCTGCTGCTGCTGCTGCAAAAGAAAAAAACAAATTCCTTCGCCATGACTTTTGTTCAATAATTTTGTCTATTTTTTTAGATCACCGAAAAAATTTATATTTTATAATATCGCGTAACACTAATAATTAATTCCGTAAAGGCAAAAATTGAAGTTTCTACTTTTAATTAAAATTTAATTAGATTTCTACTATTAAAATATACAAATTATTATTTCCTTCATTATTATTATTATTATTATTATTATTATTATTATTTTTATTATTATTTATTATTATTATTATTTTTTATTATTATTATTATTATTATTATTATTATTATTATTATTATTATTATTATTGTGCTGCATATTCAATATTACAAATAATTTCATACCAATTAAATTGAGGTTAATAATTAACTATCATTATTCCATCATTACAAAAAAAAATAATTATTTTTTTTTAAGCATATTTTAATTGGATACGAAATTATGTTACTATTATTGATTAATCATGATACATGGTTATTGTTGTTGTTGTTGTTATTATTATTATTATTATTATTATTATTATTATTATTATTATTATTATTATTACTACTACTACTAACTATTATTATTGTTATTATTATTATTATTATTATCATTATTGTTGTTACTATTATTATTATTCCTATTAATATTTAATCAAGAACAAATTTATTTGTACTTATATCAACTAATCAAGCAAAATAATTCCGTTACACCCCCCCCCCCCCCCCCCCCCAAATGCATTTCACGTGAACAGACGAATAATCATCACCCGTTTCTTTTACACGCTGCCAATTGCCTTGGATACAAAAGTAAGTTGGAACTGTCTTCGAGTAACGCGAACGATTACCTGAACGCCGAACCCAAGTCACCGTACGAGTCTGCGTTCCTAACGCCATCGCCGAGCGATGTGACGATGGGCACGCCGAGTCCGGTCGAGGTCATCATGATCGACGTGCCGGACGCGGTGTTGCGCAAAAACCTGCAGAACTCGTCCTCCTCCTCCTCCTCCTCCTCCCCGTCCGTCGCCGTAGCCACGGCCGCGGTGGCGTCGGGTTTCGCCGAGTCGCCGCCGCCCGACCCGGTGAAATTCGACGCCCGCGACGCCGATCCGCGCGTATCCGAGAGGTTCCTCGGCGTTATCGGCGCCCTCGATAACGGGAACAGGCTCCTCGCGAGCAACGCGAAAACGGCGTATCCCGGTCAGGCCAAGCAGATCATAGCGACCGAATCCGGCGAGTCGCAGATCCTCGGCGAGGTAGGTCCCGACAAGGACCTGAGCGAGGTCCCGGGTGTCGCCTCGGACCGCGATTCGCTCGGGGATAGGGCAGAGGTACCCGTAGAAATTAAGGAAGACCCCGCGAAACCTAAGAGTAGAGCAAGCGAGAGTAACCCAGAACCAAAACGCGTAGACGATCCCTTGCCCGAAGTCCCTCCCAGAGTCGCCGACCAGGAGCCAACGACCCCCCACCGGGAGCTCGGCGAGGAGCCGGAGCCGAAGAAGGAGCTGAGCTTCGAGATCGACGGCAAGTACCGGAAGTCGCTGGTCAACTCCAAGAAGAGCCCCAGGAGGCTCAAGGACGAGCTGCGGGTGTACGAGAGGAAGCAGGACCTGGAGCTGGAGCGGGAGCGGAAAGTCTGCTCCAAGTCCGACGACGACCTGGACAAGCTCAAGGCCGGTCAGCTGCAGCGGCAGCTGAAGACCAAGCGAACCAAGTTCCAGGACGCCAAGGTCAAGCGCATCCCGGACGTTCCTCTCCAGGGAAGCCTGGACTCGGTGATCGACGAGCCCAGGACGATGCCCCCGCACCGGAGGTCCTCCCGCCTCACCGAGGAGCTGATGTCGAAGAAATCGAAGAGCTTCGAGTCGATCAAGCGCGGCCACGAGTTGTCCTACTACCGGGACTACTCGAGGCTGAACGAGCTGGACTTCCCGGACGAGTTCTGCTCCATCTGCTGCTACACCACCGGCGAGGCGCCACCCCCCGGTGGAGTGGGATTCGAGGACGAGATCGGCAGCCCCAACCAGGAGACCTTCTACACGCTGCGCTCGGACTGGAGCTCGATGGACGACCCCACCGAGTGCGACATCTGCAATTCCTGGAACCTCCAGGACTCCATCGAGACCCTGAAGGCGGCGGCGACGGTGGCGCCTCCGGTCGAGGGCGAGGTCCTGTGCGAGATCTGCGAGATCTGCGGCGAATTCGACGCCAGGGACCATCGGCAGATCGGCAGCTTCGACGAGGAGAAGTTCGAGATCGAGAACTGCGGGGTCGAGACGCAGCAGCAGCAGCAGCAGCTGCAGCTGCAGCAGTTGAAGGAGTTCAAGGAGGACATCGACATCGAGAGCATCCTGGACTCGACGAGGAGCCTCAGGAGCGCGTCCATCGTCCGGGATAAGTCCAGGGAGACGTGTTTCGTGCCCAAGGACGAGATCGCCAGGCTCACGAGCGGGTCCAAGCGGGTCAGCAGGAAGGGCTCCTCGCTGAGGAGGCGAGTGGAGGACAGTCTCCAAAGCGCCGGGGTCAATCAGAGCGACAAGAGGCGCTACTCGTCGGTGGACAACCTGCAGTACACCAAGTACTTCGTCAAGTCCTCGGAGAAGCTGGTGAGGTCGAAGGGCTCGAAGCTGATGGCGTCGGCCGACAGCATCAGGACTTGGCGCGGCGGCAACAGGAGGAGCGGCCGCTCCTTGCAGAGGTCCGTCGACGACGTGAGGTTCCCCGAGTCCTCGTCGGCGGATAACCTGGACGCGCTCAAGGAGAGCGAGTGCGAGACGGATAAGAGCGGGAAGCTGCAGGCCAGGGATAACGAGACGGTGAAGATGATCCTCACGAAGCACGGGATCAAGATTATTAGTGAGAAGGAGACGGTTTTATAATTGGACCTGAGAGAGAGAGAGAGAGAGAGAGAGAGAGAGAGAGAGAGAAAGGGAGGAGAAAGTTGGAAATTGATGGATTTTTTTTTTTCGAGAAATTTTTTGGGAAAGTTTGTGGAAATGAAAATAGAAGGATGGAGCGAGGAGGAAATGGAAATTGGTGGAAAAGGAAGAATTGAGGCAACAACTGAGAAGGAGAATAGAAAAAAATTGAAAAGGATTTTTTTCGAAATATTTCTTCTTGGAAATTTAATGAAAGCGAAAATGGAATGAGGAAAGTGGGAGAAGAAAATTGATGGAAGAGGAAAAATCCTGGAAAAATCGAGAAAAGATTGCAAATGGGGGGAAGGAGAATTTTTTTTTTTTTTAAATAACGAAATCGAAGAAGGAGACGAAAATTGATGGGAAAGGAAAAATTTTAGGCAGAGGCGAGAAATAAAAAAGAGGAAGTTGCAAATTGGGGATTTTGTTAAAAATAGTGGCATCGAAAAGGGCCTAAGAAAATTCATGGGGAAGACAGAATTCGAGGAAAAACCGAGAAAGAAAATTTTCAAAACTGAGAAAATGAGGATTTCTTTGAAAATTCAGCCGTTACCAAAATAGGCTAATGAAAGAAGAAGAAGAAAATTGGTGGAAGAGGAAAATCGAGGAGGAAGACAAAAAAGATGAAAATTGGGGAAAGGAGGATTTTTTAAAAAAATTAATGGAATCGAACAGAGGCTGAGAAAAGAAGAAAAAGAAAATTGACGGGGAAAGAAAAAATTCTAGGAAATTCGATAAAGAACGAAAAAAATTGAGGAGAGGAGAATTTTTCGGAATTGAAAAATTGGGAGAAAAATGGATTTCGAGGGACGTCAAGACAATCCTAGAGACATGTCAATATATGTAATCGTAAAGGCATTTCCGTAGACTAAGGGACATTTTCATAAGACGTCGATAATTATTCTACTAACAAATGTTACTGCATTAGACTGAATTCTATAATCCCAGCAATTGTTACCACGTACGTTGAAGAAGAATTTATCCTCGGAACCGTTCTCGAAGACGGTATCGAAGCCTATGATTTCGACGAAAGTTGGTTTATTTCCTACTGGAGCAACGAAAAATCGAGGAATCGCTACTTTTGCAAATTCCCTGAAACTGAATTTTCGCTGAAACCTGGTTAATTCGTACGAGAACTACGAAAAACCGGAACCAACTGCTTCCTTTCACGCTTCCAAGAAATAATTGACACCGGTTTTGGGGAAATTTCATGAACCGAACTCTCAAAATTCGTGGAAGAGGAGAGGCTCTAAAATCGCGAAGCGATTAATTAGTAGGACGACCGACTACGTCGTCTCCAACGTGCCAATTTCGTCAGGTCGAAGTCACACTCCAGGGAACTCAATGTGTTCAGATGTAATCTTGGAAACTCTTTCGTCTCGACTCTACTATCCACGGATGAGGGAAATCAAGAAACCAGGGAATCGAATTTAGCCCTTAAGAGTGGAGAGTCGAGCGATTTTCCCAAATTTCCCCTCCGAAGAAATTTGGGGCCTTCAATTTTTGCTAATTTTCCATCGGGAATCGCGCATCAATAATTTCTCGCGAAATCCCAGATTTTTCGGAATTTCTAATTAACAATTTTGAATTTTCCTTCCCTGCAAGATTTTCCAAAAAGAAAAAAAAAGGAAGAAAATTGGTGGGAAAGGAAAAATTCTAATACCAGAAAAAAAAAAGGAAAAAGTTGAAGTTTCTCGCGAAAGTCCAAATTTTACTTGGATTATTAATTTGAAAAAAATTGAATTTTCTTTTTTTGCGAGATTTTCCAAAGAGAAAAAAAAATATTGGTGGGAAAGGAACAATTCTAAAAAAGGAAAATTTAAAAATCGAGGAAATATGAATTATTTTAAATTGATGGAAAGAGAAAAAATTTAAAAAGAGAAAATTTAAAAAGAGAAAAAAAATGATGAAATGAAAGAAAAAATTGAGGAAGAAAAAGGAAAATATTGAAATGAGGATTTTTTCGAGAAACTTTTTTTGAAAATTCACGTGAACCGAAAATTATTGCGCGAAAAACAAAAATTGAGAAATTATTGACACGGATTTTTCCAAACGGATAAAATAAAAAACAGAAAATCTACGTAACGTTGAAACTCGCAATTATCGCCAGAAGTATTTAATACACGATAAGAAATGAATGATAAATTTTAGATGATAAAAAAAAATATATATATATATAAAAAAATATAATTAGTGGTAAGACTCTACGGTGCTTGAAAACATTAACGATCGTCGTAACACGATTTCTATTATACACTCGAATGACAAAAATTAAAATCGGCCCGGTTGGAAGTTGCAACGGGTCCAACCGAGCCGGTACCTGACCCGTTACAAATTTCCGACCGGGACGAGACATCGTTATCATAGTGATGATACCGTAGCTCGACGGGAAACGGAAGCTGTTCTTGATTCTAGAATTTTATGGGAACTGTGTCTCGTATTAGTGCACGAATTGTATTTTGGACGAATGTTGCCTTTTTTTTTTGCATCACCGATGTTGGTCAATTTTGTGTGAAACGGGAACGAAGCGAGAAAAAGTAGGAATTTCGTAGAGCGCGTTTTGATAAGTTGTTGGTAGTTTTCGCAACGTAGAAGCCAAAAATTCGATTGCCATTAATTAGTGGTGTAATTAATTGCTAGATATTTTGTTATTGTTATGATTAATTACCACAGTAAATAATATTAACGTTACGAGTTACCATTATAATTTATTGCAAAGTCATTAATTTCTAGAATGATCAATGATTTATTATTACATTAATTACTTCTTTATGGTAATTAATCGGAAGTTTGCTAATTACTATAATATTTTTTTTGTAATTAGTTACTACTTTGAATAATAGCAAAGTTATAAATGATTATTACGATCAATTAAAAAGTAGTCGATTTCTACAATAATTAGTAACCACCACCGTATTAATCATTATATTATAACCACCATAATAATGAATTATTTTTTGATGGTAATTAATTACTGTAACATTTTTTTGATATTTAATTTTACCTTAAATAACAATAACGCTGAAAATTATAAATACAATTAATTGTAGGGCTGATGTAATAATTAATATCCATGACAATTATTAAATTATAATTATTATACAGCTCTATAACGATTAATATCAATTCTATTAATTATTCTACAACTTTTTTTTTCAACAATTCGTAATTACTGTACCAATTAATTATAATATTTATAAAAATTATAGCAATTAACACCACATCTGCTAATTACTCTCGCATTAATTAATGGCAACGCAATTAATATTCCTACCGTAGCAATGAATGGGAAAGTTGTCAATTACCGTAGCAACCAATAGTAACGCTGTTTGTTACCGTACTAATTAGCCGTTACTCTTTACTTTTAACGACACTTGGAATTTCAATGCAAAGCTAAGGATGCAGTTGCGATCCTCGCCAGCTGCATCCTTCGCTCCTGGGTTCTGAAATTTGTGAATGTTAACCATTGTTAGTGTTTAGTGTGTATACGATGAGAAACACGTGCTCAAGTTTCGCCATGTGAAACAGTGAAAGGAAAGAAAGACTGTGAAATTATCGAATTCGGTGCTTCCTAAGACGAACGAACGACTCGTAGATTTTTTTATTCGAGAAATTCGAGTATTTTCAATAGGCTCTTCCTTTGGAACGTAACTTTCGCTTTTTCTACTCTTACGTTTTCTTTTGTGTTACTTATCCCCATGTCTTCCTTCTCAAACTACCGGATATTCTCAAAAAAAAAATAAATAAATAAACGTGCAATTTCTTCTATGCAATCGGGACCGCACCAAAATCTCAATGAATGACGGCCTAATCCTAATTAGTACCTGAATCTCAGTCATATACAATTTTCATAGAATCTCATTTTTTTGGGGGCATTTTCTCTTAATTTTGTTTTTCTCCACCCAGTTTTCAAATTCTCGAATTTAGAATATTTCTGAACACCCAAATGGGAATTTACTCCCTTTAAATATTTTTTTCCTGGGAAAGTTAGCGAATAATAATTTTTAAAAATTTGAGGGCTACTAATTTTCAGATTCTTGTCTTCCATCCGATTCTCAAGATTTTCTAAAACTAATTCTTCCTTGATTTCTATTTTATTAACGATTAAAATCTTTTCTCAGTGTTCAGCAATAATTTAGTGTGAAATTAAATTGAGAGTTTCAATTTTTCAATTTTATGTATTTAAAAATTTTTTAAATTTTATTCTAACAATCCCAATTTGTATTATATTATATTTTAGTATACTTCCATATTTTATAGATTTTATAGTTTTTATTAATTTTATTAATAAATTTAATATATTTTTCTATTTTATATATTTTACTCTATATTTATTAAATCTTTCTATTTATTATATTTTTTTATTTCACACATTTTACTCTGTGTTCATATTAGGTTGGGGAAAAAGTAATTTCGGTTTATCCCATTGAAAAACACGAGAAAAGCCGAAATTACTTTTTCCCCAACCTAATATTTTTCTATTTTATATATTCTATTTTATATAAACTGCATTTTTCTAATTTTCACATTTTATTTTAGAATTATCATATTTTCCTATTTCTTTTCCATTTTCATTACAACTTGCAACATGCAACTTTTGGGACTTAAATCAACTCCATCTGCCATTGGTTTCCCTGATTCCGGGGAAGTCGAGCGATTGCATGGAAGGAATTGTCAAAAAAAAAACGCATCGTTTGGTTTCTGATGCAGCATGTGATATGTGTTTTTCAGGGTACAGCAAAACCTGCATGCCTACTATAAGACAGATAGTTGACCGTCTTGCCGCTGCTCGTTCCATGCCAATCCGATGCGGTCCATGCATTTCTGCTAACAATACTAATCACGCTAATAACAACAACAACAATTTTAGTAGTACTACCGACATTGGCTCCGGTTGCGTTAACGGCACGGCTAACAGTAACAATAACGACATCTACCGTGAGAACGATCAGAACTTTAACGACATCACTCCTCATGCTACCGACAATACTCTTATAATTAGTACCATTGGTACCACTACCATTACCTCTACCGCAACTTCTGCTCCTTCCTCTACTACCATTACTAGCGACACTTTAGCCGAACCTCGGGCTGCAAGTAGAATCTTAGGCTGACTCTTTGCTTTCTTTTCAATCCCAAATTGAAATGCCATAATGCAGAAATGCACCGAATGCAACTTCTGCAGCGATGCAATTTGTCTCCACCCCCTACCCCGTTTCCTGGTACATGTGGTTCTTATGTTCCCCAAAATCATCCCTTAGTCGCTTTCTTTGGGGACCTAGAGTCTAATTGATTTATTTTAATTTTTTTGTTGTTGGAAGAAATATGTAGAAAAAAAGAAAAAAATTACAGAAATGGGAGGTTTCCATTGGAAGGTAATATTTTTTGATTATTTTGGAATTTTATAGCAATTTGTTATTGGATTTTTGAATTTCATACTTTCAATTTTAATTAATTATTTCAAATTAGTTTGATAATGATAAACTATTAATAATTAATATTCATCGTCGATATTAGTTATCATTATAATGTTAGTTACTAATAAATCAATTTACTATTAAATTTAGAACTTTTGCGAAAACCCTAAAATGTTTTTTTCTATTTACCATTTTAATATTTTTTTTTTTAATTAATTTTATACGACTGCATCTTCAATATTTTTTTGTTTCTCGCTAACTTGCAATTTTTCATGACAAAAATGCATTTTTATTTTATTTTATTTCGAGCGAATTCTTGCAAATTTCGTTTTTTTTTCTTTCAATTAAATTTAGAACTTTAACTTCAATATTTTTTGTTTCTCGCTAACTTGCAATTTTTCATGACAAAAATGCATTTTTATTTTATTTTATTTCGAGCGAATTCTTGCAAATTTCGTTTTTTTTTTCTTTCTTTAGGGAACCCAAATATTAATTTACACCATTTCATTTTTTTTTCTCTTATTTATAGATAAACTGATGAATAGCTCAAAATGTATGGCAACCACGTGCATTTATGGTTAAATAAAAATTTCATACCTTTCCTAACAAATTTTAGGAAACACCCGCACATTTGTTCTTACTTTTGCGATGAATTCTATTATTTTTCGTATCGAGTGCATCTTTTTTATAGTGAATTCTTTACAATTTATATGGAAAATGATTGCTTTGCTCAAAGAGTGCAGCCGAAGATTGCAGCTGCGAGATTCGGACCCGCGCTTTTTTCCGGGTACCCAAAAATGTAGAGAGAAAAAAAGAGGAGATTCGGAAAATCAACAGAAAATTGAAAATGCGAAAGAGAGAGAGAGAGAATTAAATGGAAAAGTGAGTTATGTATTATGTATGTTATTTTGTATATATGCGATGATGGAAATAAAAAAAAAGAATAAGAAATACATATTTTTGATGGAACCGATAAAATATGAGTAAAGTTCAAAAAAAGAGAGAGAGAGAGAGAAGCCCCGAACGCAGAGTAGCAAGATTGCTGGTGCTATATCGATGATAAGAATAATAGTAACGGTGATGTGGGGTGATAATTGTAGATAATGATGCTGGAGGTGTTGGGAATGATAATGATAATGATAATGATGAGCATTTTTTTAAGAAACCAACTGAAAAATAAATATCAGATCCCTGCTTCCTCCCCCAATGGCAAAAATTCAGTTTCTTAATTTCTGTGAAATAAAAAGATTTCCCCATAATTCTCAAATTTACTGATAATAATATTATACGATGCCAACAGTAATTGATACGGCTGATTAATAAATCCCCCGTTAATTGCAATACAATTAATTCAAATAATATTACAATTAATAGATCAATTTATATTAATTAGATTTTACAATTAATTTCCATCACTGATCCTGTGGATTATTTCTAACGATATTGTTAATAACTGGTAAAGACAGGGAAATTTCATTGTAAATTAATTTTTCCATGAAGAAAAAAAAAATTTTGGGGGACATTTTTTTTAATTGAATTTCCTTTTTTTGGTAAATAAACTACTTTATTCTCCTTGTCAATTTCCGGGAAACTGTAACATACGGATAATTAACAATTGCTTATCCGTGACACCTATACGACGATCAAAACCAATTCATGCTCACTTCAAACACATTTTAAAGAACTTATGTATTTACTATGTGAATCGACACGGTCGAGATATTGTATATGTTTGTACCATCATGTAATAGCAAGTATTACATATAAAATATTACTGTACAAGTAAACAGGAGTCACTTTTCCCTTTATTCCTCCTTCGAAGCTCCTTTCCCCTAGATTCTCTCTTTTTTTTCTTTCTTCTGAATTTTTATCTTCGCTAATTATCGCCTATCCTACCATTAATTTTCTACATAATTTACGGATTTATAAATACCATATATATACAAACTCTCTTCTCCATTATAGATCCCACTTATTTTTTCCTATCGATCGTTTTCTAATTAACCCTTATTCGGCACACTGGGATCATATGCACCCCACGCTTACAATATAAGAATTTTGAATACCTAAGTAGCATTGGGGGGGATTTAATACATCACCTATCAACAATTAAAAGTTATGAATTTTTTCATAAAGTCACTTTTTTTTCCACTTTTTTCTCGATATTTTAATTTTTTAAATGTACTAAATTTAAATTTGTGGCATATATAACCTATACTAAATTAAAAAGCACCCTTTCAAAAAGCTACAAAAAAAAATGGTGTCAAAATATTCAATAGTTCATTTTTTATGAAGGTTTTTGTCACTGGGGTGCACCTGATCCCAGTGTGCCGAGCGCGTTATACCAGAGAAGTGTGCCGAATAAGGGTTAATTTCATATTTTTCGGAAATTAATTATTATTTATTTTTGACAACGATCCAACTCGATCGTTATTCCGCGAATGGGAAATTTGTATTAAAAAAAAAAAAAAATCGACTTTTCTAATACTAACGAGCCCCCGCGGGAATTTTTCCGTCCTTTTTGGAGACACTTCGTTTTTCGCGAAAGGGGAAGAGTTCTCCGGGAGAACCCTCTTTCATTTTCTTTCGTCTCGATTTTTTTGCGAAAATCGAGGGAAAACAAAAATTATCGTCCCGGGAAACTCCCCAGCGTCGAAGCGAATTTCGACTTCTGACTAGAACTGTTTCAGGCAGGAATTTTTACATCCGTTCGAAATCTCCAAAAAGAGAAAAGAAAACTCGCCAACTCGACCTACCATCGCTAAAACGCTAATTCGTAATTAATGTAAATAAACGTAAAACCCTGTTTCGAAGTTTTCCACCGAAAAACAGAAAACGGGGGAAAACCGACTGAACGAAAAAAAAAAGAAAGAAAGAAAGAAAGAAAAAAAAATCGATGGACTAAAAAATAATTATAAATACTTGGCATTCTAGCAACAAACTAAATTCGCCTTGACGAGTCGGTGCTCCGGACGTGCAAGGATCACGCGTCCTTAATCCGGAGCCTCACGAAGCACATCAGCAGCAGGATCACTATCCACGCGAATAACACCAGAAAGCCGCTGTAAACCTGCGAGTCGATGATGGAGTAGCCCTTGTCCAGGATGTTCCGCAGGCAAATCGACGGTACCGTCGTGGGTAACAAGTAGGACAACCAGCGGAGGAATTTCGGCATACCTTCCACGGGCCAGATGCAACCTGGTGAGAAAAGTGAAGGTGAAAATGCGAATTTCCAAGGGGAGAAAAAAAAATAGTAATTAAATTAAAAGTTTTAATGAGGGACGAAATTTTCGAAGAAAAAAAAAATATGTTTGGTAAAAAAGAAAAAATATAGGAGAAAATAATTCTGATTGAAAATATAAATAAATAAATGAATTGAATGAATGCACAAAAAATTCAGAAGGATTGAAAATCTTCTAATAAAAAAAGGAAACTCTAATAAAAAATGATAAAATTCTAAAAAAGAGAATAATCGAAATTCTAAGAAATTGGAAAAAAAATTTGGTAAGAGGAAAAAATACCCGAAAAATCAGGACACCTCGGAAAAGGAGGATGAATTTATTTTTACTCACCGCAAAGGAGGATCACGGGGTAGAAGCTGCCGGTCGACGCGTAATTCGCCATGGTATGGGAAGTGCACATCACCGATATCATGAATCCTATTATTATTTTTTTTTTTTGGAATAAGAAATCAAATTTGAGGATTAAAATTGGTAACGATCCAAAAAAAAGCAAATTTTTTGTTCGTTTTGGGAAAAAAAAAATTACCGTAACACATCCCGCAAAATCCATTCACCATCACCAGGGCGATAACCACCGTCATGGACCCTTTGCAGCCCAGTCCGTATTGCAAAAACGTCACGCATAGGGAGACGGTGACTTGAAGGACGATGACTGACAATTGGGTCAACAGATGGGCCAACAGGATCTGGGCTGTTGACACACCTGAAATTTCGGGAATTTTTGTTTTCGATGAAGAAACTGATTCGTGGAAATTAATGAAAGGAAAAAAAAATAGTATATGTGAGTTTTTTTTTACTGATTAAACGGAAAATGAAAAAGGAAAATTTGCGAATGGAAATTTTTAAAATTTTTTTTTTTTAGTACCTTGCACTAAACTCCTGTCCCACACTCCGGCATGTCGATCGTTGATAATTATCGATGAGGAGACTGTGGTGCATACGAAGAAAACCACTCTGAAATAAATATAATAAAAAATAGTATTTAAATAAGAAAAATTTCTTATTTAAAGAAAAATTTCTACCAAAGTCTTCGATACTCACGTTAAAATAAATCCCGGGGCCACGAAAGTCGCGTAATTTTGATCCAAAGTCCCAAATATCGGTTCCTCGAACTAGAATTAATTTAAAAAAAAAACAATATTTTATAGTTGGTGGTAGAAAATAGTTGCGATATTTGCAATAATGAATATTTTTCATTTATTTACCTTAACCGGTAGATCGGCGAATTTCGGGGACATTTGGCACTCGGTAACGATCTCCTTGTACAAATCGAAAAACCTGTCGTAGAGCTTCTTCTTCACAAAAAGACCAATTTGCCTGTCTGCAAAGAAAAAATATGAAATATCCATTATTTCATATTTTTTCAATATTTTTCTCGGGGTTTATCCATCAATTATGATATTTCCAGCGAAGCGGAAGTAAATAAACACAGAAGCAATAAATCAAACAAACAGCGGCTGAGCGCATATGCAAATTACCGTCGATCGTTATTTCTTCGTTTTCCAACCTATGACTAATGACGCATTTTTATGCCGTTAATTACGTTTCTATTTTTTTTTTTTATGATTTCGCAAATATTATATTTTTTAATCAACTTCTACCGTTTCCTTTCTTTCCCACATTTTCATTGCACTCGCAATAATAATGGAACTCTCGGGGGGAGGGGGCACGGTAATTTTTGCCTCCAGCAAACTCGAGCTTCGATACCTACTTCCCATATCCAGCCAGACTTGGATCTGTCCGGCCACGATGTCTTCGACGGAGGCGAATCTGAAGTCGTCCTGCCTCGCTTGCAGGGCGGCTGAGAAATTGTGGCTGAAAAACATCACACCCACTACCTGCCCGGTCATCGAGGCTTCGTTCGCTTCCTCCAGGGTGTCGTAGAACACCTGAAAAAAAAAAAAAAAAAATTCTTATTTTTAGAAATTTCTTTTTCCAACTCGATTTTTCTATTTCACATTATACCGAAATAATTATCCACTGATGAGTTAACAACGTGGTGCCGGCGGCACCACGTTGGTGTCGTACGTAAAGATCAACCGGGACTCACTTCTTCCGCCACGAAGTTGTCGAACCCCTTGAGAAATCGGCAACTGAGATCGACATAATCGCAAGTGTAATTCTCGGGGTCGTAAAGAATCGATCCCACGTAATTGCTGTGGTTGCAGTGACCGGCTTCGTCGTTGACAACTGCGATCTTCAGGCCCTTGGGATCCGGTCCCACGGCGTTGAAGAAACAGGTCACCTGCACCAGAGGCAGTACCAAGGCGAACAGGATCCCCCTGGAATTGAAGAGACAGTTGTGCATCCCACGGTTCGATGACGCAACTGCACAATTGCATCCACGCATCTTTTTTTTTTATTTATTTTTTTTTTTTAGTTTTTCTTCTCTCATTATACGACGAAGCTCACTCGTCGCGATTGTTTGACATCGAAGAAAAACATTTTTTTCTGGTTCTCAATTTACATGGAATCGTAATTATTCAAAATAAAATATAAGTAAGTGTATACGCGTGTACAAAAAAATAGTTTGTTTTCGGTTGCATAACGTACCCCGGATGACGCAAGAATTGCAGGAAATTCTTGGCTAATAGCGCTTTGTACTTTTTCCCGGTGGACACACAGTTCCTTGTATTTTTCGTTCCTGTTTCCTGGTTGGAGTAGAGCTTTTCGTTGGTTTCCTGAAATTCACGTGCGAATTATTTATTTGTTTCCTCTCTTTCAGAATTATTATTATTATTATTATTTATTATTTACTATTATTATTTTATTTACTGCTATATTTATTATTATTATTATTATTATCATTATTTATTATTTTACTATTGTTCATTCCTGTTGCTGCTGTTATTATTATTATTATTACTCCTACTAATAATACTATTGTATTATTTAACACATTATAGTATATTATATAAAAATTTATTAAATTCCCTTGAAATTCTGTAAAATTGACTAGCAATTTAAAAAATTTTAATCGATGAACGAAATTGGATTTTTTGATCGAGATTTTAAAATGTGAATAAATTCCAAGAAATTTCAATCACTTTTTAAGGAACTCGGATAAACTCTAGGATATTCTCTATTTTAAAAATAAATTATGTACAAATTATATACAAAAGTATAAATTACTACTAAATTCTAGAGTCAGTTCAAAGTTAAAGAATTCGAATAAATTCTGATAAATGCCCCAACAGCTTCGATGAATTTTAATGCGGTAAAAAAGAATTTCGATAGCCGCCTACTACCATCAAAATCATCATTTGTTATGCATTTTTTTAATCAGCGTGGTCATTAACACAACCATTAATAATACAAGTGTAAACATTTTTGCAAAGAAACTAATGTCCACTGGCGTCATCCTCGTTGGAAGATTAATAGCATTTGTTGCTATGCGAATTATTACCTGTCCAAATCAATTCATCATAATATGCGTCCGATCGGACACACTCCAGGTAATACCTCACCTTGGTATTCGCAAAACGATCCTGATTCGAATTCAGTTCCTCCATTTCTGAGAGATACCCGGTCGTGATGCCCGTGATTCCGTGCTGTTGGTTCTCCTTTTGCCTTTGGCTCAGGATCAGAAACGCCTCCTCCAGGGTTTCGCATTGAAAACTCGCTAGCAGCTGGTCCGGGGAACACTCGGCCAGTAGCTGACCGCATCTCATTAATCCAATCTGCAAAATTAGCATTTTTTAGAATTATCCATTTTTTCTTTTTTATCATAATTAAAAAATTTTTTTTTTCGCCTTCGTGGATGCTATTTAATTAATCACGGGTTATTTTATAAAAATAATTTTTGAATTCCTCGGCGTTAATCAATTAGCCGATGATTTATGAAACAATTTCGAATTCTTGGTCGTTAATTAAAAAATCAGTCGTTGGATAATTATTGGATAAATTTTGGAAGCTAAAAAATTAGTTAATGGATAATTATTATTCAGTAACTGATTATTTAGCTTCCAAAATTTTTTTAATAATTAGTTCTTGGATAATTATTATCCAGCAACTAATTATTTGGCTTCCAAAATTTATTTAATAATTATACGACGACTGATTTTCCAATTAACGACCAAGAATTCGAAATTTTTTCATAAATCAATGGCGTAAATCAATGATTAATTAACTCGGAGTCATTAATTGAAGCCCTAAAATTATATCAATAATAATTATGAATTATAATTCGATTAATGACTCCAGGGTTAATTAATTATTTTTCTACCCCAAGTACTGATCAATTAATCATCGGTTCCAATTGATAAAAAATATTTTCGCCGTCACCGACACCGATTATTGACTCGCGGGGAATCGGTGATCGAATTTCTGACACGCGGACGCTAATTAATTAGTTTTCAGCCCTTCGACCGATTCGATCGACTCCGGTATTTGGAAATTGAGTCATTAATGGATTCCACGACTGCGAGGATAGGATGTTATGGAAACAAAAATGGGGAGAAATAGTTTAAACAATTACGTCGTAACTTGAAGTTACAAATTATGTAAGATCCAGCGAGAGAGAAAGAGAGAGAGAGAGAGAGAAAAGCTAGTACCATTTCTCCTCATTGTAATACACGTCGCAATTACATAGTCCATATTCCCATCAGGAGTTGGATAATATTTGTAAGGATATACGTACGAAATCACGTAACTTTCGCTGGAGAAAGCAAAAATTATGAATACCCAGCCAGCGGCTCGTTTGCTGGAAGCTGCTGCTGTTGCTGCTGCTGCTATTATTGCTAGTGTCGTTCTAAGAGAAGCTGGACCTCTTTGCAACGAAATTACGAATTCTAACCAACTCTCGCTTACACAATAATTTTTTTGTTTTTTTTTTTGGTCTTTCTTCTCTTCCTTCCTTTCGGATCATGAAAGTCTCTTCTGCGTATCTTTCTCTCTCGCTTTTTTTTTTCTTACACATAATCTCGTAATGTGCATAAAAATCGGGTATGTAGCTCGTGTATTCTACTCACTTTGTTAGCTAATCTCGTTTCCTCGATGTAATGAGTTGTAATAATCACGGTTGTTCCCTCCTCTACCGTCAGTTTCACCAAATACTGCCAGATGCTGAAATCCAAAATTTTCGTTATTAACCCTCTCATCCTTAAAAAATGGAAAAAGTGGTATTCGACAGTACATGGGGGTTTCAAACAATTTTTTTTTTAAATTGATGGATTTTTTCAATTAAAAATCGATACCTATCGAAACCCAAAACAACAGCAACGATATTTCAATAAATTGTAACAGATCCCAAGTAAATTCCACGAATTCTAACCGATTCTAAATTTCCTAAAGTCAAAAAGCAAAAAAATACACATTAAAAACTGCACCGATCAACCAGAATTCGCAAAACTCTTAGAAAAAAAAGAAATTGAAAATTAAGGGGGGTCACAAAAGTGTACTTGCTTCTCCCGGAGGATGGGGTCCAGCCCCACCGTCGGCTCGTCCAGAATCAGAAGTTCGGGTTTGTGCAACAATGCTGCTGCGAAGGACACCCTTCTCTGTTGGCCACCGCTCATCTGTTTGATTAACCGGTTGCGCGGTGGCAGTTGCAGCAGATCGGAAAACTGCAGGTACTTCTCCTCTAAACAAGAGACGATTTCATCAAATAATGGAAAAAAAATTGAAAAAAATTGAAAAAATTGAAAAAAATTGAAAAAATTGAAAAAATTGAAATAATTGAATTAATTGAAAAAAAATTGAAATAATTGACATAATTGAAAAGAAATTGAAATAATTGAAAAAAAATTAAATAATTGAAAAAAATTGAAATAATTGAAAAAAAATTGAAATAATTGAAAAAAAATTGACAAAATTGAAAAAAATTGAAAAAAAATTGAAAAAATTGAAAAAAATTGAATTATAGATCCTTCTTACCGACGTCGTGATCCTCGAGACCGTTGATCCTGCCGAAGTAGTAGAGGGCCCCGATCACGGAGAATTCCTGGACCAGGGAGATCTCTTGCGGCATGTAACCGACCCTGGGACCTGGGATCCCGGATCCTTCGGATCCCGGTTTGCCACCCAGCACCCACATGTCTCCGCTGTCGAGGTGCCGGACTCCCACGACGCAGGATAACAGCGTGGTTTTACCGCATCCACTGGCACCCAATAATCCGTAGCTGGAGAAAAAAAAAAATTTTTTTTTAATTGAAAAAGAAAAATAATTCATTGGCAATCGATGATTGGAAATTAAAATAATTTTTGTAATCGCAGAAAAAAAAAATAATTAATGGGAAATCGGTGATTGGGAATCGAAATAAAATCGGTGTCGGTTCCCGATTCCACCGAAACTCAATTTTTCTTGGAATTTATTGATCTTTTACGGAATTTAAAAAAAAAAATAATCGGAATATTAGTAATCATAATAATGTTAATAATAATTTGTAGGTTCGAGACCACGTCCTATGCGTGATCCTTAATTGCAGTTTGCGGCACACGACAGATAAATCGAGATTACGACACGCTCCGGATCAACTTTCATGGAGGCTGCATTGGTATCCGTATTGGTCCACGTGTGAACGACCGCTGGACTCGAAGTGCAGGTGCAATGTTAGAAAAAAAGGGTAATTAGGACAAACGCAACGGTCGGATTTTTCCTTGGAAACCAAACTAAGTGGATAAATAAAATAAATAAATAAATAAATCAATTTACAAGGGACAGAAATAATTTTTTGAAATGACAAATGAGAGGCTGGATTCGGAAAATGCAGATTCAAAAGTCCATGGGAATTCCAGTGTGGGTGGATTCACTTTTTATGATTGGAAGTTCCAATTCCAGATAAATAAAATTCGGGTTTCCAGTTTTGTTAAAAGAGAAAAATGTAATTTCCCCAAATTGAAGCAATTTTCAGAATTAAACATTCCTATTGATTGCAGTTCAAAATTATATTATAATTGAAATTTTTGTAATGCTCTCGGTGGGAATTTTTCTGAAAATTCTCGAAATTTTGTCTATTTATTAAAAATTGGAAAAAAAAAATGTGGAACGCTAATTTTCCATTCGTGGACGTCACTTAATTGATGGCGGGTCATTTTATTAAAGTAATTTTTGAATTCCTGGGCGTTAATTAATTAGCCATTGATTCATGAAAAAATTTCGAATTCTTGGTCGTTATATAAAAAAATCAGTCATTGGATAATTATTTTAAAAAATTTGGAAGCTAAATAATTAGTTACTGGATAATTATTAATACGAATTTTGGCTCTTCAATTCATCACTCCAATTTTCCATTACTTTCCGCTGGAAAGGAATTTCCAAAAATGAAATCTTCGAATTCTCCGAGTTTCTCTCAAACGAAGAAATACAAAATTCGAGGAATTGAATTTTTAAATAAGAAAAAGAAGATAATTTTCCTAAAAAAAAAAATGTAATTTCCAAAAAAAAAAAAATTAAAAATAAATTGATAACTCACATGCTGCCCCTGGAGACCGTCAGGTTGAATCCGTCGAGGATCACCGTTTTACCATATCTTTTTCGAGCATTTCGTACGACGATGGCTTCCTGGCTGACCATTTCCAGGACTGCGCTATCCTGGAATGATTTGTCTGGAACACAGAGACGGGGAAAATACGTGAGCCAACGTATGCGATTTTCTAATTGGACAAACTCCAATTGTTTGCCATTTGCATGTGGAAGATATACCTATGATAATGCGTTTGACAAAAAAAAAAAAAAAAAAAAATGTCCACGCATAAAAACGTCGATGGCAAATATAAAGAACAACGAAGGTAAGCTGCGATTAAAATTCCGCGCGATTAACAATTGTCGTTTTCAAAACGGCGACGGTAAGTGCCGGAGGTTCATTTGCATTTGCGTCGTGTAACGCGATAAGGAAATCCAAATCATCCGCGATTGCGAACAATGGTGTTCCGTCAAGACCAATCGGATAAAGTTCGAGAGTTCAGGAAAAATGGGAAAAATGATGGAAATTTGACACCTGTCAGGAGATGATATGGATTTGCATGAATATGTAAAGATTCTCGAGATGAATCAACCGCGAGTGCATCAAATGCGCGTCAAAAGGAACGAACTGAAACGAATGAATTCGAATTATTGAAAAATCGACTGGAAAATCAATTTTCAGTGAATGGGAAAATTTTGGAAAATATAATTATTATTAATTTTTGAATTTGAGTGTTTCAATTTTGAATCAGAAAATCAATATAAAGTAAAAGAAGAAAAAGATTGTTTTTGGAATTTTTTGTCTCATAAAAATCCCATGGTTTTGCGACATTTGGGGGTAACGAAATAAATTTGTTCCCGAAAAGAAAGTTTAAAGAAAAAATTAGAATTCTAAGTTTTGAGATTTTCTATTCGTTGCAAATTGAAAAAAAGAAAAAAATTGGAGTCCCAATTTTTCGTCATTTTCTACAACGAAATTTCCAAAAATTAAATAAATTGAAATTAAGAAAATCAAAATTAAATTGAATGAATTTCTCGAAAAAAAAAAACATATCTCCTTATTTTCGAATTTCAGAAATTCCAACAATCTCGAGGAACTCATATTTTCCTGGAATTTTAGATTCAATAAAAATTTCAGGAAATTTTCATGAAGGCGAATAAATTATTATGAATGCATCTTTATATTCTTACTTGCATTGTTTCCGTTGATAAACGAGGTCCGAGAAAATATACTTATCAGCAGACAAAAGTATTTCCGATTTCAGATTGACCTGAGGTTAACTTCGATTCCAATTGTTGTCACTGATTTTTGTTTAAATAATTTTTATATTCGAATTGTCATCGTGTCTGCTGATAAATAAATTCATCCATGCCATACGTATATCAACAAATCAAAATATTTCTGACTTCAAATTGACTCGAGGTAGACTCTGGCTCCAATTCCTTGATTCTGAATTTTCACCAAAATTTTAATATTCGAATTTTCGTCGTTTCTGTTCATAAACGAGGTCAGCCTGTAACACATATCCGCAACAAAAAAAAATATTTCTGACTTCAAATTGACTCGAGGTAGACTCTGGCCCCAATTCCTTGATTCTGAATTTTCACCAAAATTTTAATATTCGAATTTTCGTCGTTCCTGTTCAAAAACGAGATCAGCCTGTAACACATATCCGCAACAAAAAAAAATATTTCTGACTTCAAATTGACTCGAGGTAGACTCTGGCTCCAATTCCTTGATTCTGAATTTTCACCAAAATTTTAATATTCGAATTTTCGTCGTTTCTGTTCAAAAACGAGGTCAGCCTGTTACACATATCCGCAAAAAAAGAAAAAAATAATTTCTGACTTGAGATTGACTCGAGGTGGACTTCGGTTACAATTTCTTGGTAGTGAATTTCGAAAATTTTAGGATCCCGAAAATAATATTACCCGAGCCACTGGAGAATCGCTCTCTCCGGTGAGTTATTTACAAGTTTTGTGCTACAACGAAACGAAAGGACAACATGCGAAAGGTAATTGACCAATTCGAATGCCAGTCAGTGTAGGAACCTATCTAAGGTCCCCCTGGCATGCATGGTGGTCGTGTGTATTTATAATGCGAAGTTACCATTTTCCGTGGCGTCTCTTAATGAACGTTGCCATTTGGAATGTCAACGCTGGGATTTGAAATTCAACATCAACATCTGATGAGTAACGAGAATGAAATGATTGATCGGATCAGCGTATTTACAGTTAGCTTATCATACAATACCGGAGCCTATACCGATCCCAGCTCGATTACATATTTCACGGCGGAAGGAACTTCGTCTCGAATTTTTTTTTTTTTTACTTTCCACCGAAGAAACAATTTTTATCTGTTTCTCTTTGCTTTGGTCCAGATCATCAAGGTGATCCTGTCGCTGGTTATGGAGGCTGCGAGCAGCCTAGTGCATTTTTGAGTGCACGAAAGATGCATTTTTGCCAGATTTTTATTTATGTGTGTCCACGTGTAATTAATTCCCGGAAATAAAATCCAATTTTCATGTCTTATAATTTTTCATAAATTTTTGAGAATTCATGGAAATTTGACATTTTTAATAATAACCGGTAATAAATGATAGAATATAATTATTAAAAATAGTCTAATTATTTTTTGGCAGATTTCCCTTGGAAGAATTTATTCCGTATGTTAATTTTTTTTTTCTAGATATTAAAAAAATGCCGAGAAATTTAATAGAGTTGTTTTTTATTTAGAAAAGGACAGACTCAGGGAACAATTGAGAGGAAAGTGTCCGTTCCAGTCCTCTTACGTAAAAAGAGGAAGGTATTCGGTAACAAAATGGGTCAACAATGTGGTATATCGACCCGAGATCAAACCGGATTTCGGGGGGATGCATTCTATGGGATTCCATGACTCCCTAGATGCATATCGAGGATCGTCATTCGGCTCCAGCCGCGTCCCGTAATATTGTACCCGCGCTTGCGGTATATTTTTCTGAATTCGAAATTGCAAATACGTCCAAAAAAAATGCTTTTCATTGACATAAAAAATTGCCCTGGTTTCCCTAAAATAGAGAACGAGTAAAAAAAAAATTGTCCTCGATGGTTCTCGTTGACACAAAAATGTCCATGGTTTTCCTAAAATGGAAATTGGGTGAGAAAAAAAATTTTCTTGACGCTTTTCGATGACATCAAAATTTCCTTGGTTTCCCAAAAATAGAAAATGGCCGGAAAAAAAAATGTTCGTGGTGTGTTAAAAATTTCCCTAGCTTCCCTATAGTGGAAAATGGCGGAGAAAAAAAAAATTATCCCCAATTATCCTTATTTCGTGGAAAAATGAATTCCTTCGAAGGAACCTCGAGAGAGGACCCTCGTGGGTCCTTAGAAGGCCCATTCCCCGAGAGTACCCGTCACTTTTTTTTTTTTTTCTCTTCGAGAGGAAATCCTCCGTTTCTCCTCTCGATCGGCCCTGACCTAGTGGTACAGAACCTGTCTAGAATACGCCGATCTTCTGTACCGTTATGAAGTCACACAAAGTGATCCACTATCCGTCCTCTAGAAAATCTGGACGGAGGGAAAATAACTCGTTAGTCGCTTTCGCGTCTTTTTTTGGTTTTTAATTTTGCGAGTCTCTCGACCGTAAGATATCGTCAACCGCGATCGGTGCGATCGTTATCGCCCTTATCGTTATCAAAAT